>CM066922.1:16136160-16627086 GCA_033964015.1 Scolanthus callimorphus
TTTTAGTTTTCACCCTGCCCGCAAAGCATGCTGGGGAATTCCTAGCTACACGGCGGGCTCAGAAACATTGTAGCGTGCTATTTATCAGGCAATATGCAAGCGAAATCATCCTCCATCAAGAAAAGAAAATTCGCACGGTTCTCTCTCCCATTTCAAGTCCACCAAAAAATATTCAAAATCGCGCTCCGCGCTAGAGAATAGCCAGCCCGCAACGCATTCTGGATAAACCCGGCCGCAGTCTAATACCGTCTTTTTAAACGATTAAAAACGCTTGCTTTTAAATCCCCCTTTAATAATCCAAAATAACGAGCCTTGTAGTTTGAATATGTATTCGCATATAGCCGATCACAGCCGATAGCGAAGTGCATCATGCATTCATTGTGAAGCGCGTTTCATGCACCGCTAGCCATAGGCGATGAATACTCCGCGTGGTCACAATCGCGTCGCCACGGTTACCGAGTCAAACAACGCTCACTTCACTTCACGCTTCTTCCTTGGCACCACAACAGCTAGCGCGTCAACTGCTTTGAAAAGATGGCCTCCGTTGGTTCCCTGTCTTTCCTTGCAGACTACGATGATCTATCTAGCAGCGAGGGAGCTTCTTCGAGCGACAAAGAAGAAGGAGCTAGTAGTGCGCCTATTTCTAATCTCCCAGAGCCCGAATCCACTGCTACTGATGACGTTCAAGAGACGCAAGCAACTACCACAACAGATGCGCCACAGCTACGGCCAATCTAGGCGAAAATATACACTCCACCCTAGCGATCTCCCAGCGGCCATGGAAAGGTTTCTCGCTGAAGTGAGATTGTTCTTCACTAAGGCCGTAATTTGGAAAGGCAGACGGATTCTGTTGCTAAAGGCACATACGACAAAGCCACCGAGAGAATTTCGGGTGAGTATGGTATATAGGCCTACTAAAAACTAAGAGAGAGAACGTCCACACAGACTGGAAATCGGAACATGACGTCACTTTTTCTCATTCTATTTACAGGCTTTCTTGGTTTCGCGGCCTATAATATGAAAGTCGAACTGCTGCCCGATGTATTCCTGAGAATTTGCATTCTGGACTCCTATTTTGCCTACCTGAAGGTGAGACTTTTATTAGCGCGCGAAAACTCCAAAACACAGGAAACCCACGGTGGTTCACGCATGCGCAATTTAGCTAGTGCTCATGCCTACTCTTTCAAATTCAAAATGGCGGCGCACGACACGAGGTCTTGCCCTACAGGCAGCAGACTAAAACCACGGTTTTTGGCCAAAAAAGCCACAAGGAATGGGACAAAATAACACGGTGAGCTTTATTAGGCCTGGTGAACTCCAATGGGAATCATTTTCGTTCGTTTCTATTGTAATTAATGCGGACGGCGAGTGAGAGTGTCAACATCAAAATTCAAATGGCCGCGCACTACAAGAAGTCGGTTTTTGGCCAAAAAAGCCATAGGGAATATGACAAACTAACTCGGCGAGCTTTATTAGGCCTGGGGAACTCCAATGAGAATCATTTTCGCTAGATTTCGCTCGTTTCTATTTGTGTAATTAGTGAGTGTCAACCAGGCAGAAGGAATCAATTGTCAATTTTATGTATCCGGGAGAAAAAGCACTTAGTTGTTAATTTTAAGTTAATATAGTCGCACTCACTACTTTTTCAGAACATGAACTTCTGTAGGACTGGCACGGTAATACCAGCACAATGTGCCGCATACGGTTACAATTACCGCTTGTTTGCTTTTTTTCTCCCTCAAATACAGACAGACAGGAACGTGGCAGCAGGACCATTGCAAATCACGCTCAAGCCTTGCTGTACCCGTGAAATTTCTCCACAGAGAGTCAGCTCCGCGATATAGCGATGTGAAGGTTGTCCTCCAACTCAGAAGCATAATCAATACTATGCAGGTAACCTATGCTAATCCATCAAATGATTAGTGATAATGAATTTGATGGTCCAATGTTTTGTAGGCACAAAGGACCATAGAGAAAAACATAATATGGAATACAATAGCTCCAATCCAAAATAAATACATCTTGCAACACCAAGGAAGACCCAAATAAATTGATTGATTGACCTTTTGTTTTGTAATTGCTGTTTTGATTTTCTAGCGCTGAAATCCCTATGGCCAAAGACAAAGCTGACTCATGGTTGTCAATGTTGGGTTGTAACATATTTATATTTTCGCTGTTTCTAGAGAAAGGCTAACAAGGAACGGCGTCTTACCAAGGGCGAGTTGGAGCTGGCCAACAAATGGCTTGATTGGTGAGTATCAAAGTAACCATTTTCAAACCATAGGAACTTGATTTCAGGTGATCCGTACCACTAATGATTCAATTTGACCCAGTTTTTTCCTTCAGGTCCAGAAATTGCATGTTTCTCTGGTCATTGAAAATGGCTAATTCTGTCTCTCTCTCTTTCAATATGCTAGGGAAGAGATTGTGAAGTGTGCGAGCATGCAGCGTGAGAGGGTTGACATGGCACGGACTGCGGTGGCCAAGGCAAAAGAATTTGCAGACTTACTTTTGATAAGCTGCTATGTGACAATTCCTCCTGCCAGGGCACTGGAGATCAGGACGTTGCAATTCCTTCCTTCTGGGGGAGACAGTGCAGAAGTGACCAACAAAAACTTGGTGATTCTTCATGACAATGGCTCCACCACACTGAAGTTCCAGGATTTTAAGACAAGGGCCACCATTGGCAAAGACTGTACCTCTCCCGGTATGCAACAATAATTTTGATGTGATGGTGAATGCATTTTGTTGTTTTTTTTCTTTTGCTTGTGAGTGACATACAGCATGTTCAAAATAATACATGACTGGTGTTGTGTGACATAAGCAGCAGAAGGTGCTGAAATTTTGTGTGACAAATCCTTCAATAGAGTTATATTAATTAGTTAGCTTTTTGATGACCTCACATGAAAACAATCTAAGTACAATCTAAAATTATGTTGGTCAAATAGAAATTGGGCTATGAAGATGCTGGGCAGTGATTTCTGGCTTTTGAAAGAAAAGTATCTCAATTATTGGATTGTGCTTCACTAGTTTGGATCAGAACTAGCTGGTCATGTTTCAAAACCGCATCTGTAAACTTATGACTAAATGCAAATTCTGCCTTTTGCTTCAGAATCCCACGAGCTGAGCTATTTATTCAGGGACTACCGTAAACATCACCGGAGGTATTTTGCTGAAACCAGATGTCCAAGACAAAAACTTTGTGTTTCTGGTGAGTGTCTGAAGTAGACTTTAGGTGTCTGCAGGTCTGTTTCTCCAACTTCATTGATTCACAGACCCATCCCAGGTTGAACATCTTGCCAATGTCTTAGCAAGATCTTGCCCATCTGTTGCAAAGCAAAGATCTTGCGAGTTCTTACTTGGCTTACATTTTTGGCAAGATCTTACTTGGCCTAGCCATTGGCAAGACGTACATCCTTGAATGCCACATGAGTGGAAAATGATCAATTCATAAGACGAAAGTGAAACAATGCCCAAATTCATTCATGTTGAAATGTTGCATGCAACCCCTTGGATAGCTGTACAAACCCTCGTGGCTTTTATGATAACAGGCTTCACTGTGAAACTTATCTGACATTAGCGGCCATCCTAAATTTTGGCATTATTAAAATAACATTTGCAGGGTTATTTTGACCTGTGTTAGGGTGAAATGCTGCTCATTCATCATCCTGGCTAGGATTTTTATGGGAAAACTTCCACCTATCAAGGGTTATTGTGACTTGTAAGAAAAGTGAATGTCTGAAAAATGCATGAATAGAAGCTGCGTCAACTTTTTTTCCCATCCTGTCCAGATTTCACTTCCTTATTTGGTCATGGTTTCTAATTCTTCCAAAAGCCACAGTGACCCCGGGGAGAATTATTTCAAACATTTCAACACCCTCTTCTGGGTGACTGACAAAAATAACCCTGGTCATAATTATGTTTCAAAGTCTGTCACCTTTCTAGGGTTTTTGTGACTTGTCAGAGAAATCTTTTCAAACCCCTAAGTTAACCACTCCAAACTTTGGAATGATTAAATTAACATTTGCAGGGTTATTTTGACCTGTGTTAGGGTGAAATGCTGCTCATTGATCATCCTGGCTAGGATTTTTATGGGAAAACTTCCACCTATCAAGGGTATTGTGCCTTGTAAGAAAAGTGAATGTCTGAAAAATGCATGAATAGAAGCTGCGTCAACTTTTTTCCCATCCTGTCCAGATTTCACTTCCTTATTTGGTCATGGTTTCTAATTCTTCCAAAATCCACAGTGACCCCGGGGAGAATTATTTCAAACATTTCAACACCCTCTTCTGGGTGACTGACAAAAATAACCCTGGCCATAATTATTTTTCAAAGTCTGTCACCTTTCTAGGGTTTTTGTGACTTGTCAGAGAAATCTTTTCAAAATAAAGAACATTCACCCTCAAAGGGTGTTGGAATTTTCAAAGGAATCCTCTTTTTTGATTCGGTTATGCTTAGGGTTTGTGTTCGGCTAAGCTTAGGGTTTGTGTTCGGCTAAGCTTAGGGTTTGTGTTCGGCTAAGCTTAGGGTTTGTGTTCGGCTAAGCTTGGGGTTTGGGTTCGGTTAAGCTTAGGCTTTGGGTTTGGGTTCGGTTAACGGTCCCTACAAAAACCCAGAGAAAGTGCTAATTTTCACCTGGGTTACACCCTTTCAGGCGATTGGTTCATGTCTTTTTCCCTTTTATTTTACCAACAGAATGGCAAAGCAGAGAATTTCTCTTCCCCATCATTCACTGCACATCTTAAAGGTCTCTTTCATCGTTTGACTGGTGTCAAAGTTTCTGTTAACACACTCAGAAGTTCTTTCGTCACATATGCATACAGCAGAAGGTAAGATACAGAAGGTAGAATACATCATTAGTGGGTGGGAAACTTTGGCGTGTTTGAGGACAAGGCAATAACAACCGACCAGGCTGAAATTTTTAATGGCTTCTTTGTTATTGGCAAAATTGAAGTGAATCCAGCTATCGAGAACGGAATTGTAGATAAACATTGTTAGCTTCTTGTGTACCATTCTCCTCGTGACGTCATTTTTGGCATAGGCAAGTAAAAACCTTGAAAGAGAGCTGTCAACGTCAAATAAACAGCCCCCACTCTTCCTAATTTTGAATGTCAGCCTTCAAAATTTCGGCCTTTGGGTGCACTGTAACTTATGTTATGTTTTTTTTTTTTAACTTTTCATCATTTTTATCTGCAGTGACTGCACCGATGGTTTAAGAGAGAGCGTTGCAGCTTCGCTTAGGTAAGGAATGTTATACTATTTGAGTTACATCTCTTAATGCGTCAATGGCCAGATTCTTGATACCCTGGATGCTTATCAAAACAAAGTTCCATTTCAAGAAAATCAGATGCATCAGGATTTTATTAATAGCACGAGTATTATAAGATGGCATTGAGATTTTTGTAAAAGAATTCAAACCCTGTAGATGTCCACTCTGATTTCAGCCAATGATGGTTTTTGTTCTCTTGAGTTGGCCTTTCTATTTTCATTTCCTTGAAATCTCCTATATATTATCTCCTTGATTTGGCTTCCAATTAAATTCATAGGTTTTTTTTTCTGCACAACTGTGCTGTCGTAGCAAGCTTTAACAAAAATTGAATTTCTTTTTATTCACTCAGACACTCGAGACGACAATCAGAGCTGACATACGACCGTCGTAATGCAGATCAGAAAAAGCAACAGGCAGTCGCTCTAGCCGAGGAATTCGCAAGAGCCACCTCTGATGCCTGTGACAATGCCGGGAACAACAGCGACGACCAGAAGGACCACATACAAGGTCGGCACGTTCGTGGGGTTGGTTGAGAAGGGTAGTACCTTGACAGAGCCCAAAATTTTGTTAGGTAGAGTTCACTCTATCTTGCCCGCAGAAAAGTGACGCTCCTGTGGTACGAAATCGAGGAAGGTAGCAAATACTACACCTTTGAGTTAGAGGAAACCCCATGGGTCGAGTCAATAGACAGCTTGGTGAAGGTAGAAGTGAAAGAGGTTCCAAAATGTCCGGGAAGTTACAAGCTGGTAACTTCTCCCAGAAAAATTCATAGGGAAGTTTGCGGTGGCCGGAAGTAAACTCATCCACTGTTTTGCAAGCCAATTTTTGTCGCAGAGCACCAGCAACTGGTCCAACAAAGGCCGCTCAAAGACATTTTCTTACAAATTAACCAATTTTAACAATATGCAATAGAAACTTTTCAAGTCCATAAGTGTACACAAGGAAACTTACTGGAGTATTTTCTACACTACATTTAGCCAAAAATAATACCGAATCATGAACTTTACAAGAGTCCTTTTCTATGGAGCGCTATGTAAATGGCCGTATTATTATTGTTATTATTCAACAATTACAATCTATTATCTGGAATCATCCCATTGGCTGGCATGTAATAATTCTAAACGGCATTTATGCCTGAGAAATACTCTTGAACATTGAATCCATCACATTCATTTTGCAACTTTGTAGGCATGGAGTCATTCATACCATTCACTTTGGATTATTCCAGAATAATAATGATTGAAAGCTATAGAATTTCACTCTTTCCTGGAAAAAATAAATAGGAAACATACAAGTTGGTGACTTGTCTTGATAGAACTGATCCAAGACAGTGGGTTTGTGTGAAAGGTTTTTGAAATAATATGGTAGAATTTTTTTGAAAGCGTGCACATTTTAATTATTAGTGGTGTATCACATCTGCCAAGTTAAATAAAATCAAGAGAGCTGAAATGTGTCTAAGCCTTGTTCTTTTTTTTTTTACTTTAAACCAGGGCGTGTCAAAAAGATGCTTTGGGAATTAGGTCGCCCAAAAAAGAATCTCGATGTGTTTCTTTCAATTCCTAAAGCAACTTTTACTTGCCAACTTAACTTAAACAAATACAGGGGCGTAGCCATTTGAGAAAAGGGGGTCACACTGTGCAAATGTGTAGTAGTGGCCCCTTTCCAGCTTTCCGATTTCTTTTTAATCTTAATGTTTACTGAAAAAGGGCGGGGCGGGGGGGGGGGGGGGGGGGGGGGGTGGGGGGGGTGACAGACACCCTAGGACCACCTACCTAGCTACGCCCCTCAAATGAGCCCTTTCACAGCCTTCGTGGCAGCTTCATTTAGCTGTGCGGCTGTGCAAAGGGACAGGAAGAAACGTCTTGCGAGTTTCGGTTGAAAATTGCCCTATTTTCACTATGACGTCATGGTTTGTTTACATGAGAAAGAGAGCTGAAACTTAATTCAAATAAAAGTTTCTAGCTTACAACTTTGCTTTACATCATGAACGGTATTTTCATTATGTTTTGGTCATTTCTAAATGCTACGGTCAACTCTGGTGACCATGATTCATAGCGCAAAAACAATAGAGCGCTTTGACACGACGTCGCAGTGAAATACGCGAGCGAGGAGACGTACGGGCCGGGGAGCCCTGGGCACGAGAATGTTTGCCGCCGCCCGCGAAACCGTGAACTTTTAAAATCAGCCAATCGGAGGGCTTCCAATTGGTCTATCAAAATTCAGCTGTGCTGCGCTTGGGGTTTTCCCCCATGTGCTCAGCCAACCAACGAATAGCGCGCGGAGCGAGAGAGAAGATCCAGATACTAGCTGACTTTGCATTTCAGTAAAAGAGCATTTATTTGCAAAGCAACATTTGGCCAGTGTAAGCGATAATCGATCGAGCGAGAAAAAGCACTTGGCCCTTGTTGTTTTCGAGCGTTCGTTTCCTAGTCCAAACCGGGTTTCCCCCTCCCGAAGACTGTCGAAAACTAAACCGCGGGTTTTCCCCCTCGAAGACTCAATGCCAAGTTTGGGCATGGAAGCGCGATTCGTCTCTCCGGGCTTTCCCAATGCGCTCATAGCCGACCAATGAAATGCCGACTGATGGGGTGTTTCCCTTGGTGGCCTCGAAAGGGTTAGGAAAATTTCCAGATAGCTGGGTCAGTCGCACTCGGTAAACTGAATAATGGCGAGCTCTTCTGGGCGCCTGGAGCGATATTTTCGGGCCACGAGCACAGAAAGCCCTTGTACAAGCACCGAGCGGTGAGTGATCAAACTAAATACGAGAGTTGCAGGGGCTGCCGGAATACCTTTTGGCGCGTGAAGCCAATCCCATTAGAAAATAAGCGACACGTTTCAACTATTTGTTCAAGTTCTTTACTTTTCACGCAACTCGTTTGTTTGTTTTACATTCAGTATTTGGCTATCTTACCACTGTATGCATTGCTACGCGACCTCAAAATTCAATGTTGCGATGGGCGATGGGCGATTTTTAGCCGTCAATCAAACCACAAAACGCTGGATTTGGCTGCTTTATTGGATCGATATTGATTGCAAAATCAACCAAAATGGTTTTAAGCCACCCTTTGGCTTCCCTTACCTAGAATGCTTAACTCTCTGTTCAAGAAAATTGATACTAAAATTTTCTTGCGTAAAATCGCCAATCGCAACAGTGAATTTTGAAGGTCGCGTAGCAATGCATACAGTGGTAATTTAGCGACGAGGTATACTACAAATATCTCCCTTTAGTATAGGGAGTGTCTTGCCTATTCAGATCCTCAGCGCGCCAGGGAAACGTTTGTGATTGGAAACAAGTATTTCCCTGAGCTACGAGTTATTTCTTTCCAGTGAGAAGTATAATCTGAAACGTTTTCGGGGGCGGGTGACGTGAGGTGAGGTTAATTTTCCCTGACGCGCTCAGTCCGACGAAGGCGGGCAAGATGATTGGTCGGAAACAAAACCATCCTATCTTGACGATGCCCGTGTGTACCTGCCGCTATTACTCCTACAATTAAGAGCTTCGATTAAAGCCATCACCGTCCATTG
The DNA here is from genome assembly GCA_033964015.1 of Scolanthus callimorphus. Classification (NCBI taxonomy): domain Eukaryota; kingdom Metazoa; phylum Cnidaria; class Anthozoa; order Actiniaria; family Edwardsiidae; genus Scolanthus; species Scolanthus callimorphus. Next base: position 16,144,955 of record CM066922.1, read on the forward strand.
GTTAACTAGCTAGTTTAACTAGCCCTACGATGGTTGATACATTTACTATATCTGCAGCCCACAAGAAAGCGAGAATGGAACAGGCCGGAGTCCGCCTTCGAAGAGAAAAAGAGAGCGGAGCGACTTCATAGAACACGAAGCTACTGGGGACCGCAACAAGTGAGTTTCTCTAGACGCACCTCTAGGCGCATTTGCTCTTGTCCGCTTATAGTTTTGTTGTCGTCGTCGTTGTTGTTGTTGTTGTTTGCAGAGATGGCATCGAATCGTCTGATTCGGAGGACGAGGAGAACGCGCAGAACAGTGACGAGGGCCTTGTGCCAGACCATGAGGATGTGGGTGGAAATGAGGTAAATATTGTTGTCTTTCGCTCGCTTGGTAATATTTGACTGATGCGCACGCTGCTTTTTGAAGAGAACGTCTCCCGTTCGCACGAGAACGAACGCTTTTTGTGTCGTGTCAATACTGTTTTTATGGATAGTGCGTGCTTTTCCCATCGCAGTCTTATAGCCACGTCGCAGCGGACAACCTTCTCAGCATGCGGGCCATCCAGCCATATTTTCCTCTCGCCTTGGCCGTCTCCCCAGAGGAGCCACTGCGCTTCAACTTCGAGTTGCGCTTGCTGGACAGCCTCCGTCTTCCGCGACACGTGACACCCTCTAGAGACGAGGAAGAGCCAGACGATTGTTCCGAAGTAGTTTTTGGCGATGCCGAGGAGGCATGCGCCTACCTGGAAGAGAGGTTGAGTGGCTGGACAAGGTCTGACGAACGGCCGCGACAAGACACTGCTGGCGCGCCGCTTTGTAGGCGCGATTTGTTCAGGGCAGATTGCACAAATCTAGGCGAGATGTTGCGGTGCGGGCACCGCGAATTGGACGAGAATCTTGACGAGGTCAGGCTAGACAGGCGAGTAACATTTATACGTAGCGCGCGCCACGGTGTCGAGCGAATGCGTCTGCTGCGCGCCTAAAATTTCCGCCATTTGATTGACGATGATTGTTTCCGTTTTTTTTTTTTTTGTTGTTTTTTTTTTTTCAGATTCGGAAACGTAGTGGTGTACAAGGCGCCCTCCTGGAGCGACGCAAGTCCCCAGTTCACTCATGGTTTTCCGCGCAGGTTGATCGAAGAGACACACGGCGGGTTTTTGCCCGGAAACGTAACAGTTTGTTCGAGGGCCACCAACTTGTGTCTCCGTCGGATTGCTGTGATGGACGTGGCATGTAATGTTAGCCAGCAAGCCGTTGAAGGCATTGGACTCTCCATTTCGAAACTAGTGAGCTGCAGGTATTTGGTAAAACACAAGTTTATGATGCGCGCAGGAAGCAATCGCGAATTTCCCATGGCAGAAGAACACCGGCCAGTGCAGTCTGTGGCTCTGACCGTGGCCTTTCTTCTGGTGCGCTGTTTTGAGGCCCATTCAAACGCCGCGACGCAACAAAAGAAACGAGCCGAAAGCCCGCAAAGGGTAAACTTGCCGGCGGGTGTGAATGGGTCTCAAAAACTGATTGTAATAGCTCTATTCCGTCTTGGCCACAGATATGCGGCGCTGAAATACATGTCAAGCGACTACACGCCAATCTACCTGCTAAAGGCGATGGCCGAGTTTGGAGTGTGCTTCGCCACCTTCAAGGGGCTTGACAGAGAGGCACTGTCCACTGTCAAAGGGGCGTTGGTTCGTGCAGAAAGTGACGACGACACGCGGGTCGTCTCCGACGACTCAGACGAGGGGATACACGAGCAATCACTTGCGACGGACCAGACCGTGAGGGCAGGGCCCATCCTCTCCCAAGCCGCGGGCGGCGCTGACCTGGCGGAGTCGCGGATCCAAGTCCGACATCTGCTGTACAGAAGTGCAAGCAAAATCCTCGTCGTCAGAGCACGAACGGCCGGCGTCGTGGGGACGGGGGATCTCAATCCGAGCCAGGGGTCGGCGACGAAGCCACACGGACCAGGAGTCGGGATGACGCGGCTGGTAGTGGGCCGGGGAAGCTATAGAGACTAGGGCAAGGCGACCCGCTGGGGGCGGAGCTTCGGGAGCCAAAAGAGGAAGAACACGAGGCAGCGAAGCCCAGAGGTAAATGCTGTGCACCCAGCACCGTCAGCGAGATCTTGAAAAACGGGCGTTGCCTTAATCATTGTTTTGTCTCTGTTCCTTCTATCTCCTCAGGGCGCCAAGCGGAGAACAGCGGAGTGCGGACTTGGCAGAGGAGCTGATGGAGCGCGCCTTTTCGGGGGACCTTGCACGAGTCAACTTTCTGGAGCGCGTACGGGTGGATTGTCTGCCGACGAGAGTGCAGCTGTTGGAATGGAGGGACTTTCTGATGGGCAATCCGCCCGTCTCTACCGAGGTTAGAACATCGCTCGATATCGGTTTCTGTGAAGGGAGGAAGAAAGAAAGAAAGAAAGAACCGTTCGTTTAGAATCGATCCGATTGTGGTGCAATTAAATGTTGCGTGTGGTTTCCCGCGGTTGCCCTGCGCGCGTTTCTGCGCAGAACTGCAAGATAGAGCACTGACTAAGTTGTTTAAAAAAGGCCAGTTTTCCGCGCGAGTCGAGTCCTAGACGACGTATTAACAAATGAGGTATTTTGCAAGAAGCCACGATTTCGGTTGCGGGACTTTTCGCCTTCTTACCGTCTTAGTGCTGTTTTAACTTTCTCTTTGCAGCAACCTCCCGAGGAGGGCGCACCCACGTACTTAGACACGGCCGGCTTGGCGTCCGAGCACGCGCTAAACGCGCTTTGGGAGGCAATTTGCTCCGAATGCGTTTGCCCCGAGGGCCAGTGTGGCTTCAAAGGGGGGATCGATGGCCAGGAACCGGGTTCGTGCCAAGCCGACGAATCCTGTTACCCCTGTCGGTTTTTCAATAAGATCTGCTGTCGAGCTAACCCTAACCTGGGACTGGCGCCACGACGCCTCAGGATGAACTTGGCAAAGGCCTTCGCCAGAAGGCTGGAGCTGGCAGGAGCGACCAGCGCATTTCTGGACGACGTGGAGGAGTGCTCAGGTGGGTTGTAGGGTCGGCTGCGTATTTATGACGAGCACCGTGGGGACACCTGCATTGGGTCGGCTTAGCAGATAAAGTCACCAAAATCTATTCAGAAAGAAAACGCAGGTTGTTGACGATGAGAAAATAGCACAAAATGTGCTGCTAGGGTGTTCAGAATTTGATGCGCCTCTCTGAAAAGTTAGTTGGAAAGCTCTGAAAGAGCCCAGGCATCCTTAAAGTGGCACTTTAAGGATGTTAGAGGTTGTGGTTTTGGTCTTTGTCTTTGTTATTGTTAAGTTAATCTAAAGCATTGTTGGCCTCTTTTGCCTTGTGACGTCACAAAGATCTTGAAAAAAATCTCTGTAACCAAAAGAGAGAGAGAGAGCCATGAACGAGAAATTGCTGCTTCTTCTTTTGATGAATGTGCAATCAAACTTTCAGCCTCGAGTGGCACTTTAAGGGTGGGTGGGCCCACCCTTTCTATGGAAATCCCATTTTTCAGACTTGTGCTGGATCACAACTTACCGCTGCTGGCTTCATTCGCGTCCCCAGGCGTAGGCTCTGAGCGGGCGCTCAAGGTGAAGGAGTGCCTAGGCGATCTACTCTCGGCTGCGGGAAAGCCTTCTGTTCAAGATAAGGTGCGTGGGGCGCTTGCAAGCGAATCATTTTCCTGGCCTCAAGGAGTTCGTGCTGGTGAAAAAGGGCTACAGCAAGTTTTGGGAGGTGTTCCGCAGCATGGCAAAGGCGGCTGCCGACCAGACTCTGCACGAGGAGGGTCCAGTTCTGGCCCTGGGCTACATCAAGCTTGCCGTGGCAAGTCTTGCCACCACGGCCGTCGACGGTGATGCGCTGCCAGACGCGCTAAGCGACTGGTTCAACGGCGCGATGGCCTGCCAACACCACACAGACACGTTCCTCACCCAGTACTGCGGGCATCCGTCTTGGGAACAGGCCAGGGTAGCGCTCCGACAGCAAGAGCACCAGCAGCCAGACGACCAAGCAGGACACGCTTAGGTGGTTTAGCTCTGAATCCCTGATCGCCGACACGCCCCTCCAACAGGTGGTTACACAGTGAAAGGTGATCGCCCCCCTTGGCATGCCTGCATCCAAAACTATGCAAGGGTGGGGGCCCAATATCACTAGGAGCATGAATGACTTGCTGTTATTTTTTTTACTTGTTTATTTATTTGTATTTGTTTTTCTGGATGCTACGTACCATAAAAATCAGGGCTGATAGACCACAGAGCAACCTTGTGAAAAAATTGAGGTGCTGGTTGTTTATTGGAGAGCACTCCATGGCTAAACAAATGGCATGCATAAAGCCAGCTATGGGGACGACCGCCTTTCACTGTGTGGGACCTGCCGGGGCGTGGTCTTGTTGTCGTTTCTTATATTGTGTGTTTGTTGCTGGTTTTCCTCCTGCAAGACACATTTTTGTTGCTCAGAATAAAAAGAGGCAAACGATTGATTTCCAAATCACAAAACATTACACTTTCTCATTGTGTGGTTCCAGAACATGGTATCCACATCCTACGGATGGGCATTGGAAAATTCCATACAAGTACTGCATTTTTCCTTGGAAATTCCAGAGGGGGAGGAGGGGGGTATGGTATGGCATGGATATTTTTCTTTCTGTCTTTCTGGAACCACACATTTAAATTTAATAACTGCACGCAGCTGGTTGCAGTTAATTTACCAAGACCAGAGAGACATTTTGGCACAAACTTTTTTTTGTTTTTAAACAACTTGTGGCTTATTACTACCTATTATGTATGACATGCAGCTAGCTGCAGGGAATGAAGGGAGAATCCTGACTACCATTAATTAAAACTAGTGTAGAACAACGCAGGACACTGCCAGTTGAATTATACTATGTAATGAGGCTTTTCTATCATTGCAACCCTTTGCTAAAGGAGGGAGCTGTAACACTAGGGTGGGTATTGATGGTACAATAGAATAAAATCTTGTGCTTCAGTTGTGATTCAGAGAGTCAATATGCTATTAACTCAATCCAATTGCCCTTGCTTTCACTTTTCTATAAACAAGGGAATTTTGCTTAAGCAGGGCCTGACTGCCGCACAGGGAAATGTCAAGGAATTTATATGTCATGAAGGACAACACTAATCACTTCTATTCACTGAGGAATATTTTAGTAGAGTAACAACCACAGTCATCAATTAATTCAAAGTCATTATTATCAATAAGTCGTGACACTAGTAGAGATTTCAAACAGAAAACTATGCAATTTGACTGGTGGTTCACTAGAAAACCCTGCTGCTAGCTGTCTTGCTGGACAATCTACGCAGTCAATATTCAAACCCTCGCATTTCCCTACGATATAAGAGTTACTACATTATCCTGAGAGTCTGAGTGCACTGCTTTATGTTTTTTAACAAAAACCCTACCAGTGCACTCAATGGACTATCAAACGTACCCAAATTAGTTTTTGTTTCAAACGTTCTCACCTACAATCACTTTATGTTCGGCCAAAGTAAACCAACATGGACGACGCCATACTTGCTTGGATTCTTCTTTTTCGCGTGACTGTTACACGCCCGGACTACAACCCACATGTCACGTCACGCGTGACAGACCACACAGGCGCGATTCATATATTCTTTTCAACGAGTTTTTAGTTTTCCTTAAAATTTCAAAACCCGCGCCAACGCGCTTTTAGCTACCTTGTCGCCCGCCCAGACAGTTTTTCGCGTCAAAATAGCTCATTCCTGCGCCAATAAACGGCATTTTAGTTTTTCACACCCTGCCGCAAAGCATGCTGGGAATTCCTAGCTACCACGGCGGGCTCAGAAACATTGTAGCGTGCATATTTATCAGGCAATATGGCAAGCGAAATCATCCTCCATCAAGAAAAGAAAAATTCGCACGGTTCTCTCTCCCATTTCAAGTCCACCAAAAAATATTCAAAATCGCGCTCACGCGCTAGAGAATAGCCAGGCCCGCAACGCATTCTGGATAAACCCGGCCGCAGTCTAATACCGTCTTTTAAACGATTAAAAACGCTTGCTTTTAAATCCCCCTTTAATAATCCAAAATAACGAGCCTTGTAGTTTGAATATAGTATTCGCATATAGCCGATCACAGCCGATAGCGAAGTGCATCATGCATTCATTGTGAAGCGCGTTTCATGCACCGCTAGCCAATAGGATATGAATACTCCGCGTGGTCACAAATCGCGTCGCCACGGTTACCGAGTCAAACAACGCTCACTTCACTTCACGCTTCTTCCTTGGCACCACAACAGCTAGCGCGTCAACTGCTTTGAAAAAGATGGCCTCCGTTGGTTCCCTGTCTTTCCTTGCAGACTACGATGATCTATCTAGCAGCGAGGAGAGTGCTTCGAGCGACAAAGAAGAAGGAGCTAGTAGTGCGCCTATTTCTAATCTCCCAGAGCCCGAATCCACTGCTACTGATGACGTTCAAGAGACGCAAGGCAACTACCACAACAGATGCGCCACAGCTACGGCCAAATCTAGGCGAAAATATACACTCCACCCTAGCGATCTCCCAGCGGCCATGGAAAGGTTTCTCGCTGAAGTGAGATTGTTCTTCACTAAGGCCGTAAATTTGGAAAGGCAGACGGATTCTGTTGCTAAAGGCACATACGACAAAGCCACCGAGAGAATTTCGGGTGAGTATGGTATATAGGCCTACTAAAAACTAAGAGAGAGAACGTCCACACAGACTGGAAATCGGAACATGACGTCACTTTTTCTCATTCTATTTACAGGCTTTCTTGGTTTCGCGGCCTATAATATGAAAGTCGAACTGCTGCCCGATGTATTCCTGAGAATTTGCATTCTGGACTCCTATTTTGCCTACCTGAAGGTGAGACTTTTATTAAGCGCGCGAAAACTCCAAACACAGGAAACCCACGGTGGTTCACGCATGCGCAATTTAGCTAGTGCTCATGCCTACTCTTTCAAATTCAAAATGGCGGCGCACGACACGAGGTCTTGCCCTACAGGCAGCAGACTAAAACCACGGTTTTTGGCCAAAAAAGCCACAAGGAAATGGGACAAAATAACACGGTGAGCTTTATTAGGCCTGGTGAACTCCAATGGGAATCATTTTCGTTCGTTTCTATTGTGTAATTAAATGCGGACGGCGAGTGAGAGTGTCAACATCAAAATTCAAAATGGCCGCGCACTACAAAGAAGTCGGTTTTTGGCCAAAAAAGCCATAGGGAAATATGACAAACTAACTCGGCGAGCTTTATTAGGCCTGGGGAACTCCAATGAGAATCATTTTCGCTAGATTTCGCTCGTTTCTATTTGTGTAATTAGTGAGTGTCAAAACCAGGCAGAAGGAATCAATTGTCAATTTTATGTATCCGGAGAAAAAGCACTTAGTTGTTAATTTTAAGTTAATATAGTCGCACTCACTACTTTTTCAGAACATGAACTTCTGTAGGACTGGCACGGTAATACCAGCACAATGTGCCGCATACTTACAATTACCGCTTGTTTGCTTTTTTTTCTCCCTCAAATACAGACAGACAGGAACGTGGCAGCAGGAACCATTGCAAATCACGCTCAAGCCTTGCTGTACCCGGTGAAATTTCTCCACAGAGAGTCAGCTCCGCGATATAGCGATGTGAAGGTTGTCCTCCAACTCAGAAGCATAATCAATACTATGCAGGTAACCTATGCTAATCCATCAAATGATTAGTGATAATGAATTTGATGGTCCAATGTTTTGTAGGCACAAAGGACCATAGAGAAAAACAATAATATGGAATACAATAGCTCCAATCCAAAATACAATACATCTTGCAACACCAAGGAAGACCCAAATAAATTGATTGATTGACCTTTTGTTTTGTAATTGCTGTTTTGATTTTCTAGCGCTGAAATCCCTATGGCCAAAGACAAAGCTGACTCATGGTTGTCAATGTTGGGTTGTAACATATTTATATTTTCGCTGTTTCTAGAGAAAGGCTAACAAGGAACGGCGTCTTACCAAGGGCGAGTTGGAGCTGGCCAACAAATGGCTTGATTGGTGAGTATCAAAGTAACCATTTTCAAACCATAGGAACTTGATTTCAGGTGATCCGTACCACTAATGATTCAATTTGACCCAGTTTTTTCCTTCAGGTCCAGAAAATTGCATGTTTCTCTGGTCATTGAAAATGGCTAATTCTGTCTCTCTCTCTTTCAATATGCTAGGGAAGAGATTGTGAAGTGTGCGAGCATGCAGCGTGAGAGGGTTGACATGGCACGGACTGCGGTGGCCAAGGCAAAAGAATTTGCAGACTTACTTTTGATAAGCTGCTATGTGACAATTCCTCCTGCCAGGGCACTGGAGATCAGGACGTTGCAATTCCTTCCTTCTGGGGGAGACAGTGCAGAAGTGACCAACAAAAACTTGGTGATTCTTCATGACAATGGCTCCACCACACTGAAGTTCCAGGATTTTAAGACAAGGGCCACCATTGGCAAAGACTGTACCTCTCTCCCGGTATGCAACAATAATTTTGATGTGATGGTGAATGCATTTTGTTGTTTTTTTTTTTTGCTTGTGAGTGACATACAGCATGTTCAAAATAAATACATGACTGGTGTTGTGTGACATAAGCAGCAGAAGGTGCTGAAATTTTGTGTGACAAATCCTTCAATAGAGTTATATTAATTAGTTAGCTTTTTGATGACCTCACATGAAAACAATCTAAGTACAATCTAAAATTAAGGATGTTGGTCAAATAGAAATTTGGGCTATGAAGATGCTGGGGCAGTGATTTCTGGCTTTTGAAAGAAAAGTATCTCAATTATTGGATTGTGCTTCACTAGTTTGGATCAGAACTAGCTGGTCATGTTTCAAAACCGCATCTGTAAACTTATGACTAAATGCAAATTCTGCCTTTTGCTTCAGGAATCCCACGAGCTGAGCTATTTATTCAGGGACTACCGTAAACATCACCGGAGTATTTGCTGAAACCAGATGTCCAAGACAAAAACTTGTGTTTCTGGTGAGTGTCTGAAGTAGACTTTAGGTGTCTGCAGGTCTGTTTCTCCAACTTCATTGATTCACAGACCCATCCCAGGTTGAACATCTTGCCAATGTCTTAGCAAGATCTTGCCCATCTGTTGCAAAGCAAAGATCTTGCGAGTTCTTACTTGGCTTACATTTTTGGCAAGATCTTACTTGGCCTAGCCATTGGCAAGACGTACATCCTTGAATGCCACATGAGTGGAAAATGATCAATTCATAAGACGAAAGTGAAACAATGCCCAAATTCATTCATGTTGAAATGTTGCATGCAACCCCTTGGATAGCTGTACAAACCCTCGTGGCTTTTATGATAACAGGCTTCACTGTGAAACTTATCTGACATTAGCGGCCATCCTAAATTTTGGCATTATTAAAATAACATTTGCAGGGTTATTTTGACCTGTGTTAGGGTGAAATGCTGCTCATTCATCATCCTGGCTAGGATTTTTATGGGAAAACTTCCACCTATCAAGGGTTATTGTGACTTGTAAGAAAAGTGAATGTCTGAAAAATGCATGAATAGAAGCTGCGTCAACTTTTTTCCCATCCTGTCCAGATTTCACTTCCTTATTTGGTCATGGTTTCTAATTCTTCCAAAAGCCACAGTGACCCCGGGAGAATTATTTCAAACATTTCAACACCCTCTTCTGGGTGACTGACAAAAATAACCCTGGTCATAATTATGTTTCAAAGTCTGTCACCTTTCTAGGGTTTTTGTGACTTGTCAGAGAAATCTTTTCAAACCCCTAAGTTAACCACTCCAAACTTTGGAATGATTAAATTAACATTTGCAGGGTTATTTTGACCTGTGTTAGGGTGAAATGCTGCTCATTGATCATCCTGCTAGGATTTTTATGGGAAAACTTCCACCTATCAAGGGTTATTGTGCCTTGTAAGAAAAGTGAATGTCTGAAAAATGCATGAATAGAAGCTGCGTCAACTTTTTTCCCATCCTGTCCAGATTTCACTTCCTTATTTGGTCATGGTTTCTAATTCTTCCAAAATCCACAGTGACCCCGGGAGAATTATTTCAAACATTTCAACACCCTCTTCTGGGTGACTGACAAAAATACCCTGGCCATAATTATTTTTCAAAGTCTGTCACCTTTCTAGGGTTTTTGTGACTTGTCAGAGAAATCTTTTCAAAATAAAGAACATTCACCCTCAAAGGGTGTTGGAATTTTCAAAGGAATCCTCTTTTTTGATTCGGTTATGCTTAGGGTTTGTGTTCGGCTAAGCTTAGGGTTTGTGTTCGGCTAAGCTTAGGGTTTGTGTTCGGCTAAGCTTAGGGTTTGTGTTCGGCTAAGCTTGGGGTTTGGGTTCGGTTAAGCTTAGGCTTTGGGTTTGGGTTCGGTTAACGGTCCCTACAAAAACCCAGAGAAAGTGCTAATTTTCACCTGGGTTACACCCTTTCAGGCGATTGGTTCATGTCTTTTTCCCTTTTATTTTACCAACAGAATGGCAAAGCAGAGAATTTCTCTTCCCCATCATTCACTGCACATCTTAAAGGTCTCTTTCATCGTTTGACTGGTGTCAAAGTTTCTGTTAACACACTCAGAAGTTCTTTCGTCACATATGCATACAGCAGAAGGTAAGATACAGAAGGTAGAATACATCATTAGTGGGTGGGAAACTTTGGCGTGTTTGAGGACAAGGCAATAACAACCGACCAGGCTGAAATTTTTAATGGCTTCTTTGTTATTGGCAAAATTGAAGTGAATCCAGCTATCGAGAACGGAATTGTAGATAAACATTGTTAGCTTCTTGTGTACCATTCTCCTCGTGACGTCATTTTTGGCATAGGCAAGTAAAACCTTGAAAGAGAGCTGTCAACGTCAAATAAACAGCCCCCACTCTTCCTAATTTTGAATGTCAGCCTTCAAAAATTTCGGCCTTTGGGTGCACTGTAACTTATGTTATGTTTTTTTTTTTTAACTTTTCATCATTTTTATCTGCAGTGACTGCACCGATGGTTTAAGAGAGAGCGTTGCAGCTTCGCTTAGGTAAGGAATGTTATACTATTTGAGTTACATCTCTTAATGCGTCAATGGCCAGATTCTTGATACCCTGGATGCTTATCAAAACAAAGTTCCATTTCAAGAAAATCAGATGCATCAGGATTTTATTAATAGCACGAGTATTATAAGATGGCATTGAGATTTTTGTAAAAGAATTCAAACCCTGTAGATGTCCACTCTGATTTCAGCCAATGATGGTTTTTGTTCTCTTGAGTTGGCCTTTCTATTTTCATTTCCTTGAAATCTCCTATATATTATCTCCTTGATTTGGCTTCCAATTAAATTCATAGGTTTTTTTTTCTGCACAACTGTGCTGTCGTAGCAAGCTTTAACAAAAATTGAATTTCTTTTTATTCACTCAGACACTCGAGACGACAATCAGAGCTGACATACGACCGTCGTAATGCAGATCAGAAAAAGCAACAGGCAGTCGCTCTAGCCGAGGAATTCGCAAGAGCCACCTCTGATGCCTGTGACAATGCCGGGAACAACAGCGACGACCAGAAGGACACCACATACAAGGTCGGCACGTTCGTGGGGTTGGTTGAGAAGGGTAGTACCTTGACAGAGCCCAAAATTTTGTTAGGTAGAGTTCACTCTATCTTGCCCGGCAGAAAAGTGACGCTCCTGTGGTACGAAATCGAGGAAGGTAGCAAATACTACACCTTTGAGTTAGAGGAAACCCCATGGGTCGAGTCAATAGACAGCTTGGTGAAGGTAGAAGTGAAAGAGGTTCCAAAATGTCCGGGAAGTTACAAGCTGGTAACTTCTCCCAGAAAATTCATAGGGAAGTTTGCGGTGGCCGGAAGTAAACTCATCCACTGTTTTGCAAGCCAATTTTTGTCGCAGAGCACCAGCAACTGGTCCAACAAAGGCCGCTCAAAGACATTTTCTTACAAATTAACCAATTTTAACAATAGATGCAATAGAAACTTTTCAAGTCCATAAGTGTACACAAGGAAACTTACTGGAGTATTTTCTACACTACATTTAGCCAAAAATAATACCGAATCATGAACTTTACAAGAGTCCTTTTCTATGGAGCGCTATGTAAATGGCCGTATTATTATTGTTATTATTCAACAATTACAATCTATTATCTGGAATCATCCCATTGGCTGGCATGTAATAATTCTAAACGGCATTTATGCCTGAGAAATACTCTTGAACATTGAATCCATCACATTCATTTTGCAACTTTGTAGGCATGGAGTCATTCATACCATTCACTTTGGATTATTCCAGAATAATAATGATTGAAAGCTATAGAATTTCACTCTTTCCTGGAAAAATAAATAGGAAACATACAAGTTGGTGACTTGTCTTGATAGAACTGATCCAAGACAGTGGGTTTGTGTGAAAGGTTTTTGAAATAATATGGTAGAATTTTTTTGAAAGCGTGCACATTTTAATTATTAGTGGTGTATCACATCTGCCAAGTTAAATAAAAATCAAGAGAGCTGAAATGTGTCTAAGCCTTGTTCTTTTTTGTTTTTACTTTAAACCAGGGCGTGTCAAAAAGATGCTTTGGGAATTAGGTCGCCCAAAAAGAATCTCGATGTGTTTCTTTCAATTCCTAAAGCAACTTTTACTTGCCAACTTAACTTAAACAAATACAGGGGCGTAGCCAGAATTTGAGAAAAGGGGTCACACTGTGCAAATGTGTAGTAGTGGCCCCTTTCCAGCTTTCCGATTTCTTTTTAATCTTAATGTTTACTGAAAAGGGCGGGGGGGGGGGGGGGGGGGGGGGGGGGGGTTGACAGACACCCTAGGACCACCTACCTAGCTACGCCCCTCAAATGAGCCCTTTCACAGCCTTCGTGGCAGCTTCATTTAGCTGTGCGGCTGTGCAAAGGGACAGGAAGAAACGTCTTGCGAGTTTCGGTTGAAAATTGCCCTATTTTCACTATGACGTCATGGTTTGTTTACATGAGAAAGAGAGCTGAAACTTAATTCAAATAAAAGTTTCTAGCTTACAACTTTGCTTTACATCATGAACGGTATTTTCATTATGTTTTGGTCATTTCTAAATGCTACGGTCAACTCTGGTGACCATGATTCATAGCGCAAAAACAATAGAGCGCTTTGACACGACGTCGCAGTGAAATACGCGAGCGAGGAGACGTACGGGCCGGGGAGCCCTGGGCACGAGAATGTTTTGCCGCCGCCCGCGAAACCGTGAACTTTTAAAATCAGCCAATCGGAGGGCTTCCAATTGGTCTATCAAAATTCAGCTGTGCTGCGCTTGGGGTTTTCCCCCATGTGCTCAGCCAACCAACGAATAGGCGCGCGGAGCGAGAGAGAAGATCCAGATACTAGCTGACTTTGCATTTCAGTAAAAGAGCATTTATTTGCAAAGCAACATTTGGCCAGTGTAAGCGATAATCGATCGAGCGAGAAAAAGCACTTGGCCTTGTTGTTTTCGAGCGTTCGTTTCCTAGTCCAAACCGGGTTTCCCCCTCCCGAAGACTGTCGAAAACTAAACCGCGGGTTTTCCCCCTCGAAGACTCAATGCCAAGTTTGGGCATGGAAGCGCGATTCGTCTCTCCGGGCTTTCCCAATGCGCTCATAGCCGACCAATGAAATGCCGACTGATGGGGTGTTTCCCTTGGTGGCCTCGAAAGGGTTAGGAAAATTTCCAGATAGCTGGGTCAGTCGCACTCGGTAAACTGAATAATGGCGAGCTCTTCTGGGCGCCTGGAGCGATATTTTCGGGCCACGAGCACAGAAAGCCCTTGTACAAGCACCGAGCGGTGAGTGATCAAACTAAATACGAGAGTTGCAGGGGCTGCCGGAATACCTTTTGGCGCGTGAAGCCAATCCCATTAGAAAATAAGCGACACGTTTCAACTATTTGTTCAAGTTCTTTACTTTTCACGCAACTCGTTTGTTTGTTTTACATTCAGTATTTGGCTATCTTACCACTGTATGCATTGCTACGCGACCTCAAAATTCAATGTTGCGATGGGCGATGGGCGATTTTTAGCCGTCAATCAAACCACAAAACGCTGGATTTGGCTGCTTTATTGGATCGATATTGATTGCAAAATCACCAAAATGGTTTTAAGCCACCCTTTGGCTTCCCTTACCTAGAATGCTTAACTCTCTGTTCAAGAAAATTGATACTAAAATTTTCTTGCGTAAAATCGCCAATCGCAACAGTGAATTTTGAAGGTCGCGTAGCAATGCATACAGTGGTAATTTAGCGACGAGGTATACTACAAATATCTCCCTTTAGTATAGGGAGTGTCTTGCCTATTCAGATCCTCAGCGCGCCAGGGAAACGTTTGTGATTGGAAACAAGTATTTCCCTGAGCTACGAGTTATTTCTTTCCAGTGAGAAGTATAATCTGAAACGTTTTCGGGGGCGGGTGACGTGAGGTGAGGTTAATTTTCCCTGACGCGCTCAGTCCGACGAAGGCGGGCAAGATGATTGGTCGGAAACAAAACCATCCTATCTTGACGATGCCCGTGTGTACCTGCCGCTATTACTCCTACAATTAAGAGCTTCGATTAAAGCCATCACCGTCCATTGGTTAACTAGCTAGTTTAACTAGCCCTACGATGGTTGATACATTTACTATATCTGCAGCCCACAAGAAAGCGAGAATGGAACAGGCCGGAGTCCGCCTTCGAAGAGAAAAAGAGAGCGGAGCGACTTCATAGAACACGAAGCTACTGGGGACCGCAACAAGTGAGTTTCTCTAGACGCACCTCTAGGCGCATTTGCTCTTGTCCGCTTATAGTTTTGTTGTCGTCGTCGTTGTTGTTGTTGTTGTTGCAGAGATGGCATCGAATCGTCTGATTCGGAGGACGAGGAGAACGCGCAGAACAGTGACGAGGGCCTTGTGCCAGACCATGAGGATGTGGGTGGAAATGAGGTAAATATTGTTGTCTTTCGCTCGCTTGGTAATATTTGACTGATGCGCACGCTGCTTTTTGAAGAGAACGTCTCCCGTTCGCACGAGAACGAACGCTTTTTGTGTCGTGTCAATACTGTTTTTATGGATAGTGCGTGCTTTTCCCATCGCAGTCTTATAGCCACGTCGCAGCGGACAACCTTCTCAGCATGCGGGCCATCCAGCCATATTTTCCTCTCGCCTTGGCCGTCTCCCCAGAGGAGCCACTGCGCTTCAACTTCGAGTTGCGCTTGCTGGACAGCCTCCGTCTTCCGCGACACGTGACCCCTCTAGAGACGAGGAAGAGCCAGACGATTGTTCCGAAGTAGTTTTTTGGCGATGCCGAGGAGGCATGCGCCTACCTGGAAGAGAGGTTGAGTGGCTGGACAAGGTCTGACGAACGGCCGCGACAAGACACTGCTGGCGCGCCGCTTTGTAGGCGCGATTTGTTCAGGGCAGATTGCACAAATCTAGGCGAGATGTTGCGGTGCGGGCACCGCGAATTGGACGAGAATCTTGACGAGGTCAGGCTAGACAGGCGAGTAACATTTATACGTAGCGCGCGCCACGGTGTCGAGCGAATGCGTCTGCTGCGCGCCTAAAATTTCCGCCATTTGATTGACGATGATTGTTTCCGTTTTTTTTTTTTTGTTGTTTTTTTTTTTCAGATTCGGAAACGTAGTGGTGTACAAGGCGCCCTCCTGGAGCGACGCAAGTCCCCAGTTCACTCATGGTTTTCCGCGCAGGTTGATCGAAGAGACACACGGCGGGTTTTTGCCCGGAAACGTAACAGTTTGTTCGAGGGCCACCAACTTGTGTCTCCGTCGGATTGCTGTGATGGACGTGGCATGTAATGTTAGCCAGCAAGCCGTTGAAGGCATTGGACTCTCCATTTCGAAACTAGTGAGCTGCAGGTATTTGGTAAAACACAAGTTTATGATGCGCGCAGGAAGCAATCGCGAATTTCCCATGGCAGAAGAACACCGGCCAGTGCAGTCTGTGGCTCTGACCGTGGCCTTTCTTCTGGTGCGCTGTTTTGAGGCCCATTCAAACGCCGCGACGCAACAAAAGAAACGAGCCGAAAGCCCGCAAAGGGTAAACTTGCCGGCGGGTGTGAATGGGTCTCAAAAACTGATTGTAATAGCTCTATTCCGTCTTGGCCACAGATATGCGGCGCTGAAATACATGTCAAGCGACTACACGCCAATCTACCTGCTAAAGGCGATGGCCGAGTTTGGAGTGTGCTTCGCCACCTTCAAGGGGCTTGACAGAGAGGCACTGTCCACTGTCAAAGGGGCGTTGGTTCGTGCAGAAAGTGACGACGACACGCGGGTCGTCTCCGACGACTCAGACGAGGGGATACACGAGCAATCACTTGCGACGGACCAGACCGTGAGGGCAGGGCCCATCCTCTCCCAAGCCGCGGGCGGCGCTGACCTGGCGGAGTCGCGGATCCAAGTCCGACATCTGCTGTACAGAAGTGCAAGCAAAATCCTCGTCGTCAGAGCACGAACGGCCGGCGTCGTGGGGACGGGGGGATCTCAATCCGAGCCAGGGGTCGGCGACGAAGCCACACGGACCAGGAGTCGGGATGACGCGGCTGGTAGTGGGCCGGGGAAGCTATAGAGACTAGGGCAAGGCGACCCGCTGGGGGCGGAGCTTCGGGAGCCAAAAGAGGAAGAACACGAGGCAGCGAAGCCCAGAGGTAAATGCTGTGCACCCAGCACCGTCAGCGAGATCTTGAAAAACGGGCGTTGCCTTAATCATTGTTTTGTCTCTGTTCCTTCTATCTCCTCAGGGCGCCAAGCGGAGAACAGCGGAGTGCGGACTTGGCAGAGGAGCTGATGGAGCGCGCCTTTTCGGGGGACCTTGCACGAGTCAACTTTCTGGAGCGCGTACGGGTGGATTGTCTGCCGACGAGAGTGCAGCTGTTGGAATGGAGGGACTTTCTGATGGGCAATCCGCCCGTCTCTACCGAGGTTAGAACATCGCTCGATATCGGTTTCTGTGAAGGGAGGAAGAAAGAAAGAAAGAAAGAACCGTTCGTTTAGAATCGATCCGATTGTGGTGCAATTAAATGTTGCGTGTGGTTTCCCGCGGTTGCCCTGCGCGCGTTTCTGCGCAGAACTGCAAGATAGAGCACTGACTAAGTTGTTTAAAAAAGGGCCAGTTTTCCGCGCGAGTCGAGTCCTAGACGACGTATTAACAAATGAGGTATTTTGCAAGAAGCCACGATTTCGGTTGCGGGACTTTTCGCCTTCTTACCGTCTTAGTGCTGTTTTAACTTTCTCTTTGCAGCAACCTCCCGAGGAGGGCGCACCCACGTACTTAGACACGGCCGGCTTGGCGTCCGAGCACGCGCTAAACGCGCTTTGGGAGGCAATTTGCTCCGAATGCGTTTGCCCCGAGGGCCAGTGTGGCTTCAAAGGGGGGATCGATGGCCAGGAACCGGGTTCGTGCCAAGCCGACGAATCCTGTTACCCCTGTCGGTTTTTCAATAAGATCTGCTGTCGAGCTAACCCTAACCTGGGACTGGCGCCACGACGCCTCAGGATGAACTTGGCAAAGGCCTTCGCCAGAAGGCTGGAGCTGGCAGGAGCGACCAGCGCATTTCTGGACGACGTGGAGGAGTGCTCAGGTGGGTTGTAGGGTCGGCTGCGTATTTATGACGAGCACCGTGGGGACACCTGCATTGGGTCGGCTTAGCAGATAAAGTCACCAAAATCTATTCAGAAAGAAAACGCAGGTTGTTGACGATGAGAAAATAGCACAAAATGTGCTGCTAGGTGTTCAGAATTTGATGCGCCTCTCTGAAAAGTTAGTTGGAAAGCTCTGAAAGAGCCCAGGCATCCTTAAAGTGCACTTTAAGGATGTTAGAGGTTGTGGTTTTGGTCTTTGTCTTTGTTATTGTTTAAGTTAATCTAAAGCATTGTTGGCCTCTTTTGCCTTGTGACGTCACAAAGATCTTGAAAAAAATCTCTGTAACCAAAAGAGAGAGAGAGAGCCATGAACGAGAAATTGCTGCTTCTTCTTTTGATGAATGTGCAATCAAACTTTCAGCCTCGAGTGGCACTTTAAGGGTGGGTGGGCCCACCCTTTCTATGGAAATCCCATTTTTCAGACTTGTGCTGGATCACAACTTACCGCTGCTGGCTTCATTCGCGTCCCCAGGCGTAGGCTCTGAGCGGGCGCTCAAGGTGAAGGAGTGCCTAGGCGATCTACTCGGCTGCGGGGAAAGCCTTCTGTTCAAGATAAGGTGCGTGGGGCGCTTGCAAGCGAATCATTTTCCTGGCCTCAAGGAGTTCGTGCTGGTGAAAAAGGGCTACAGCAAGTTTTGGGAGGTGTTCCGCAGCATGGCAAAGGCGGCTGCCGACCAGACTCTGCACGAGGAGGGTCCAGTTTCTGGCCCTGGGCTACATCAAGCTTGCCGTGGCAAGTCTTGCCACCACGGCCGTCGACGGTGATGCGCTGCCAGACGCGCTAAGCGACTGGTTCAACGGCGCGATGGCCTGCCAACACCACACAGACACGTTCCTCACCCAGTACTGCGGGCATCCGTCTTGGGAACAGGCCAGGGTAGCGCTCCGACAGCAAGAGCACCAGCAGCCAGACGACCAAGCAGGACACGCTTAGGTGGTTTAGCTCTGAATCCCTGATCGCCGACACGCCCCTCCAACAGGTGGTTACACAGTGAAAGGTGATCGCCCCCCTTGGCATGCCTGCATCCAAACTATGCAAGGGTGGGGGCCCAATATCACTAGGAGCATGAATGACTTGCTGTTATTTTTTTTACTTGTTTATTTATTTGTATTTGTTTTTCTGGATGCTACGTACCATAAAAATCAGGGCTGATAGACCACAGAGCAACCTTGTGAAAAAATTGAGGTGCTGGTTGTTTATTGGAGAGCACTCCATGGCTAAACAAATGGCATGCATAAAGCCAGCTATGGGGACGACCGCCTTTCACTGTGTGGGACCTGCCGGGCGTGGTCTTGTTGTCGTTTCTTATATTGTGTGTTTGTTGCTGGTTTTCCTCCTGCAAGACACATTTTTGTTGCTCAGAATAAAAAGAGGCAAACGATTGATTTCCAAATCACAAAACATTACACTTTCTCATTGTGTGGTTCCAGAACATGGTATCCACATCCTACGGATGGGCATTGGAAAATTCCATACAAGTACTGCATTTTTCCTTGGAAATTCCAGAGGGGGAGGAGGGGGTATGGTATGGCATGGATATTTTTCTTTCTGTCTTTCTGGAACCACACATTTAAATTTAATAACTGCACGCAGCTGGTTGCAGTTAATTTACCAAGACCAGAGAGACATTTTGGCACAAACTTTTTTTTGTTTTTTAAACAACTTGTGGCTTATTACTACCTATTATGTATGACATGCAGCTAGCTGCAGGGAATGAAGGGAGAATCCTGACTACCATTAATTAAAACTAGTGTAGAACAACGCAGGACACTGCCAGTTGAATTATACTATGTAATGAGGCTTTTCTATCATTGCAACCCTTTGCTAAAGGAGGGAGCTGTAACACTAGGGTGGGTATTGATGGTACAATAGAATAAAATCTTGTGCTTCAGTTGTGATTCAGAGAGTCAATATGCTATTAACTCAATCCAATTGCCCTTGCTTTCACTTTTCTATAAACAAGGGAATTTTGCTTAAGCAGGGCCTGACTGCCGCACAGGGAAATGTCAAGGAATTTATATGTCATGAAGGACAACACTAATCACTTCTATTCACTGAGGAATATTTTAGTAGAGTAACAACCACAGTCATCAATTAATTCAAAGTCATTATTATCAATAAGTCGTGACACTAGTAGAGATTTCAAACAGAAAACTATGCAATTTGACTGGTGGTTCACTAGAAAACCCTGCTGCTAGCTGTCTTGCTGGACAATCTACGCAGTCAATATTCAAACCCTCGCATTTCCCTACGATATAAGAGTTACTACATTATCCTGAGAGTCTGAGTGCACTGCTTTATGTTTTTTAACAAAACCCTACCAGTGCACTCAATGGACTATCAAACGTACCCAAATTAGTTTTTGTTTCAAACGTTCTCACCTACAATCACTTTATGTTCGGCCAAAGTAAACCAACATGGACGACGCCATACTTGCTTGGATTCTTCTTTTTCGCGTGACTGTTACACGCCCGGACTACAACCCACATGTCACGTCACGCGTGACAGACCACACAGGCGCGATTCATATATTCTTTTCAACGAGTTTTTAGTTTTCCTTAAAATTTCAAAACCCGCGCCAACGCGCTTTTAGCTACCTTGTCGCCCGCCCAGACAGTTTTTCGCGTCAAAATAGCTCATTCCTGCGCCAATAAACGGCATTTTAGTTTTTCACCCTGCCCGCAAAGCATGCTGGGGAATTCCTAGCTACCACGGCGGGCTCAGAAACATTGTAGCGTGCATATTTATCAGGCATATGGCAAGCGAAATCATCCTCCATCAAGAAAAGAAAAATTCGCACGGTTCTCTCTCCCATTTCAAGTCCACCAAAAAATATTCAAAATCGCGCTCACGCGCTAGAGAATAGCCAGGCCCGCAACGCATTCTGGATAAACCCGGCCGCAGTCTAATACCGTCTTTTAAACGATTAAAAACGCTTGCTTTTAAATCCCCCTTTAATAATCCAAAATAACGAGCCTTGTAGTTTGAATATAGTATTCGCATATAGCCGATCACAGCCGATAGCGAAGTGCATCATGCATTCATTGTGAAGCGCGTTTCATGCACCGCTAGCCAATAGGATATGAATACTCCGCGTGGTCACAAATCGCGTCGCCACGGTTACCGAGTCAACAACGCTCACTTCACTTCACGCTTCTTCCTTGGCACCACAACAGCTAGCGCGTCAACTGCTTTGAAAAAGATGGCCTCCGTTGGTTCCCTGTCTTTCCTTGCAGACTACGATGATCTATCTAGCAGCGAGGAGAGTGCTTCGAGCGACAAAGAAGAAGGAGCTAGTAGTGCGCCTATTTCTAATCTCCCAGAGCCCGAATCCACTGCTACTGATGACGTTCAAGAGACGCAAGGCAACTACCACAACAGATGCGCCACAGCTACGGCCAAATCTAGGCGAAAATATACACTCCACCCTAGCGATCTCCCAGCGGCCATGGAAAGGTTTCTCGCTGAAGTGAGATTGTTCTTCACTAAGGCCGTAAATTTGGAAAGGCAGACGGATTCTGTTGCTAAAGGCACATACGACAAAGCCACCGAGAGAATTTCGGGTGAGTATGGTATATAGGCCTACTAAAAACTAAGAGAGAGAACGTCCACACAGACTGGAAATCGGAACATGACGTCACTTTTTCTCATTCTATTTACAGGCTTTCTTGGTTTCGCGGCCTATAATATGAAAGTCGAACTGCTGCCCGATGTATTCCTGAGAATTTGCATTCTGGACTCCTATTTTGCCTACCTGAAGGTGAGACTTTTATTAAGCGCGCGAAAACTCCAAAACACAGGAAACCCACGGTGGTTCACGCATGCGCAATTTAGCTAGTGCTCATGCCTACTCTTTCAAAATTCAAAATGGCGGCGCACGACACGAGGTCTTGCCCTACAGGCAGCAGACTAAAACCACGGTTTTTGGCCAAAAAAGCCACAAGGAAATGGGACAAAATAACACGGTGAGCTTTATTAGGCCTGGTGAACTCCAATGGGAATCATTTTCGTTCGTTTCTATTGTGTAATTAAATGCGGACGGCGAGTGAGAGTGTCAACATCAAAATTCAAAATGGCCGCGCACTACAAGAAGTCGGTTTTTGGCCAAAAAAGCCATAGGGAAATATGACAAACTAACTCGGCGAGCTTTATTAGGCCTGGGGAACTCCAATGAGAATCATTTTCGCTAGATTTCGCTCGTTTCTATTTGTGTAATTAGTGAGTGTCAAAACCAGGCAGAAGGAATCAATTGTCAATTTTATGTATCCGGGAGAAAAAGCACTTAGTTGTTAATTTTAAGTTAATATAGTCGCACTCACTACTTTTTCAGAACATGAACTTCTGTAGGACTGGCACGGTAATACCAGCACAATGTGCCGCATACGGTTACAATTACCGCTTGTTTGCTTTTTTTCTCCCTCAAATACAGACAGACAGGAACGTGGCAGCAGGAACCATTGCAAATCACGCTCAAGCCTTGCTGTACCCGGTGAAATTTCTCCACAGAGAGTCAGCTCCGCGATATAGCGATGTGAAGGTTGTCCTCCAACTCAGAAGCATAATCAATACTATGCAGGTAACCTATGCTAATCCATCAAATGATTAGTGATAATGAATTTGATGGTCCAATGTTTTGTAGGCACAAAGGACCATAGAGAAAAACAATAATATGGAATACAATAGCTCCAATCCAAAATACAATACATCTTGCAACACCAAGGAAGACCCAAATAAATTGATTGATTGACCTTTTGTTTTGTAATTGCTGTTTTGATTTTCTAGCGCTGAAATCCCTATGGCCAAAGACAAAGCTGACTCATGGTTGTCAATGTTGGGTTGTAACATATTTATATTTTCGCTGTTTTCTAGAGAAAGGCTAACAAGGAACGGCGTCTTACCAAGGGCGAGTTGGAGCTGGCCAACAAATGGCTTGATTGGTGAGTATCAAAGTAACCATTTTCAAACCATAGGAACTTGATTTCAGGTGATCCGTACCACTAATGATTCAATTTGACCCAGTTTTTTCCTTCAGGTCCAGAAAATTGCATGTTTCTCTGGTCATTGAAAATGGCTAATTCTGTCTCTCTCTCTTTCAATATGCTAGGGAAGAGATTGTGAAGTGTGCGAGCATGCAGCGTGAGAGGGTTGACATGGCACGGACTGCGGTGGCCAAGGCAAAAGAATTTGCAGACTTACTTTTGATAAGCTGCTATGTGACAATTCCTCCTGCCAGGGCACTGGAGATCAGGACGTTGCAATTCCTTCCTTCTGGGGGAGACAGTGCAGAAGTGACCAACAAAACTTGGTGATTCTTCATGACAATGGCTCCACCACACTGAAGTTCCAGGATTTTAAGACAAGGGCCACCATTGGCAAAGACTGTACCTCTCTCCCGGTATGCAACAATAATTTTGATGTGATGGTGAATGCATTTTGTTGTTTTTTCTTTTGCTTGTGAGTGACATACAGCATGTTCAAAATAAATACATGACTGGTGTTGTGTGACATAAGCAGCAGAAGGTGCTGAAATTTTGTGTGACAAATCCTTCAATAGAGTTATATTAATTAGTTAGCTTTTTGATGACCTCACATGAAAACAATCTAAGTACAATCTAAAATTAAGGATGTTGGTCAAATAGAAATTTGGGCTATGAAGATGCTGGGGCAGTGATTTCTGGCTTTTGAAAGAAAAGTATCTCAATTATTGGATTGTGCTTCACTAGTTTGGATCAGAACTAGCTGGTCATGTTTCAAAACCGCATCTGTAAACTTATGACTAAATGCAAATTCTGCCTTTTGCTTCAGGAATCCCACGAGCTGAGCTATTTATTCAGGGACTACCGTAAACATCACCGGAGGTATTTGCTGAAACCAGATGTCCAAGACAAAAACTTTGTGTTTCTGGTGAGTGTCTGAAGTAGACTTTAGGTGTCTGCAGGTCTGTTTCTCCAACTTCATTGATTCACAGACCCATCCCAGGTTGAACATCTTGCCAATGTCTTAGCAAGATCTTGCCCATCTGTTGCAAAGCAAAGATCTTGCGAGTTCTTACTTGGCTTACATTTTTGGCAAGATCTTACTTGGCCTAGCCATTGGCAAGAACGTACATCCTTGAATGCCACATGAGTGGAAAATGATCAATTCATAAGACGAAAGTGAAACATGCCCAAATTCATTCATGTTGAAATGTTGCATGCAACCCCTTGGATAGCTGTACAAACCCTCGTGGCTTTTATGATAACAGGCTTCACTGTGAAACTTATCTGACATTAGCGGCCATCCTAACCCTAACCTAAACCCTAAACCCTAACCCTAACCCTAACCACTAACCCTAACCACAATCCTAACCCGATACAATCCTAACCCGATACAATCCTAACCCGATACAATCCTAACCCGATACAATCCTAACCCGATACAATCCTAACCCGATACAATCCTAACCCGATACAATCCTAACCCGATACAATCCTAACCCGATACAATCCTAACCCGATACAATCCTAACCCGATACAATCCTAACCCGATACAATCCTAACCCGATACAATCCTAACCCGATACAATCCTAACCCGATACAATCCTAACCCGATACAATCCTAACCCGAGTGATTGCGCGTACTTCGCTGGTGAACGTGCGCTGGTCTCCACTCGTGATTGTGCGCGATTTGCTGTTGAACGTGCGCGGACATCCACTTGTGAGTGTGCGCGATTTACTGGGGAACGTGCGCCGATTTCCACCCACCACCCTAAACCCTTGTGAGCGTATTTATAGGTCAACTAGTTGATTTTTGGTGCGTGTGGGTGACGTTAAAGAAAGTTTTTAAAGGACATGCGTGATATATGGCGTCATCAAGATGTCCGCGGTGTTCCCTAATCCTCTCTATTTTGGTCGTTTTGATTGCGCCAAAACGTGTGAAAAAATATTTTTAAGCTCAAATTTGACGAGGAATGGAATTTATGTCTTTTGGCTTTGCACTGATGTTCTTCGCTTGATCAGATTTTCGCTTTTGTTCTCTCGAGATCGCCGAGAAGTGAACTCTTCAAAGCGCCGCGATTTCGACTTGCGGTTTCTTGTTGTCGTCCAAGAATTCGATGGCAAAACGAAGACCTACTGATCCCTGGAAAGCTCTGTTCAAGACTTAAAACTCCAGCTGAGATTATCCCAAAAGACTTAACCTTCTAGAGGAATAAATAATATGTCCCTTTCGATGACTATTGCAACAATTTTTACTTTGAAAGTGTATTTTCGAAGCCAGTTTTTTCAGGAACTCCGAAACAAATAAAGAAAGGCTCGACATTATATCAAAAGCTAACATTAGGAGGCTGATCCAGGGCCAAAACTAAGCAAAATATCAGAGCATAGAACTATTAATATAAAACGTGGCTGAGATAGTCCTAACGACCTTAGAATGTAGTCGAATGACAATAAATTTCAGGTTGCAAAGGAAGGTAAGCGAGCGCGCGCAGGATCGAACAGTCGTGTAAGCTGGAAGCGTGTCTGGCTTCATGTTTAAGGAGAATACATTATTTACTAAAACAATCCCGAAATGATGGTTATAAATACTTAATGAAAGTACCTGGCAGGATTTCAGATCAGTAGTCTTCGTCTTGCCATCGAATTTCTTTTATTCCAGGACGACAACAACAAACCGAAAGTCGAAATCACGGCGCTTTGAAGGGAGAATATAATTGGTTCACTCTCTCGGCGATCTTGAGAGAGCAACAACGAAAATCTGATCCAGCGAAGACCATGAGTGCAAAGCCAAATAACATAAATTTCCATTCCTCGTCAAATTTGAGCTGAAGAATATTTTTTACACACGTTTTGGCGCAATCAAAACGACCAAATATATCGATGGTCAGAAATTAGTCCGACTCGTGCCCAGGACCGCGCGCCAATTCAGCCATGTTGAATTTTTGTTCTGCTTCAAGTTGCTTCGACTTTGTGCGAGAAAATGCATCTAAATCGCGAAGTGTTCTCGCAAAATATTGAAAATACTTCTCAATACAAATCTTGAACATTTTTTTGAGGTAAAGATTTTGTTCGGGGCTTTTCAAAAACCTGCATGATGTTTGAAATCAAGGACTGCTGTTTACGAAGCTTGGTAGCCGCAAGTGTGGAGCGAGAGTGTTTAAAGAATGGCCAACAGAGACGTGGGAAATCATTTAGCTCTTGGTCAGCAAGGAAAGAGGGTTGGAAAAAGAATTGATCAGGAGCTGAGATATATTAAAGAATTGAGGAGGTGAGAATTCAGCTGGATAAACAATATAACATTTTCAGTTTTGTAATTCCTGTTGTTTGTAATTCGCATTTGTAAAGTTGTATCCTATCAACGTCACAGAACACAATCGATGATTCGTCTACTTCAACTTCGAGCAGAAACGAAGCAGCCGCACATGGTGTTGTGGTGTGTTGTCTCATGCCTGAACCCGCATCAGAATCACTACCGGTAAGCCAAAGTAAATATCAAGTGAAAAGAATGAATGCCTAAAGCATGAATCCAGCATACCTGTGTTTCTACAGTGTTGAAAAATATGAAATCTTCACATGTGAAGAAATCGCTGTTGGCATGAAACTCTCTACAAGCAAAGTTTGATGTAAGCTTAATGAATTTGATACAAAAGCTCTTTATAAATGTTATAAACATATCAAGCTAAGAATTAAGTTGACAAATTTCAAAATCAGAAGGTAATTTGTAAACATAAGATTCTTAGCTTGATATGTTTATAACATTTTTAAAGAGTTTTTGTATCAAATTCATTAAGCTTACATCAAACTTTGCTTGAAGAGAGTGTCAGTGCCAGAAGTGGTTTGCCCGTTTATCCATTCAGTCTTAAATAAAAGGCTTTTACTTGTTTTAAAATTTATCTTATCAATACAGAACATTACAGGTGGGCACTTGGAGATAGGCGTTTTATCTTCTCTTGAGAGATTGAGTTGAACACGCAAAGATAAAATTTGTATCTCCACACGCCCATGTAATTAAATATCGATCCTCTATATGAGCATTTTGAACCATACCCTGCGAGCAGAGACTACTTTTTATCTCCCTGCATTTTCTTTTACTTTAAATGTTTTCTTGTGTTTTCAACTATGCAAAAGTAGCCTCTGCACACAAATGTCATTTCTCTGTTGCGCATGTATGAGAAAATGGTGTGAGCTTGGAGAAACTGGGAGATCAAGTTTGTACGCGAGCACGAAAATAGGCAACTTATCTGCTGTACAACTTACACAAAATCACTTTTTGTGGCCTTTAATGGCTCGTTTACTCAATTTAAAGGCTCTTAAACGCAGCTCTGATACTCTAAAGTTTGCATTTGGGAATTCACAGGAATCGTCTTATTTTCTATCGAAATTTCAGCAAAACGTTGTGTGTTCGTCGTTGAACGAGAAATCACTTGTGAAAGCGTGTGCTTTGTTTTGACGCAAAAACACTGAGGCCATTCTTGTAAAACCAGTCAAACCAGTCAAGTACGTCCACGATCCTGGACGAGGTTGTGACATTTGTGTGCAGAGGCCACTTCAAGAGTGGCCTCTGCTACCAGGGAATTTGAACCAATGCTAAACCCATAAGATATACACTATAAAATGAAATGAATCTGACAATTCTATGCATCAGCTATTTATACTCACACACATCTGAAAAACTTTTATTATATGGACACCGGTAGGGTTAGGGTTTAGGAAGCTTCTCATTTTACGGTGAGAATTATATTGTAGTTATGGCACGTGATTTTTAATGTTCTGGTGTCTCTCCCAACATCACGCGTGCTCTATTGCACCGATAAGTCATAGAAAGTTGTGCTCTGATGCTTAAATGCACCACTCTTAGATCTCATTTGAAGCTTCATCCAGGACCTGAGTGACATATTTTCCATTTATTGTTTTCCTAGAGGGTATGGTAACAAGTTCTGCATTCTGATTGGTTCTTAGAACGTACATAGAAGGGCGTTTTTTGTTTCCTATATCTGATCTAGGTCACAGTAGCCATTTTCGCGTGCTTGTTTTCATTAAAAAAAATGAAATTCTAGAGTTGAAAAAAATGAATAAGTTATTTACTGGCTTTAGGTTGGTCTGTATATGAACAGTTCGGTGCAAGAACTGCCTATGTGACTATTCGGACTGTTTTTCGATTTTCCGATTTTTGACAAACAAACTGCAGAAACATTGTTAAAATAGCCTAAAACCAGCCTCTCTGCATTTTCCCCCAAAAATCACCGCGAGATCGCTGTAAAACGGTGTCTTCCCTTTTTCAAGCGCAAGGCATTATGGGTAAAACTTTAAAAAATTGACAGCACTTCCTCCCTAGCCCCGGTTTTAGATATTTTTTTATAAGTGCCTAGTCACTCGCACCTGTCAACTGAATATTGCGCCAAATGCATTCTTTTGGATTCAAAACTAACCCAAATTGTCTTGACAGTGCAGAAATCCTGCTACAGAACAACAGAGAAGCTTCATATACTAGACGAGTCATCACACGACCTGCCAAATTCTTTGTGACTCGATTTTGCTCGTAAAATTTGCTCCTCACTTGTGACTTCTCCCACAAGTTTGTCTCTACCGACTTTGTTTGCTTTATGATGCAAGCAAACTGACTCCTGTAGTAGAAAATGACTTGAAAAAAGCACTTATAAAGCGAATTCATGGCTCGCTCTCTGTTCGACAAGCGAAACCAAGAATTCAACGGCCTTCACTGAAAAGGGTGAGCCCTTAGTCTTTACAAACAGCGGGGGTTTTTTTTGGGGGGGGGAAGTCTTTTACTTTTTCAAGTGGAAGAACCTTGCAAAATAAGCGAAATTACAGAGATAAATTCGGGCTACAAAGGGTTAACAATGCGCCAGGTAGGATGAAAAGCTCTTTTGAATTCAAAACAATAGACAAATCTTTGCGGCTTTATAGACAAAACCCTTGGCTTAGTGCCACTTCTAGGGTTAGGTTTAGCCTTCGGATTAGATTTAAGTTCGGGTTAGATAGAGTTTAGGGTTAAGGGTTTAAGGCTAAGGTCGTTTTACAATGTTTCTGCAGTTTGTTTTTCAAAAATCGGAAAATCGAAAAACAGTCCGAATAGTCACATTAGGCAGTTCTTGCACCGAACCCTTCATAATCTTATTAGACATTTTGATTTACAATTTCGCTGGATATTTTTTAGAGTCTGGAGTATTTTGTCAAGCCAGTCTTTGGGCGAGACAAAATACAAAGTTGAGAAAAAAATGTTCAGAATTATTGTACATTAAAATGTCTAATAAGTTGTTTATTATCCGACATTTATTTTCCGCTGTTTTGAATTGAGAATGGACGAACTTAGTGAAAATAGTTTGGAATGTACAATATCGCAGGATATTTGTACTCGCCCCAGCCTCACTCCTGCGTTATTTGTCCTCCTCTCGTTGCAGTTGGATAATAAAGGGAAAAACTGTGACCTCCGGCCTTGGTAAACATTTTCCAGCCCTCTGTCACAGTTTTTCCTTATATAGACCTCCCAGCCAATATAAATATATCCTCACTAGTGAGGATATCGGTCAAACAAAGTGCTTGGAAATCAATTTGGAATTATTTTTTCTGGTTTGTCTATATAATAAAAAGAGAATTAGACCACTCGAAAATAAAAATTAATATCTTTTATTAGGAGAATACATGCACCATTTACTGAATAGAAGAATGCATGAACCATTTACTGAATAAGCAAATACCTGCACCATTTACTTTTAGCTATTTTAGGTTCTGAAACCTGTAAACTCCACATTTTTCAGCCCATATTTCAAGAACGTACTGTCAAATCTATATATAGTTGAGTAACAAAGCCCTCCATCCCCATCACCAAGCCCAGGGGTAAAGTATTATTGTAAGATGGACTGTTTTATGATTTTCAATACACATTTGATTGCTCAGGGATAAGGTATTATTGTAAGATGGACTGTGTTATTATTTTCACTACATATTTGATTGCTCAGGGGTAATGTATTATTGTAAGAGGACTGTTTTATTATTTTACTACATATTTGATTGCTCAGGGGTAACGTATTATTGTAAGATGTACTGTTTTATTATTTTCACTACATGTTTGATTGCCCTGGTAAAATGGGATATTCCTTTCTTTCACCAGGGAGTTTTCCCTGCTTTCACTGTTTAGCTTCCTGTGTCAGTTGGAGGAAAAAAGTAATTTATTGAGCCTACTAAAAATAAATTTGTCTCTCTTTCTGTTAAGGATTGTTGCTATATGTCTACCTTCAGGAAATTGATTATTTTGTGTAATCGGTGTAACTTTTCTATTATAATTGCCTTGCAGTGTAATCTCTAGTAATCCACTATTCTAGCAGCCAAAAATATTAGCAATCGGAACGCGTTTTCTGGAAAAAGCCGGCGATTAAATAATAATAATAATAATGTTTGTTTATTGATCCTCTCATAGCTTATAGCTAAATTACAGGATTTCCATGAATATTATATATACAATTCGAACAATAAATAGGTAAATATAGATAAATATAATTATCAAATGTGATCACTATACTAAATGTTAGTATATTTTTCCTGTGAAACAGGCGTGGGCCACCTTAAAAAAATAAAAATGTAGATCATGTGACTAACCCTAAAAGAGGTCCCTGATAATAGCTTATGTTCGGGTTAGCCTCAAACTAGGGCTAGATGAGCAATTTTAAATTTAGAACTATCCATAGGACTTGGTGTTAAGGTTGCCTTGGCATAGACCAAAAGCTCAGGGTTTGTGCCAGTAATTAATGTGACTCAACGAAAAGTCCAAGCACATTTTCTGTAAATATAAATTCGGTCATAACTTTTATGATATTCCTGTGACAAATATCAAACTTGGAGGACATGCAGTAGGAGGCATCTTTTAGCAAAACCTTAGCATACTTCGATCTTTATTTGTGTTAATACTTTAAATAATATCCCACCTACAGTGGACCCCCTTGTTACCCTTGTTACCCTTGTTACACTTTAGACATCGCTGAAAAAAGCATTTGCTATCACTTTTGCACGCAATTTCAAAACTGGTGTTCTAAATTGCCCGTGTATTTGTAAAATCTTAGCCAATTCGGCGGAACAAAAATTGAGATTATTAAAAGATGCCTTCTACTGTCCTCCAAGTTTGATATCCGTCACAGGAATATTATAAAAGTTCTGACCAAATTTAGATTTACAGAAAATGCGCTTGGACTCTTGGTGGAGTCACCTTAAGTTTCATAATATCACATGACTGGTGTTGATTCATCACGCAACCTCAAAAACCAAATTGAGAACCTTGAACATTCAGTGGAGCGAGCTTGGCTTGTGTAGTTATGGATATGACCACCCCTTGTTGGTCAGCATGAGAAATTCACCATGAGCACTGTGTTCCTACCCAACCCTACAAAGAAACATTTATTTATTATCAGAACTCAGTGTGGTCCAATCAGAAGCTTAAAAAGCCGGGGGGGGGGGGGGGGGGCTCCAACATTTTTTTTGTCGGGGATGATCATCGGAAATTTTCACCTCACCCCTAAAAGATACCAAACATGGCGGGCCATGGCGTGGCTCCAAAATATTATTACCCTAAAAGATACTGTAAAAGATGAGGTCTTATGTACCAAGTTGGCGCGAAGGACACAGGTAACAGGTGAAAGATACCCATCAAGAAATTTCCGTGTTTGTTTCTAATTTAAGCTTTTTCCAAGGAAGTTCTGCTCTTTGAGGAATCAGGTGAGCTTTTCCCATCAGTTTCTCGTGTTTGAGAACGCCAACGGTCGAGTAGGTGCAGTTCAGCCTCGTAAAGTTTTTTTTCTCAGGAACGACTTCTTCTGCGGGCAATGTTCTGTATTCTTCTGGTCTCCTCTTGAAGAAGTCTTTAGCTCCCACAGTCTTCCGTTTTTCTTTCCAAAGTTTGGTGTAACACTGTAGAAGTGTCCATCTATGAATGGAGATATTTCATATTTCATTTACACAAACCCACAAAATCACAGAAAAGCACAGTTCCAGAACTTCTTTTTTCTTAAGGCCCGTTTCAAACGTCGTGCTTCTCATGTGCCGAATGTAATATGGCAGATTTCTTTTCTCTTGGTAACATCCAAAAGAAAAACATATGGCAAAAACTAATTAAACATTTCAATTGTTTTTGTTATAGTTGATCTGTTTTCTTATATTTTTACCGTCTCTGATACTTGAAACTATTTCTAAGCCCAAAATAATTTTCAGGACAATTAGGTTCGGCACATGAGAAGCACGACGTTTGAAATGGGCCTTACTCGGCAAAGTGCTTCTGTGAGCATTTACTTTTCTTTTGAATGGATGCATTCTAAAACCTTGACAAAAACCAGAAAAACAATAGCCAAAGAACTCGGTAAAGGACTAAATGGCTCAGCGATGCCAAGAACTGCATTATCAATGAAAAATCGGAGGAGCAGCGCCCTCAAGGCGGCAAATTGTCGAAGGCGATGCGTGACACCGTGTGACAGCACTCGGTGAGAACTGCCAAGTTCCGGTTTCTAAAAATAGATTCTTATTGTGGACTTTCATAGACCTGGACATGAATACGCGCGATGGATTCTCTTATATCATTTTCTCTTACCTGTTATAAAAAATGTTTAAATAATTTTCCACAACAAGTTATTGAGCTATCGTCATAAAAAGCCTCAAAATGAGACACCAAAGACTCAAATTATCACGAGCGGTAGCGTCAACACACATAGAAAACTAAACATTCCAATGATCGTCCTAGGTAATGAAGCATTCAACCGTTCTGTTCAAACTTGCTAGCGAACAGGATTGCTTCATTAGTGAGCATTTTATCACAATTTTCTTGTTTCACATATTCCTTCACAAAATAGCTCTCAGGCACTAAAAATGGGGTATGTAATAATAATAATAATAATAAATAGGTTTATTCGAATGCCATTGCAGTTGAAACTGAATTACAGCAACGGGTCAGCAATATCTAGCAACAATAATTTTAAAAATCTATGTGATACAAAGTCACCAAAGCGATTTGTAGACGGGATGCGTCCCGTTGTACTCACAGTCCCTGACCTAAGTGAATAACCATGTGCATTTCGTGTTACACTTCCAGTAATTACAGACCTTTTTTTTCCAAGCCGAGGTCACAGTTTTTTCCCTATACGGACCGACCTAAAGCCGGTAAATAACTTATTTATTTTTTTCCAACCCTAAAATTTTATTTTTTCGATGAAAACAAGCTCGCGAAAATGGTTACTGTGACTGTAGGTCAGAGATATATATGTTATTTACCGGCTGGGAGGTCCGGATCGTGAAATACCGTGACCGAGGTCTTGAAAATACTGACCGAGACCGGAGGTCGAGCTGAGTATTTTCAAGGCCAAGGTCACGGTATTTCACGATCTGGACCGACCCCAAGCCGGTAAATAATATATTTATTTTTTTGCTTTCACTGAAACAGCATAAAACTTCACAGAAATTAGCGCGCGCGCGATTCATCGGGACCCGGGGTCCGGATCGTAGGATTCCGGACAGCTCACGAGCCAATCAGCCAATTCATATTATTTTCATTCCTTATATACTAAATAGTAAATAGATAATTAAGAAAAAAATTCTAGGACAAGTTTTATTTCAGGGGAATTACCTTCCAATGTAGGCATTACATTGACACGAGAATGAGTTTTTTAAAGGCTGTCCGTTTGCGAATGCGCACACACGTCATCGCGTCTAATTTTATTTTCCGTGAATAGACGACCATTAATCACCTGAAAGATCATCTAGGATGCCCAGCCACTTTCACAGTCGCGTCACGGCACGGAACCTGGCCTGCTGTAGTTTTGCTAAAAGCAATTTTTTTTTTTACCTTGGGCGCTCTGTGGTGTATCCATATATAGATTTCTCGTTGGGTATCCTGTGTTAATATTCTAAATATAGAACAGCTTCCAATATTGCTGGAAGCGAAATGGCGGAAGCCCAATCTTGTTCCCAGAAACTCTCGGAAGAGGCAGCAGTCTGGGAACGAGATTGGCGGGAGCCCAAGCCATGCAAAAAAACAAAAGACCCTATTTAAATTGCTAGAGAAAATGGGGCAGAGATGACGGAACCTGGAAGGCCATCAATAAGGACTTCTTGAAGAGCCTCAGGGAGCCTCTTATTTGTTAGAGTTTTCTTTCAAAAATAGTAGCAGCTATTATTGTATATTGTATGAGTTTGATGGTGTTTAGAATAATTGCTTGATCTTTCAAAGCTGCTTAGTTGAGAAACCTGATTTCTTTATCATTTTTCAATAAATCAGGCGACAAGTGTGAAAGACATGTTTGTTTGGGCACAGGTTCGACACCAAGCTCCGTGGGAGTTTAAAATAATTATTTGAATAAAAGCTAAAGTAGTTTCAATACCGTAATGGTTGTTATTGACTTCACTTAGGCTGCATTCATTATGTATACTACAGAGGGGGAGGGCAGAGGATTTTGAGGGGGATCTCAAATTTAGCAACTGGAAAAGGGGGGATGTCAAGTTTTTTTCATAACATGAAGGGGGGATTCATATTTTTGTTGAGGTATTATGTATTATATTATATATTTTAAACACCGAGTTTGAACCTCCTGAAGAAATATCACTTGCACTACTATTCTCGTGTATTTACCATCTTTCAACCGATAAAGACTTATAAACTTAATAGTCTTGTAGCTTTATGTCAAAATAGCCACCAACGGAAAACAAACCAAACAATCAAATACAAAATAAATGATACTCAGCCTATGTAGTAAGGTTCCAATCGAGAAGCGCACCAGAACACTTGGTAGAAAGTCACTACACACAAAAGAGTACAGGCACCATGATTTTTATTTGCATTTTTACGCTTTGTATTTTTTATCATTGAGCCTTGTTCTGCATCTTTTGAAAAAATGTTATTGACGCGACCCTACCTCGACATATAACTTGAAAAATGTGGGGGAGCATGTTTTTTCCTTCTGACCGAGAGGGTGGATTCGTAAAAAATATGTTGTGCCATGGGGGGATCTGAAAATTTTGCATTGTCAAAAAAAAGTCCTCTGCCCCCCCCCCCCCCCCCCCTGTAGTATACATAATGAATGCAACCTTACATGAACTGTGCTTCGCTAGCGACTGTATTGAGTCATCACATATCCCTTCTGTAACAGAAATACATACTATAATAAACTTTCATTTAGCCATCCCCGTACATCCGATAAATTTGAGTTTTGAGTCCGTTTTTAGCGATTTCTGATTTCACCCCTCTTCCCTCTATATAATTTTTTTATAGAGGGAAGAGGGGTGAAATAGAAATCGCTAAAAACGGACTTAAAACTCAAATTTATCGGATGTACGGGATGGCTAAATGAAATTTTATTATTGTACTGTTATTTCTCTTACAGAAGGGATATGTGATGACTCAATACAGTCGCTAGCGAAGCACAGTTCATGTACGTGAAGTCAATAACAACCATTACGGTATTGACACTACTTTAGCTTTTATTGAAATAATTATTTTAAACTCCCACGGAGCTTGGGGGACCTGTGGCTGGTGCTCCCTGTACCTGTGGTTCATACACACACAAACAAATTTAAAAAAAAATGCAAGTGAACAAGCCTTGAGTGCAGCCGGTAACTCAGCTAACGTAAATTTGGGGACCTCTAAAGTAATTTAGCAAATAACACCTATGTTGTATTGTGAATGTGCGCATTCTGATTGGTTAAAAAGCGTGTTTGTAAGAGACCTGAGAAACACGATTGTCACGCAACGCTGTCGCGTGTATGTTATTTTCTAAGATAAAAGCAATAAAAATACTTTCTGTGTGCTCTCTGGTTTCTTGCAAACACTCGGGGAATGTTGGTCGAACTGATAAAACTTGAAAGACACTCGCCTTCGGCTTGTGTCTTTCAAGTTTTGATCAGTTCTCCCAACATCCCCCTCGTGTTTGTAAGAAAGCAGAGAGCACGCGGAAAGTACTTTTATTGCTTAAATAATATGAGTGAAATGCAGCATACAACAGCTGGCATTTTGAATCTAGCTACAAAACGTGGGATTCCTGTGTTCGCATGCGCGCTAAATTTAAAATGCAAATTATCATCTCAAGTTCGAGAATGCTAATGGCGTCGCCATGTGCTCGAAGAGATTACCAAACCAAGTCGAATTTCACGCCGGAAAAGTACGTCTTCCACCAAAAAGTATGATTACTGGTCGATGTAAGTATTTTTTAGTGTCTGACCATGAAAGGGTGGTTTTTGAGTCTTCAAAAACCAGATATTTGGCTCCTCTTGTGGCATGGCCAGACACTTTGTGCTGACTACTTTCAAAACGTATTCTTCTGTGGTCGTATTTTGGTTGGAATTCAGAAAGGAATACCTATAGTTTTATTATGTACAGGTGACTTATTTTGTTTGCGAAATTGCAATTTATTTGTCGCAAATGATTGGAATTGGGAAAATAAATTTATTATAATGAGCCGCTCTGTCAGTTCAAACAGCAGCAAAGCACATTGTAAAAACCTTGTAGAAAAGGAAAATAGTACTTCATTTATTTATTTAATAACTTTCACCACTAAAAGTATGTATAAACATACAATTTAATGATTAAAACGATATTTAAAAGAAAATGCAGAAATTGGTCAGGCACACACAACAGAGCGAGGGTTGGAAATTGAGACCACCTGGGTGAACACAAATCAGGGCTAGGTGACTAAAAATGTGAACTTAGGCGCCTGAGCTGTCGACCAATATTTTGGTTCAAGCTTGATGAACCCTTTCGGCCAAAAGTTATGTTCAGGCGACCAGTTGCTTGCACTTGGTCGCCAGCTGGCAACTAAGAAAATAAGTTAATTTCCAGACCGAGGCTCCAAATTAAGTGTGCCCATAACAAAAGAAAAAAGAGGGTGTAATTTGATGACAACACACTTAATTAGAGGCAGCATTTTAATCAAAGATGGAAATTTCTTGATGGGTATCTTAGGGTAAAAAATTATTTGAGCCACACCTTTTTGGGTATCTTTTAGGGGTGAAACTGACAAGTCCTGACCAAAAAAGTATGGGAGTCCCCCCCCCCCCCCCCCTAAAAAATCCCATGACTGAAATTGAAACTGACTCAAAGTTCTGTTTATTGTGTCAAGTTTTCATTTATTGTTACTAAAATTCCCAGGCAAACTTTATGCACCACCAAAAATCCCAATTTGAAAAGTCTCAGACTACAAAAACCTTGTGCACTTCCCTGCCTGGCACAAGGTCTGGGGTACCTCCCTGCAAGAAGTCATGCTTATCTAGCACATAAAAATAGACCATGACCTTTTTGGATAACCATTAACCATCAATAACTCATCTGGGAATTGCACCCAGTCCTCATAACATCACACAAATAATGTGTTGCCATGTGTGCACTAGATACACTAATGAGTTTTCCATTTTGGCTTTTATTTATCCTCAGGTCAGGTCATGCAGCCCTTATAAAGATTTCAAGACAGAAAACGGTCCTGGTGAACCCATCAGACATCAGAGACAAACCTTTGGACAACAACCAAACATCAGACCTCCAGACAATCAGACCGGCCAATGAGGAGCCATGAGATTCCTAGGAACCCTTCAGTCAACCAGTCAGACACATGGAAATAAGCTCTGGACTACAAGCAAGACTAGTGCTGCAACCCCAACTCACCACAAGTGGCATTCAGCCAGTCACACCACAGCCTACCCTGAAGCTACCACTCATGAAAAGATTATTGGTTTATTAATGATTTGTGGGCTAATTTGCATGACCTTTTACATACATTTTGATCATCACTATCTTCAAGAAGCGTGTTGAAAAGCGCACCCCACCCCACCCCAGTATTTGTAAGGGAAAAATTAGGTAAATTGGCTGTGGCTATTATAATTGAAATATAGTAGAAAACGGTTAGGGTTTAGAAAACATGGAAAAAGGGGATGGCTATTCACCCTATTCACCTCTTCTGGATTGGCCATTCATATAATAGTGAGATTTTGACAAAATGATAATATTATGCCAGGTACAATTTTCAAAGGTCATGCAAATTGCCTCAACCAATGCAATGGCTGTATTTATACTAGAGCAGATTTTACATAAGTTTTGGTTTTGATTTAACTAACTTAGAATATACTTTTATTTGATTCCTGAGAATTGAATTATTTGTTCATTTCTGTCATCTCATATGACAAGAAGTATGAGTAACACAAATTCTTTTTCTGAAGTCATGTCAAATCTGCTCAAGATTATTATTTTTATGAGTGCAATGGTTCTCAAACCATGCAGCAATAGGGCTGCTACAAATAATACCCAAAAAGTTGTTGAGAGAAAAAGAAAAAAGTTGATTCTCTGTGCAGTCAGCTTTTTGTTAGACTAAGGAAACCCACCAAATAATGAAGGTTTGTTTTCCAAGGGGGGGGGGGGAAGACTCTCCATAACAATAGACCAGGGGTGCTTGTCGGAAAAATTGATTGTAACCCAAAGGGATAGTAAACTGGGTGTGGATTAAACAGTGAATTTTACCCCTAAGAGATAGCAAATTGGATGCGGAAAATCCTAATGTTATTGCTATCCTTGTACTTACCATGAAGTTGAAACAGTTTATAGAGTGTTGTCCCTGAATTTCTAGGTGACCTTTGGTGTGTAACCCCTAGGGGATAGCAGATTCTTTGGACCCCTAGGAGTGGCAGTTGGGTGAATTTTATACCCTAAGGGATAGGACGAGCACCCACCCATCTATGTTTATGGGGAGCCCTCCCTGCCCTGGGTTTGTTTTGGTTTGAGAACCATTCTTGTCAATAGTCGATTGGCATGCTATTTTATTACCACCATTGATGAAAGGGGTCTTAAGCATATTGTTTGTGTTTTTTTTTTACTGCTTTTGGAAAAATGATAAAAGTGAGAAGAATTTAAGTTAAACTTTATGGGGCCCTATACAAGTTAGCCTATGTTAACAGACACCCACTCAAAATCAAACGATTTGATTCTGAGTGGGCGTCTGTTAACTTGGGCTATATAAAAGTACTTTTGCCGGAGACTGAAAATTCTCGACTTCATTCTGTTGAGTTATGAATTTATAATTGCCAATTCAAGCGTGAAAGTGAATGGTCTTTTGAGAGAAGAAGAGGAATACAAACAAAAAAGATGTTTCACAGCATCCTAAAATCCTGTAAGCAAAAATAATGTCTTTTAAGTTTGAGGCTTTCTGACAAAACTTCAGTGACATTCATAATTTATTTCATTTACCAAAAGTGCATACATAAGAACATTTGAACATTCTGCATAAGATCCCTTTTGCCTACATGGATTATGCCAACCAGGCGAGCCTGTAAAAAAATTGTAATTCAGAGATTCAAACCATTTTAAGGAAATGTAATACCTAATTATGTTTGGCAATGAGGAATTGTTTTGAATTGATTTCTGGTCATATTTTCACAATTTTTAAAGCAATATTTTGATGCCTGAGATCTCAAGAAAGTCAAAATTGTTTGTTCTGTTCTCGCTTTCACATTGGCTAACTGCTCTGACCTGGTTGACATAGTTGCACAGTAACATGGTGTGATTAGTGTGATTCCTGAAAGTATCCATTACCTCCTCAACCAAAGTGGTTCAGAAAATTCTAAACAGGAAATACCATTATTTGTATGAAAAGCTGGATATTTTGTCAATTTTCACAATTTTGAAAATACGGTAAAGCAATATTATTTGACCTTCATGGTGAGGAAATGGGTATCACTTTTGGGGATCACTTAATCTTATTCAATGATATTCTCATAAATTGCATTGTAAGAATACATAGGTGCTGAAAAGAAACAACAAAAGTCCCAACAAGGCTCTGGAAGCACCAGTTTGATGATACCTCATGGTCAAGGTCAGGTGGGTGTCCTTGTCATTGTGCTCTGTGTTGTCTCCCTGTGTTGTCTCTGGACATCTGTCACTTAGAACTCATCCAGTTCTGATAATATGCTGAAAACCTTGGGGCTTTATTCTTCCTTGATTCATTCCAACCATGGGCTGCAGTTTTTTGAGGATGCCGAGACTGTTCTGGTAAGTACCAACATATGCAGTATTTCACACAAGGTCCTCCCCATTAGGCACAATTTAGCATTTTTTATTTATTTATTAGCTTTAGGTCATAACATGCCTGGTAGCGATACTAAATCAGGTGGCATGTCATGGAGGTTGGGTGGGGCGTTGCCTTCATTATTCGTTAATCTAACCCCAGAATTCCAGACTGGCTTTGGGTGAGGAAAATTTCCAAACAAAAAGATTTTGATTTTGGAAACATTTTACAGTTATAACCTTGCAATTTCAAAGAAGCAGATAAGAAGAGACAATAACAATAATAAACTTTAGTTACCCACCATAATCTCATCAAGTATAATATATATATATATACATTATAGATGAACATTATAAAGACAAAATTAATTAATACTACACTAATAAAATCATAATGGTTAGAATTAATTTAGCAGACAATTTAAAAATGCTAGTACATTGTATCATATTAAGAGTGTGCATAATCAAATAGGCCACATCACACAAAAAGCGCCTTCAACATTTTTTTCAGTTTCTTCTTTGGCCTTTCTCCCCTCCTTTTTTAAAGTAATACTCTAAAATAGGAAAAGCAACAAAACCTATGGATAGGAAACAAAAAAATGCAAATGTATGTATTAGGGTCTGTTTATTTGGAAAAATCCAGTCTAAAAGAGTACTTTGGATCAGTAGTTAGCTATCGTCACACTTGCACCTTTCGCATGTGAGAGAGTCATCCAGTGACTGTTACCATGGTAAACAAATTTGGGATTCATTGTTTCTTTTGTTCTACAACAATCGGAATCCTGATTTTGGCAAAGGAATGCACCCTTAATGTTGTCTTATTTGCTTGATGTGGCCTAAATCGATGGCAATATAATTAAAATCATGTAGCAAAATGATTGCCCCCCTCAAGAAATTGGTGTGAAAATTTTATTAATATTAATTTATTAAATAATTATTATCATTATGAGGATACAATAATTTAGGTACTGATCCAGAAGAAAACTGACTGATTTCTGAAACCATGACAGTTAGATTGTGTTATCTTGGCTAAATAAGTGACTTTTAATTAAAAGTAATAATCATGCAAAACCAGGTTATCAGAATCTCACTTTAAATTTTACTTTAAAAAACTGATATTTTTGTATAAACCATTTGAAACCATTCAGGGTCTGAACCTTTAATTTTTATAACTTCTCAGTTTCCAGTGGACAAAAATATTTAGTACTTAAACAATTTTTACAAATGTCAATTTTTCATAAATTGTAGAGACACAAGTAAATGTAAATGCCTATGTGATCTTATTATCATTGTTTCAAAGTATATTGAATAAAAATTAATAACTATATTTTCTGAAATAATGCAATGCTAATGCATTAAAAAATGTAAAGTTTTCATTAGTCCTGTGCATTGTTTGAACCGTGTGAACACCAACAAAGTTTCTTTACAAGTTTTGGAGTTTGTGATTTCAGATAATGTTTTCCTTTTCTCTGCTTTTCCCAAAAAAAAAATTTCAAACGAGAGAAATAAGGACAAGAAAAACCTTCACTCATGAGAAAAGAAATAAATAAATGTGCTAAGCCTGTAAGATATTTGCAAGAAGCTCTGCTGGGTGTTACGGTTTGATGGATGGAACTGAATTCCAGGGATCGTCAACTCTCCCGGTTTTGACAGGAGTCTTAAAATTTTTCGCTTCGTCTCCAGGGGAAAAACAAGACGACTGCCATACATTTACTGTATTTCTCCCGGGAGAATTTTAGGAAATTTCGCCATTTCAAGGTGGTCTCCAGATTTTTAGGTCCTGAGGTTGGCATCCCTGTAATTGAGACAATTCAAACTCTACAGATTGTTGTTAAGATAAAACTCCTGTTGCTATTTTGCATCAAAGCTTGGACAGAAACATTTTCGGCATTGTCACAGGCAAGATAGAAAATGACAATAGTATTAATTTTTAATCTTTTCATGAAATTAATGTATTTATTATTGTAAAACTGACCTGATTTTTTCAATTGCATTATAAATTAATTATTATGAAATAATAAAATAATGAGGATTAGGAGACAACACATGTAAAAAGTACTGAAACACAAAGACTGATTAAGCAAACATCTGTTAGTTTAGCAGTATTTTTAAACATAATCTAACAGTATGTTTTTAAATAATCCTGCTTCACAATAATATGTGAGGGGAAAAATTCAATGTTTGGCAAAGGATTTGTAGGTGCGAAACCATTTCCTAGTTTAGCCACCCAAGCCTGATCTGTTGAACAGGTTAGGTCACCTCTTGCATTTTATAAAAATGTCAAAAGGTGCGTTTAATGGGCAAGAGGGCCTGGGATGTGTGACTTAATTTAGTATCTGGCATACCCCTCCCCTTGGGTTTATTAGAAGAAAAAAAACTACAAGTGCCCTGGAGGTATGAAGAGTTTTTTGTAAAGTTTCAGGGAATTTTTTTACAGTTTTAAGGGGGGTTGATATGGTGAAGTTAGGGTTTTTGAACGGAAAGGTAAAAATGGAGAAACAATTTTCTACAAGCAAACTTAAACATAAAATTAGGACCCTTCAGGGCATTTGCTCATTTGGAGATCCCCTTCACTCGGCCCCCACCTATAGCATCACCCAAGGGATAGAGAGAAGTATACTGCATATGTTTGTACCTATCAACACAGTTTCAGAACCTCAAGGGGCTGCAGACTCATGGTTGGGTTGAATGATGTGAAGCAGGCCGCTGTTTTATAATGTATTGCACACTGTGTTGTTAAACAACAACATGAGAAATGCATTATAGAACGGTGGCACGGATGTCAATACTTTTGATTATTTGGAATTTTTGTGAAAAATCCGTTTGTAAAATTATGCTGTATTGACACCTTAATTCATTGCCTGAATTCCAGCTTCTTTCTTCACACTTAATTTCATGAGTTACTCACGGAGTAAAACATGGAATGGAGTGTGAAAGAAGAAGCTGGAACTTAAGCCTCATGGTTTGTAGCATTTTGAGAACTGGACAAGTGCTGAGTGACAGGTGATCAGAGGCAGCATGGGAGGCTACATGGAGTGCAATGACTTGGACACTTCCTGGCCTTGACACCAACATGGGGTATCAGAGACTAGTGCTGAAGGAGACCTTGTGGGCCTTTATTTTCCAAAAAAGGTACTTACAGGTATTCTAAAGTTGGAATAAAGTACAATACAGAAATATGTTTTCATTCTTTTATTTCCAAGTATGGACTTTTTCAAGTTGGAATACATTTAACAGTCACTACATAAATACCTTACCACTTGCAGATCATGTTCCCAAGACACAATGCACTCAAAACAGGTTCATTATAGCACCCTACACCATTAAATTATATTCATTAGCAAACAGACACCCCTTTTTCTTTCAACAAGCAAGGCTGCATATGAGGGCAACATTCCTTGCCATATTTGCCATGTCAAACAAAAAGGGTCCATTTTGCCTGTGAACGTTTGGCCTACTACACAAGAAACTGGATGTAACTGAAAAGCCCTACAGACCCATATCACGTTGGTGTGGCTTAATGATATCTTATTTATCAGGAAACAAAGTCCAGTATTCAATTCAGCACATCCATAATAATAAAAATACAAAGTTTGGTGAAGGTTGAATATTGACCGACAATAGGCAATATTATTTTGTATTCAA
This sequence comes from Scolanthus callimorphus, assembly GCA_033964015.1. Taxonomy (NCBI): domain Eukaryota; kingdom Metazoa; phylum Cnidaria; class Anthozoa; order Actiniaria; family Edwardsiidae; genus Scolanthus; species Scolanthus callimorphus. The sequence continues at coordinate 16,188,218 of CM066922.1, forward strand.
ACGGTCAGACTGGGACGAACACTCAAGTGAGGCTCATGTGGGTAGTTCTTTTATTTCACTATTTCCAGCTCAGTGCACTTGGAAAAGGCGAAACAAAAGAATCCCCCGCATGAGCCTTACTTGAGCATTCATCCCAGTCTGGCCATTTGAATACGAATATTGCCTATTGATGATTTTTAACATAAAATGTAGGGTAGAAGTGCTTTGGTGTAATACCAGCCTTGTTTTGATGTTTTTGCCCATACCTTTCTTTGTAAAAAATAGGCCAGTTAAGCTAAGTTTTGAAAATTCATATCTCAAGCCTGTGTTCGAGTAATTTTTCCAAAACTTTTCTAATAGGGATGTGCTGAATTAAAATAAGATATCATTAAGCCATATTAACATGATATGGGTCTGTAGGGCTTCTCAGTTACATCCAATCCCACTATTTTTCTTGTGTAGTAGGCCAAACGTTCACAGGCAAAATGGACCCTTTTTGTTCGACATGGCAAATATAGCAAGGAATGTTGCCCCCATATGCAGCCTTGCTTGTTGAAAGAAAAGTGTCTGTTTGCTAATGAATATAATATAATGGTTCAGGGTGCTATAGATGAACCTGTTTTAAGTGCATGGTGACTTGGGAACATGATCTGCAAGTGGGTAGGTATCTGGCTAAGGCCTAGGGCATAATGTCGAATTAAAGTTGAATACATTTAAAACAATAGATAATTTGTTTTTTGAAAGTGTAATGATTCAGTATCTTTTGAAAAACGTGTAATCGATGCAACCCTAATTCGACATATGCCCTAGGACAGGCATCAAGAGTTCCAGACTTGTGGTGCACTGCCAATGCATCATTATTGTTGAACAAAGAAAAAAGTGAGCCCAAAGCTGTTTTTGATAACAAGGGCAGGCCCGTAGGAGGGGGGCTAGAAAAATCAGGTTTTTCGTCACAAAATAGGTAGGAAGCACCACCAAATGCTATAAATTCGGTTTATACAAGGTTTTTTTCTGAAAATGGAGGGCAACAAAGCATCTTTGGGGCCAGATTTTTGGCCACAAAACATGTAGGAAACACAGCAAAATCCTATAAATAGGGCATATACAGTTTTTTTAGGAAAAACCAAGGACAACGAACCCCCCTCAAAGAAAGTGAGCTAAGGCCTGAAGGGACTAATGATACATTGTTTGCGCACCGCAAGTCTGGAACTCTTGATGTCTGTATACAGGCTGAAATAAAAATTCAAAATGTACAAGTTTGATAACATGATAAGGCCCATTTCTTTGTTTGTTTGGTTTGCTTTTCCTTGGGTGATTCTGTCTTGCTGGAGAATTGATTGATCAAAATGAAGTCATAGTCCGATTCTGGGCAACACTTCTTCCAAAGAATCAAACTAAATCAGACTCCAGTCAACTTTGCTGCCTTTTGTAATTGGATTGCAGTTTCATAGCCTTTCTCCAACACTGGACTGATGATAAACCATAAGTAAATACCTTGTTGTTCAATGGGCATGACAAATAGTTTTGTAGCCCATAAAACTCTGTGCCAATGAGGTAACAGCAAAAACAGTGAACTCAATCCATTAAAATCTCGTGGAATTTTGTGCCATCATTTGGTCTAAAACTGATTTATGTGATACGAAGTCATAGAACATCAAACGAATGGTGTTATTTTGAAAGTTTTTTACCATATTAGATAAACACAACAAACCAATCACAACATTGCCACACCCATCGGACACATATGGCACAATCTTGACAGATTAGCCTTACATCAGCTATTAATTTTCTTTTTACCAATTATCTGTTCTTTCATTATCATTATAAATATCATCACCAAATGGAAAAAAGATCATTCAATAAAAAAGAAATTAGACACCAAAACAGGGTATTGTGTCATATTCAATCATGGTTTATCATTAGTACATTGTTGGTGAAATTTGTTTTACTAAACTTTGAGGTCCACTTTTTGTGGGCTGGCACCCAGGGGGGGAGGGGGGGTGGTTGGGGATGATCCTCAGGAATTTCAATTCCACTCCTAAAAACAAAAAGGGTGTGGCTCAAATAATTTTCACCCTAAAAGATACCCATCAAAAAATTTCCATCTTTGATTGAGATGCTGCCTTGGATATTGTTTAATGTATTGTCTTGTCAACAAGAACTCTCTCTCTTGAAGGTTTCCCACTTTTTTGTTTGAGCCCTAAATGATCAAGCTCCCTTAAATGTTATTGTTGCACTGTGTTAGAGCCCTAGATGATACCAGTCTTTCTTAAATTTTATTGCAGATAAAGGTTACCCCTAAAAGAGATCAAAACCTGTGATTTTAACCCCTAAAAGATACGACAATCATCCCTGACCAAAAAATATGAGAGTCCCCTCCCCCTGGGGTCTGACAATGTTTATTTAAAATGAAAATGATATTCATTGTAGGAAGTGTTGATTAGCTTGGCTATTAGCAGGGCCTGAAATTGGCCATTTTATCAAAGTCCAGTTGGGTCCTAATCATAAAAGAAACCACAGCTCGCAGGGTAGAGAGATGTAAAACAGGCCCAGAATCACTCAGACAAAAGTAATGACCAAACAACAAAATATGACTTGGAAACATGCATGATTCATGACAGGTTCTTTTTTTCGTGTGTGTCTCTGCACACAAATGTCATAACTTTGTCTGGATCGTGGGCGTACTTGACTGGTTTTACACAAATGGTGTCAGTGACATGTTTTTCCTACAAAAACAGCTCATTCAAAAACATAACATGCTCCAATTTTGGTAGAAAATTTTATACAAATTCCAGCAAATTCTCCAGGGTAAACTTTAGACACATTCCAGTACAATCTCTGACTTTTCAAATTGAGTAAAATAGTTACATGAATTATTGACAAACATGATTGTCTAGTTCCTCCAAGGCATTTTCTCACACATGCGCAAAAGAGATGAAATGACATTTGTGTGCAGAGGCTGCTATTGTAAAACGAAAACACTCACTCACTCAACTGGAATCGCAGGTCTGACGTTGCATGGCGTTGATTCCCCATTCTCCATAAAACTTGGTCCAAGGCATCACAGGCCTCTAAAAGGTAAAAGTAAATTCAGGGACCATTTAACAATTAGACTACAAGTTCGGGTTTTCTATGAGATAATAAAAGTGAAGTGAAGTGAAGAGTCAATAGTAGTTAATGAGGCATGAGCGCTGATTTGACTATGACTTATAGAAAACAAGAACAAGTGGTCTGATTGTTTCAGTAGAAACCCAGTAGCATACAACTAATATCAATTTGTTGCTACAATGTATTTACTTTCATGGTTTTAGACAGTTTCATGTTAGCATTTTCGCTACTCACTATATTACGTGATAGATAGTAAGCAGGGAGCCAATCGGGTTGCACGATTCGTGCATTGTGGGTTTCTACTAGGTAGAATGAAGCGCTATGCTTGCATCAAGGTATAAAGTAGATTTTATTGCCCTGTTAACAGTTTGCCTGTACATCCTAGTTCACTGAGGGTCTCTCTAATGCGTCCTTGGATAAAAGCACTTGTCCATCATCTTGGATTCTGAGATATCAATTTTGAAAGTGAAAAAGTAGAGTATACCTATTTAGAGGTGCTGTGCATTGTTATGGATACTTTTCTCGTCACAAGCTATGCTGCATTTGCACCACATACTCATCAGTATTGTTATATCCGGGTATTTAGAGGTGCTGTGCATTGTTATGGATACTTTTCTCGTCACAAGCTATGCTGCATTTGCACCACATACTCATCAGTATTGTTATATCCGGGTATTTAGAGGTGCTGTGCATTGTTATGGATACTTTTCTCGTCACAAGCTATGCTGCATTTGCACCACATACTCATCAGTATTGTTATATCGGAAGTTCAAATTGACTGGTAGAAGCACAAGGAAATAAACTGCAAATAACTTACTAGTGCACCATCAATGAACAACTATTTCAAGCGTCCTTAATGAGATGCGTGAGCTAACACTCTAATTTGCAGACATATTTCTAGACTGTAACACCAAAACGTAAAATATTGAAACATTTGGAGGGGTCGCTGTAAGAACGACCTAAGTGACGATTCGGACTGTTTTTCGATTTTTCAATTTTTGCCAAACAAACTGCGGAAACATTGTTAAAATAGCCTAAAACTAGCCTCTCTGCATTTTCCCAAAAAAATCGCCCGAGAACGCTGTAAAACGGCCTCTAACCAGTGGCTTTATCAGCAACAACCTAAGTGACTATTTAGACTGTGCAAATCATGTTCAAATAGTTTTTCCTAAAAATCGTAGTGAGAACGATGTAAACGGGCCTTAGCCTTAAACCCTAAACTCAATCTAGCCCGAACTTAAATCTAACCTGAAGGCTAAAGTGACGATTCGGACTGTTTTTCGATTTTTCAATTTTTGCCAAACAAACTGCGGAAACATTGTTAAAATAGCCTAAAACTAGCCTCTCTGCATTTTCCCAAAAAAATCGCCCCGAGAACGCTGTAAAACGGCCTCTAACCAGTGGCTTTATCAGCAACAACCTAAGTGACTATTTAGACTGTGCAAATCATGTTCAAATAGTTTTTCCTAAAAATCGCAGTGAGAACGATGTAAACGGGCCTTAGCCTTAAACCCTAAACTCAATCTAGCCCGAACTTAAATCTAACCTGAAGGCTAACCTAACCCTAAAACTGGCGGTAAGCCTAGGGGTTTTTGCTATAAAACCGCATAGATTTGTCTATTGTTTTGAATACAAAAGAGCTTTTCATCCTACCTGGCACATTGTTAACCCTTTGTAGCCCGAATTTATTTCTGTAATTTCGCTTATTTTGCAATGTTATTATGTTCTTCCACTTGAAAAAAAGAAAGAAAAAGGCCTCCTGCCCCCCCCCCCCAAAAAAAACGCTTTTTGTAAAGACTAAGGGCTCACCCTTTTCAGTGAAGACAGTTGGATTCTTGGTTTCGCTTGTCGAACAGAGAGCGAGCCATGAATTCGCTTTATAAGTGCTTTTTTCAAGTCATTTTCTACTACAGGAGCCGCTTTGCTTGCATCATAAAGCAAACAAAGTCGGTAGAGACAAACTTGTGGAAGAACACACGAGTGAGGAGCACATTTTACGAGCAAAATCGAGTCACAAAGAATTTGGCAGGCCGTGTGATGACTTTTTGAGTAATATGAAGCTTCTCTGTTGTTCTGTAGCAAGATTTCTGCACTGTCAAGACAATTTGGGTCAGTTTTGAATCCAAAAGAATGCATTCGGCGCAATATTCAGTTGACAGGTGCGAGTGACAAGGCACTTATAAAAAAATATCTAAAACTGGGGCTAGGGACGAAGTGCTGTCAATTTTTTTACAGTTTTACCCATAATGCTTTGCGCTTGAAAAAGGGAAAACACCGTTTTACAGCGATCTTGTGGCGATTTTTGGGGGGAAAATGCAGAGAGGCTAGTTTTAGGCTATTTTAACAATGTTTCCGCAGTTTGTTTGTCAAAAATCAAAAAATCGAAAAACAGCCCAAATCGTCACTTAGGTCGTTCTTACAGCGACCCCTCCATTTCTAGTCTTACAGAAATGCCCAGATACTTTTATTTACTTAGTATTTTACAATTCAAACTCATTTACAGTCAAAAGACATGAAGCGTGCCTCCCTAGAATTGAATATTCAATTCATTACTGCGTTATTGTTTCATTATTCAATCCAAAAAAAATGCAACTTTTTATTGAATATTGAAAATTTTATAATCTAAATAATTACTTTGGATGAACATTTGCTTATTCAGAAATCAAAATTTGAACATAAACATTTTTAATATTGAATTGAAAAATGCATTTTTGGATTGAATAATGAAATCAATAATGGAATAATTCCCCATTATGTAGCTCCCACATAACACAACAACACAATTTTTTTGTTTGGCACAAGAGAGAAGTTTATTATTAACAGAAAAACTGTGAAAGATAAATGTATAAATACTAAAAATAAACCTCTCTGCCACCCGAATATAATAGATCCTGGGTGGGAGTGTGGGAAAAACTCGTAAATATCCTGAGCTCCGTTGAGTTGCCCAAGCATGCTTGTAATGAAACCCTAAGCTGATACGTAATTCTATACTACCATGATCATGTGTCACGAATGTTGGCAATTAAGTAGCGCTCCGTCCAAGAACGATAGCGTGAACGGCTATGGGGAATTTGAGTTACGCTTTGTGTAAAATTTTAAATTGTTAAATTTCTAAACAACTAATTGGCTTAGTCAACAAATCCTGGCCTTCTGATTGGTTGAAATTTGTTTTTGACCGATTTCGTAGCGAAATACTTCGTTTGCAGTGCTGAATTCTTTCCGAATAGGTCTTCCGGATATTTCATAACATTTCGTTGTTCAAGAAGAAAATCGAGTGTGAGCATCACTAGACGACCACTGTTTCCGCGGCCCTATTGTTTCCGCTATAGTTCTAAGACGGAGCGCTACTTAAAGTGCTACTCAAGGCTGAAATTTTAATGGCTTATTTTATTGCACATTCAAAATAAGGAAGAATGCTGTTTATTTCGCGTTCATAGCTCTTTTGGTTTCAGAGATATTGAAGATTTTTACTTATGCAAATTAGCAAAAAATGACGTCACAACAAGACAAGGGCAAAAGAGGTCAACAATGTTTTATGTATAATTCTGTTAAACTTTGTGATAGTTAGATTCACTTAAAACTTGGTAATAACAAAGAAGGACCAAAACCACAACCTCTGACATGTTTATTACTGTTTCCATGGTAACGCTATTGACACTAGGGCTGTCTGTTTAAAAAATAGGAAAAATCTGAAACTTATTCACCTACAAGTGAAGTACTACAATACTTTGCCAAAATAGTCTGGGTTGTGTTGACAAACAAATCACAGGAAGTTTTGAAGACTTTCACAACTTAGGGGATATTTCACAGATTTTACCTATTTTTCCAGGAATCACTTCTATAGCCAAACGTGTTACCATGGAAACACTAATTAGCATATGGATGTATAAGGTCTTGGTTCTTCTTTGTTATTACCAAGTTTGAAGTGAATCCAATTATCCCAAACAGAATTATACATAAAACATTGTTGGCCTCTTTTGCCTAGCCTGCGTAGCAAGCGTTTCCGTGGGGTTTCAGGGAACGAGAAGTCGAGAGAAGCCAGAAGTTCGCCATTTTCGATGATTTGGCCGCGCGAAGTATGGGGCGAGCGAGAAAATGGCCATTCGATAGATAGAGAATGCTTGCCAGTTCGTACTTGTCCCTTCTAAGACAGAATCTCCATAATTTTCTACTGATTTTGACTGTTAGTTCAATCACGCAGCAGGTTCAACTTTGTACAATCACACATTGAAATTAATATAAAGGGTGTTGGCGATACGGGATAAGTTGAGCTTGCATGGACGCGCAACTTTCACCAAAACCCGCCGCAACTTTCCCTAACATAGCTAATGAAATCCCAGAACAACACGGTATAGTTTAATAAATGTTTCTCAAAAATGGTACATGTAATACGTATGCATGTTGAATAATATGTTTTTCTTTTACTCCTTTTTAGAGTTTCTATATGGGTTTTTCCTAAGCCTGAAATATTCGAAGATCCGCAAAAAGTAACAACTAGGCTTTCCAAGCTTGGTCTAGCTCATTCTAATGTGTTTTCCTATTGGTTATATTTGGAAAAATTGTTTTAGAAAGCGATTTGAAAATGTGTGTTGCAAGTAAATAGCTTCCACACTTCATTTGAAATGTCTATTCCCCCATTTCCCCCAGTTGAAATTTCTGAAGGGGAGGGGGGTTTAACCTACCCAGAATTCTATATGCACGGGGGGGGGGGGGTAAACCATTTTGGAAATTCTGGATGCATGGGGGGTCAAAAACTAGTGCCGCCCGTGGGGGGGTACCTTTATTTTCTGGAATTGCCCAATCGAGTAATCTTGACACTAAGTGGAAACAATTTTTAGATAGAGTATTACAAAACCAATTTCCTTGTTTCTAGCATTTGACGATAGGTATTGATAAAATAAAGAATTGGCGATAACACTGAGAAGAACTTTCCAAGGAAACCTGAGAAATAATTTTTCAAAGTTGTGAAGATATGATGTTGGCTGTTGATGTTCATTTCATAGTGCTGTCAACCTATACAAATTGTATGGATTTGGACAACTTTCAGGATTCATTTTCGATGTTCGGTGTTGTAAGAAATGATTTTTTTAGATCAGATATCAAAAGCAGTAAGACAGAAGTCTACAATATGATGTATAAATAATTTTGTTCCAAGAATTGTTTCCAATCATTACTCGATTTTCAAATGGACTACTTCTTAATCCATTTGATCCCGGATGGGTCCAAAGAGAGGGAAATGAATTTAATATTCAACTCTAGCGGGACACGCTTTATGTCTTTTGACTGTAAAGCATTTTTTCTTCTTTTCTAGAACATATATGTTTCACATATACAGTCTAGCCTTGTTATTTATTTTTTGGGGCACAGTTCTCCAAAAATTGCTTGAGAATCGCATAGTATTGAATCAAAATGCCATTGATGAAGTACAAATCATGTATCTGAAGACATCCAAAACCTTGTCATCAGAAAACATTGAAGCATCTACATGAACAACAACAACCAAAGGTTGAGATTTATGTTAAACGCCGTGGAAAAATGGTGTTTTGCTGACATTTCGAGCGTTAGCCCTTCGTCGGAGCAAAAAGAGCTGGCATTTTGATTCAATACTATGCGATTCTCAAGCAATTTTTGCTCCGACGAAGGGCTAACACTCGAAACGTCAGCAAAACACCATTTTTCCACAGCATTTAACATAAATCTCAACCTTTGGTTGTTGTTGTTCATGTTCACGTCTCCACTGACGCAGACCACCTAGTTTTCCCGTAAAACTAGTTATACCATTAAAGCATCTAGTGCTCTAGTCTATCACTCTGGTGCAGTCTTGAATTGTTAAGTACACAGAACCACGATAGATGACAAACGGACTAAACCAGATTTTTATTTTTCCATTAGCAAATAGTGCCAATTGCCCAGGACTGAGGGTATCTTGGACAGTTTCTAGGATATCTAGAAAGAATATGTTAGAGAAACAAAATCTACTATATTATACCGGAGATGCCAGGTTCAAGCGAAAAACCAAACTTTTCTACTGGACTACTAGATAAAGAGTAGCCTCTCCCCTAGGCTCAGATAAATTATGCCGGCATAATTTTGAGCATACTATAGTTAGAGCATCGAGCATAATGCTGGCATAATGCCCATGTTTTTCTTAAAAAATCTTTAAATAGCACTGACGACTTCCTCTATGATCGCGTGGGCTTCCAGTGGTTGTCTGATTTTTTCCTTTTCTGTTCTCTGTTTTCAAATAAAACCAACATTTCATGCAAATCAAGTGAGTGCAGTCTGTTTTGATCCTTCCGAGCAAGGATTTTGTGAAGTCTTGTATTTTTTTAAAGGCTTGGCTGCTAATATTGGAGGCCTGTACCCTGGTTGCCAATGGATTTTTTTTTATAAAAGTGCATGGGAAAGTGCGTAGAAAAAAATATTATGTCGAGCATAATGATTTTTTTCGAGCATAATTTTGAGCATAATGCTATGTTTTTTGGTGCAATGCTCAAAAGCATAATTAATACTCGAATTTTCGAGCATAATTTATCTGACCCTACTCTCCCCCCGAGTATTATAAAATTACTACCTACCTACAGTACAGCACATTCAAAGCTGTACTTAAGCTGCGCTGTCAATTAGGACTTTTAAAGGCTGTTTTTCCACAGAGGCCTGCAACGGAGAGCTGTTATTTTACCCCTTTTTTTTCACTAAATCTCCGAAGAGCTACACCACAGCGCCGAAATCTTAGTAGGTTGCCGTTTGGACGTTGAGGACAAAACTTTAACGTTTTATTGTTAACTAGAATGTTCAAACAGGCAATAAACATAGAATAAAACAACAGTAACCAAGAGCATCAATTGCAAAGTAATTTCAAGAAGAATATAGCTTACTTCAAGGAAGCAGAAGACATAATCAGCTCTATTTCCAAGTGTGTTTTATTACGCCGACCCGCCATTTTTAGGAAGCACCCAGCATGCTCTGCGAGTAGACTTTTAAATTAGTAGCCTGGCCGTATGGCTTAGTAGCCCGGCCTGTTTGAAACTATTTCACCAACGGGTGTTCGGAAAACGAAGATCGAAGACCGAAGACCCTACGGAAAACGAAGACCCAAAAACGAAGACATCTACGATTGCTTCACAGAAATGATTATCCAACACGGAGAGTCTAATAAATAGGCATGAGAGTTATTGAAAAAATTAAGGGTCTTCGTTTTCCGAAAGCGGAAAACGAAGACAAAAGTGTATTTTTCATCAAACTTTCTCAAAACCACCGCTATGAAGCTATCTAACTAACACACAGAGTCCCAGTAGTCTCGCTTTTACTTAAAATACATGAGAATTATTTTCATCAACCTTATTCAAAACCACCGCTAAGCTATCTAACTTAACACACAGAGTCCCAGTAGTCCCGTGCTACTTTTAATACATCAGATACATGAGAATTCTTGAAAAAATTGCATATATTCCATCAACTTTTCTCAAAAACCGCTAAGCTATCTGATTTGCTGTTTTAGAAAATACCTCCAACAAACGCGTTTGCCCGCGCGTGGTTTTCGATAGTGCACTGGGTTATACTAGTTGTCAACAAGAGTGGATTAACAAGAGTTAGAATCTTTCCCTACTGTATTTGTCCACATCACAGTCAGAAAAGTGACTATTTTTAGATTTGAGTTTCGCGCGCGAAAGTATTCGAATGCTCAGTCTCGAATGCTCGTATACCCAATACACAACAAAAGAGAGAATATCCTACCTTATCTTTGCGATTTTAACGGTTTTTTCCATTGATCTGCGATTTAATTTTAGGCTGGATCTCACAACTGTTCGCGTGGCGAGAAAGTGGGAACCCTGTGGATGACGAATTTTCGCGGGCATCCTAGTTCTAAAAATAGACACTTTTCTGACTGTGATTCGGGCGTACAGAGTAAATATGGAAACTCTTGGTAATCCACTCTTGTTGTCAACAAATATCTCCCTGGCCTGTACGAACATCTATAGAAATATGTGTTTCATTGCATGCAAATTTCTAACAATCCAGGTCGTCGTGAGTTCCAAACTCACAGGGATTTTTAGTGGATTCAATATATGAGTCATGCATTCACCCCGGGGGGGACTCCAAATATATTTTTTTTCACTATAATAATTTGGCCGGGATACAGTTGGCATAGAAGTATACACCAGATAGGTTAATCTAGTACAGGAAAATGGTGCAGAATTGTGCAAATTAGGGAAACAACCATGAAATTTGGCAGACTGATAGAGTTTCATATGCTGAACATTTCTAGAAGTGGAGCCACGCCCCAAAATGGATACTTCCAGTTTTATAGCCACGGAATTAATTATCGTAAATAATTTTTAAAACAACAGTTAATGTTTCTTAAAAGCCGTGAAACTAAGGACGGTATAAAACAAAGGACGATCAATCATTATAGACACTGAACCACGCCCTTTGATGGATACTTCCAGAGATAGTAGTGCTTTATCGAGTTTATAAAATTACCACAGAGGAAGGTATATCGTTAGGCTATTTTGATACTTGGTGCAGAGAATGTCTTGACCATTACTGCAAGTAATGGTGGAGCCATGCCCGATAATTGTTACTTCCAGTTTTGCAGTCATGGAATTTTTATCAGTGATATATGTATTTAGAAACAACACTTAACGTCTTTTAAATGTCTTTAAACATAGAAGGGAGAAAGAGGAAAGGACAATCAATATTTTAACATACCAGTTTTACAACCATGGAGTTTATATTATCTAAAAAATATATTTTAGAAACAGCGCTTAAAGTCTCTCAAAAGTCTTAAAACTTAGGACCATGACAAAGCAAAGTCGTCATTTGGTCGATATACACCTAGAGCCACGCCCTTTGATGGATACTTGCAGAGATAATAGTGCTGATCTAAACTGACCACTGAGAAACTATGTCAGGCCGGTCTATTTTGAAATTGAATCTTGAGAAGAGGAAACACGCCACAAAATTGAAACGTCTAGTTTTTTAGCCGTACTACATATACACACTACAAATTTCAATGAAAACTTAAACAACCTTTAACAGTCACACCTCACTAAAAACAAACATAAATATTAAAATAAAATTCAGACACAATAATTTTTAAAGAAAAGTAAAAAAGCATAAAAAAACTGAAACAGAGGCTCCCCATTTTCTTTCATAATACCCTGCCGTAGGCGATTTCCTTCCTTCGCTATATGTTGTTCGGCTTCGTATGTTTTCCTTGCTTCATTGAACATGAGTTTGACTGATAGAAAAGATCATGCTTTGCAGAGAATATGAAAATTGCTTATAAAATTATATAATTTAAAAGCAGCTGACCGTCAAGTGTCAAAATACCCAAAATAACTCATTTTAGATCAGGGTAGCAGTTAAATCGCACTTAGACAAGAAAAAAGTTGAAACTTTGGTCCAAAAATTAAAACAAATTGGGCAGTAATAAAAAAAAGTGTTCAATAGACCTCAGTTTACAATGGTATCAGTGACAAAAGCGGAGTGTCACAAATTTAAAATCTAAAAAGCACATCATTAGTGTACAATATTCGGTCAACGCTGACGGGGATCATCGAAAGGACATACAGAAGAAGTATTAAAACTGGCCAATGAGAAACTGCATGTGGCCATACTATTTGAAATTGGTATAAAGAATACATTTTGTGTTCCACGTAATTAGAGACTTCGAGCCACGCCCGACAATGGGTACATAAGCTTAGTATTTATGAATCGTCCCCTTATCAGGTGGCAGGCCTTAGCTAGGGAATAAACAGACATCCTTTTTCAGCACAATCCAACACTGAAGAGAAGTGGTTTATTACTCGAGACACCATGTTTGACCTGACTTGGTACTATAACTTCCTTTTCGAAACTATGTAGTCTCAAATCAACGAGCTCGGGGTTACGTTCTCGTTGGCGGAAACATCTGATAGTTTCTTAATGTCGGGACATGTCAAGAACAATCGGATATTGTTTCAGCAGGGAGGGCAAAGGAGAGTCTCAGTCATTGAATCAGCATCGACTTTCACGGCAAAAAGAAGATAGGGAGTAAAGGAAAATACTACTGTTCGGGACTTAAAGACCCATCATCAACCCAATAGCCATCGCGCGCCCCGTTTTCTTTTCCTTTTCAAATTGATATTGTTTTTCGGCTGCTTTGATTGACTAATAACCCGAAGAGGCTGTCGGTTGATGATGAGCCTTTACGGTTATTCAGGTATTTTTAGTTTGTCCTTCCCGAGACGAATTTCGCTATTAAAAGTTTTGTCACATTTTCTCTCGCTATCAGTTGTTATATTCGTCAGGTACGAGTCCTTAAAGTGGTCATGTACCAGATTTCTATGCTATGTACATTGGATAGAACCTCCAAACTAGCTGTGATGTCCTTGTTACCATGCACTTATCGGGAAGTTCCCTCGCAGATCTTCCCCAAAACAGTTATTTCCTTCAATAGCGCGATAAAGCCCACTCTTTTGCTTCTGGACAGGAATACTGTCTGTTTGAAGGGGTCTGATTTTGACGCAATATTTCGCCGTTTCAACTCCAACTCTTAACTAAAAGGGAATGGTCCTGTGTGTATAATGGTTGATTTTAGTTTCCTTTATTACCGTCCTAAATTTGAGGATGTCAGTTTCTGTTTAAAAAAGAAGATGATTCAAGATGATTAATTCCATGCCTGCAAAACTGGAAACATTTATTTTATGGTGTGGCTCCATATCAAACCTCTCGAGCTAAATGGAACGCTAAACACATTCTATGTGGCAAATTTCAAACAACACCGACCACGCACGCAGTTTCTCAGTTGCCATTTTGGTAATAATTGTATTCAGTACTATGATATCTGTAAATACTAATCAAGGCGTGGCTCTGTGCGTATAATGGCTAATTGTACTTTCCCTCACTGTTTTAAGTTTCATGACTTTTGATAAACGTTAAGAGTTGTTTCTAAAAGATCTCGAAAATGAATCCATGGTTGAAAAGCTAGAAGATCCATTTTGGGGCGTGGCTCCACCTTTCAAGGCACTTGCAGAGGTGAATACATCCTATGTACCAAATTTCAAAATAGTCTTGCCACATGCAGTTTACTGTGGTCGTTTTATATAAAATTGTATCCGGCACTATTATCTCTGCAAGTATACATCAAAGGGCGTGGCCCTTGTGCAAATTGACCTAATGTCCATTGCTTTATCGTGGTCCTAAGTTTCAAGACTTTTGAGAGACGTTCAGTGTTTTTTCTAAAAATACATATTTCAGATATTTAAATTCCAATGTTGCAAAGCTGGAAGTAACCATTTTAGGGCGTGGCTCCACCTCTTATGTTTCTTGCATTGCTTAATACATTCTTTGCGCCAAATTTCGAAACCATCTAGCCTCAAACAGTTTCTCTGTGGTAATTTTACGTATAATTGGATAAAGCACTACTATCTCTGGAAGTATCCCTCAAAGGGCGTGGTTCTGTATGTGTGATAATTGACCGTCCCTTGCTTAATCACTGTCCTAAGTTTCACGGCTTTTGGGAAACATCGTTAACTACTGTTTTGAAAATTATTTACGATAATTAATTCCATGGCTATAAAACTGGAAGTATCCATTTTGGGGCGTGGCTCCACTTCTAGAAATGTTCAGCTTATGAAACTCTATCAGTCTCCCAAATTTCATGCTTGTTTCCCTAATTTGCACAATTGACCATAAATCATGCACAATTTTCCTGTACTAATCTACTTTTTAGAGAAATCTATTCACCTCCAACAAACGCGTTTGCCCGCGCGTGGTTTTCGATAGTGCACTGGGTTATACTAGTTGTCAACAAATATCTCCCTAGCCTGTACGAACATCTATATAAATATGTATTTCATTGCATGCAAATTTCTAACAACCAAGGTCGTCGTGAGTTCCAAACTCACCAGGGATTTTTAGTGGATTCAATGATATAATGAATCATGCATTATTCACTGTGACTGCACTTTTTTCCGCAGACGCCCTACATTTCCAGGGGCGTAGCCAGCACTTATGAGAGGGGGGGTTCCAAAAAATAAAAAACTCCACAGATCTCGGGGAAAAACTAGTGTTTGAAGAAATTTGCTACATTTTATTGGAGCTTTTAATTGTTGTCTATTAAATATTTACAATTTTAGTAGTAAGTCGGTCCAGAACAGAGGCGAGGGGGGGTTCCGCTGCGGGAGAGGGGGGGTTCCGGAACCCCTGGAACCCCCCCCCCCCCCCCCCCCTCCTGGCTACGCCCCTGATTTCAACCAATTTGTAACTTCTCCGCGCAAAGGATAAAAATGCAATATTCCGGCAATCCTAAATCGGCTAAACGATCATTTATTGGAATACAGCGGAAAGAACACATTTAAATTATTATGCTGTCTAAAGTTGATTCTTCAATATGAGAATAATTGTGGTTGCATGCTTCTATTACTTGAAGAAAAAAGGCCAGAACATGAATAGCTTAATCACAAGCCATGACAAGCTGTGTTCAAACAGTTTAACTGAAATAAATTAAACTTCATAGTCATACTCAGCCGGATTTGATATTAGGAAAAGATGTTTTTGTGCTGTAACTTACCTCACGCAGAAATGCTTTTCTAGGCGCCTTCTATCGCACAAATGTTACCCCGTGACTACACAGTGCATTTGTGTTGTATAACCAATCTCCTAATCTTTTCATCAAGAATGTTGAGATTTTCTTTCAACATCATCACCGAGTAGAGAAAGTTCGCCGAGAAGATCCGTGACTCTCTCCCGCGTTAGAATCCATTTTCACAGGCGACGCAAACAGTAGTTAGGTAGGCACGATCGCTAGGCCAGTGTGTGCTCCATTCTGGTGTTAACTTTTTCAATACGTCTGGCAAAAAGTTATTTTTAGTCGCCTGACAGGAGCGGACAGGAGCCGTTTCACCAAAAATAGTAACAAGACCCCCAGCAACGGGTGCTGGATTTACTGTTTTTAGCATGCAATAGGAGCAACAAAGTCGCTAAATATAGTATCATCTCTCGGCGGCAACGAACGCCGTCGTTGGCTTGTCGAAGATCGATCGATGAAATTCGGCGCTCGCTCGCAACGGAGATAATGCAAAACGACAGATGATTCTGGAAAGTCTAACTGAGAGCGGCAAACATAACGTAGAAAATTCTGTTTACGTATAGGATAAATAAAGTAGAAGACCAGAATAAAATAAATTAGTAGCTATCAAAGCGACTAAGAAGGACAAATTAAAAAAGTCGTTCAAATCTGACCGTAGCATTTGCTTCGGTTGCACTGGTCTAAATCCGAGAGGAGATGCCTGTGCGAGATCAACACGTATGTTGATCATCTTGCTAGCTAACTAGGCGTGTGTGTGAGGAGATGCCCGCGTAAGATTCGCACGTAATATGTTGACCTTGTTGCTAGGTAACTCAAGAGTGGAACTTAAGCCACTCTTGGTAACTACGGCTTTATGGACCAGATCCAGGTACTTAAGTGGGTGAAGAGGAACATCCGGTTGTTTGGGGGTGGTCCTAGTAAGGTGATTCTGGCAGGTCAAAGTTCAGGTGGAACATTGGAGGTCGCACTGCTAGCCGCTCCTGTCGCGCGAGGCCTTTTCCACGGCGCCATAATTATGAGTGGGTCAGCAGTCCTAGATAAATCGTCACATGATGCATCTAAAGACAACCAGGTGTTCTTAAAGAGGGTCAAGTGCAACAAGAAGTCACTGAATGAGCAACGTAGATGTCTGCACAAGGCGAGTGCCGACAAACTAGTGCGAAAAGTCCACTACTGGACCTACCCATACTGGGCTATGCCAGATCTTACCGATTACCCAACATCCGGGTTCGTTTGCGGTGGACTCGCTACGGTCGATGGGTATGTTGTGCCCAAACCTCCTGTGCAAGCGCTGGGGAACAAAGATCACGTGATCAATGACGTTCCAGTTATTATCGGTAGCACAGCACAGGAAGTAGATTACTTTCCCGGTAGAGACTTTTCCAACAAAAGTTTCAAGAAGGCCGATAACTACGCTCGTAAAAAGCTGAAAGGACAATCGAGTCACCTGTCCGAGTAATGTTCTGTCCAAGAATTAGGCACAGACAGATTCTGCTCGGCAACTTTTGAGCAACTTTTTTAATTCTGAGTAACTTTTTTCAACTATGAGCAACTTCTTCGCATTTCCGCTATTTCCTATTGAATTTTTTTAATAAATCAAGCGACAAGCGTGAAGAAATGCTCTTTTTTGGGGAGCAACTTTTTTGTTTCTGTGAGCAACTTTTTCGAATTTGAGCAACTTTTGAGGGTATTTTGCGGCAACTTTTAAAGAATGTTTGAGCAGAATCTGTCTGTGCCTACCAAGAATGCGTCCTCGGGCTTCCAGAGTCCTGTTTATCGGTATATAGTGACCGCGTGCTCGGAAAACCCACTACACGTATGTTAATATTCAAAATATTATTATAGTCGTCAGTGTCATTGTCATCAGTTTCTATTTGTGTCCTTTGCACGTATCCTAATGCCCATGTCTTGTCCTGTGTCATTAGTATCATTGTCATTCCGTTTCTATTCGTACCCTTTGCACGTATCCCTATGCCCATGTCTTGTCCTCTGTCATTAGTATCATTGTCATTCTGTTTCTGTTCGTACCCCTTGCACGTATCCTAATGCCTGTCTTGTCCTGTGTCATTAGTATCATTGTCATTCCGTTTCTATTCGTGCCCTTTGCACGTATCCTAATGCCCATGTCTTGTCCTGTGTCATTGTCATTCTGTGTCATTAGTAGTCATTCCGTTTCTATTCGTACCCGTTGCTCGTATCCTAATGCCCATGTCTTGTCCTGTGTCAGTTATTGTCATTCCGTATGTCGTTGTCCTACTGGAACATTCACGTACATGCTTGCGTACATACAGCAAATACCGCTACCCCAGTAATCTTGTAGGGTCTATACAGCAGGGCAGTTTTCTAGCTCAAACAATCGCAGAGACGTCGCGTAGAAAAAAAAGGGGCCATAGAACATTAAATTGGTGTATTTCACAACCTATTTCAAAGTGAATTACATACTTCATTTTTAAGATTAAAAGCAAAACGTTTAACATGCACTACATGCACTGGGTGGCAGGATTCGCAACATACTGTTAAAAATGGCCAACTTTCGTGCTGTCCGGAGCGTTTGGTAGCCATGTTTGGTAGCATGTTCCTTTACTCTTGACAAGCAACCCGGCGCTAAGCATGTACAAGCGCGCATTTTGCATGGCAAGTCCCTCATAATCGCGATTTCTGGCCATGATAAGCGTGTCAATATTTGCGCTACATCTATTGGAGTAGTGACATTAACAAGCGATAATAAAAAGCATTAAAATCTGGGTCTCGGATGGGATACAAAGAGTGTATTGCATTAGTGTATCACCTCAACTAGTTTCGATATAACGTGAACGACCTTGCACCTTAGTCAGTATCAATATAGGCTAGAGTGGAAACGCATGCGCAGTTTCGCGGAAGTACAGGACCACTGAACAAATAATTGCAGGTATAAAACCGCAGTTGCCATCAATCAATCAAACTTTATTTTAACACAGAATCCTATAAAATTACAAATTAAAAATATGCTCTTCCAAAGAGCTGTGTATTATTAAAAAAACTAACTTTCTATCTATCTATACTATTATAATCTCGCGACAGTGAGCGTGTTTTGGTTGGAAAAGATTCACCTTGGGCTAAGTTCTTAAGCGAGGGACAAAGCTGCCATCGCCGCCATTTTGAAATCTCCCACAGAAACTAAAAAAGAACTCAGTTCGCACAGCTTCAAGCACCATAGTTATTCAGACCTAAATGGTTCTGTCACAGATTACTTGCAGGAATGTGCAGGGACAATTCTTATTCGAAAGCTTTAAAAAGTTGAGAACAAATTTCATTCAGCTTGAACAGACGTACACCAGTGCCTTGCTTTCCTGAGCGTCGATGAGCGCGGGCTAAAGCGAAATGAGTAACATATTTACACAAAGCAAAGCCATGAATAATTTCTCTAAGTATAAATCCTTACGCTGTATCGCAAAACGAAGGACACAAACCCGAAGAGAAGAAGGAAATCTCTCCAGTGGGCGTGTTTTTGTTGAAAAAGATTCACATTTGGCTGAGTTCTAATTCAAGCGATTTTTTCAGCAAGGGACAAAGCCGCCATCGCGGCCATGTTGAACTTTCCCACATAAACTAAAAAGAACTCATTTCCCTCGGCCGAAAGCACCATAGACATCCAAACCTAAATGGTTCTATTACAAATTACATACTGATGTGTCCAGGGATAATTTTAATTCGAAAGATTTGAGCTGAGAAAAATTTTCATTCAAGTTTGAAACTTACACCACTGGCACTGCCTACAGAGAGCACGCTAAGCCATGAATGAAATTCTCTAAAAAAAATCCTATGATAAACTAAATATTTCTTAGAACAATTTTACTTTACCTGTTTCTTCTCTTCCTTTACTGAGATATGATAAGCATACAAACAATTCCGAAGTCAAATGGTTTTTCTGTGTAATAGGCTTGGTGTTTTCAATTTTAGCGGGTTCTTAGACAGATTTCAGAACCGCACTGACTCATCAAGACACACGTACGTCATTTTCTCCACCAAAATCAGGGAGACCAGAGCATTATTAATGTAAATCAGCAGTTTAAGGAAGGGGGAACTCAGGCTGAGTCTTCTAGCGTCACGAAGTGACGGGCTTTTTTCTTGTTTAGATTAAGAATTATAGGGATTTTTTAAAATTTTGAAAAGAGGTGTTTTTTAATGCTATTTGGAAGGCTATTCCACAGGACAGCTCCTCTGTATTGGAAGCTGTGTTTCCCTGCTTCCTTGTTTATTCTGGGCACAAACAAATTACCCAATGAATTCCTAAGACTATAGAAATCTAACATAGATTAGATCTCGTAGATTAGATGAGTATTCATTGCTTGAATTGAAGGCAAGCATGACAAAACACTCAGACGGAGCCTAAAGGTAGCATTTTACTCTCCGACTGCCTATCTATCCTCAAGCACCCCAAATACCAATGGCGCAAGGGCAAAGCAACTTGTGCTATAGCTAACAGAATAGCAGGAATCAAGTCCCCGTCCCACACCTTACGGTCCGTGTAACTCCTGTCCAGCCAATCTCCCACTGCCCTTAACTTCAACCCAACTTCGCGACACCGATGTCGAACATTGGAGTCGAGTAATGTCGCATATCGATTGCTTGCATCTTCAGTCAGCTCTCGTGAGCTGCCACAGACATAGCTTCTATCACTGCTTTGCAAACTGTACATTTTGGATTCTGTTTCTTTCTTCACCCGTACGTGTTTTCACATTGTTATGTGTTCTTTCATTCCCTTCTTCAACCAATGATGTTCTGCAAGGAGAGTATGAAATAACAAGTGGAAGAAGCAGTAGCTGAACTGGATATGCCTGTTACAGTGCGACTACGTCAACCCGGCCATTTTGTAAGAAGTTAGCCAATCAGAAAGCGAGTACAGAACAAAGGATCTCGACTTTCTTGAGATCTGAGACACCGAAATATCGCTTTTCTCGTAAAAATTGTGGAAATTATGGGCAGAAATAACTTCAAAACACTTAATTACTCATCGTCAGATGTATTGCAGGTATTAAATTTGCTTAAAATGGTTTGGATATCTAAATGACAAACTTTTTTACGGGATGGCCCGGTTGACGTAGTCGTACAGTAATATATTGCCCATCAAAAAAATATAAAGTAGTCACTTATTGAGATAATTGACTTTGACATATACCCGTTCAATCACTAGAAGAATTAAAAAAAGTAATGGTCTTCAATCGCTGTACTGGACATGACCGGTATTTTGTTTCATAGGTATTTAGCGAGTGGCCACTTTACACATCTCCCGAATCACACTATTTATTCAACAAAATCCCATTAATAACAAAACAAACAACAACCAAGAATCCCATCTATAACAAAAACTCATTTTTCCGCGTAATTTGTGTTATATTCCGTCGGAAACCCCATATATCCGAAGGGAATTTTGGTAACTTTAATTGGATGTTTGATTTTATATATTTCCGTTTACAAAAATAATTATATAATGCACGCAATGAAGATTATCTAATGTCATAATTATAGCCAGTGATAACTCTTGCCGCTCTGGACTGCAGTCCGAAGTACTTTCTCAAAGTCCCACATTGAAAAAAAATTTCAAAACAGGGTCTCAAAGAATTCTAGATGTCATACCGTTTCGATTTTTCTATTATTTCTGCCTTGGATACCTTTAAGGTTCGTGTGTCTTCCATGTGCTCCTTTAAATGGTTGAAAACGTTATCTTTGTTACTTCATAATCCGTTTGAATAAGCATACAGTATACTTAACGAACTACTAGAAATCTATCTGGTTTACTGAAGCTTTGAATACTAGCAATATGGATTCTTACCTGAAAGTGTTATTTGCTCATCAGCCTGGACAAGTGCTAAATGGTCAAGCGCAAACTGGTATATATGAACAATTAGAGAGTCCAATACTGTTTATAGCCGCAAGCAATAACTATAACCTTTACAAAGGCGACTCGAGTGGTTTACATGAATATGAAAACATAACATCGTCCTCTTAAAGGAGCTGCGATAAGAATAGCATGATACGAAAGGAGCACTCGGCAAGATATCAAGCACGGAACTGAACTAGAGTGCATCTCCACAAATAGATTGCATTTATTATACAGTACAGGAAAACGCATTAGGATCGATGTCAGCTCGCCGTTTGTGTTCAAGGAGTGTGAATAGGGTTACAGTTACACAGGGAAGCGTGAGCGGCCCCTATTTTGATTATTTTTGGATGAATTGATAATGGAACAGTTCGGTGAATGCTCGCTGTGCAAATATGCGGATGATACGACTGTCCAAGGTCCTATTAGGGCTGGTGGTGACCTATATAAAGATGCTGTTAGGACAATCAATTGAAATGTAACCCCACTAAGTGTAAGGATACTTGTTCTGGTGAAAAAGGGGAACGCCCATGAGTACGAGAAAGTAGAAAACCTCCTTAAAGTAGGCGAACTAGACTCCTACGCGTGATATTACAATCGAACTGTGAATTTACTTCGCACGTTTACTTCGCTGGAAACTTAATGAATCAAATATAAATGTTTTTAGTATCACCCAACTAATGGACTATTGCCAATGCTGCATTCTGATTGGCTACGCTACTATTATCAATAGACCTCTAGTAGCGAAAGCACCGATTTTGAACATGGAAACAATGGCGGCAGCTTCTCGTTTTGTCGAGGTTTCTGGTGAGTTTGTAGACAATTTTTCACTTTTTTTGTCCACTAGTTGGGTGATACTAAACCAATTAGACCTCTCGCCCTCAAGGGCCATGGGTCAAGTGAGTTTGAGTGAGTTTGTAGACAATTTTTCACTTTTTTTGTCCAACTAGTTGGGTGATACTAAACCAATTAGACCTCTCGCCCTCAAGGGCCATGGGTCAATAGCCCATTCGGCCTGCGGCCTCATAGGCTATTGGTCCGTAGCCCTTTCGGGCTCGAGGTCTAATTGTTAAATATGTTATCAGATCCTTAAGGAAAAAGGGCTTAGAGTTGTAGTAAAAATTATCCAGCAGCAACTAAAAAGCTAACAGTTTGGAAAGCAAACAGTTTCTACTTCTTCAAAAAGTCGCGTTTTGAATACAAATTTTGAATTCGCGCCACAGACAGCTCCTTTTAAACAGCGGACTTCATGTAAAATACCAAACACTACACTTTTCCTTTACCAGCTCATCCGGGTCGCTGACGACGATGATGCGAGTTAAACTGCAGTTGCTCAGTATGGGTCGGTTTGCGATAGACCGTCGTCGTCAACACTCCATCCTCGTTAACCGAGACGAGACAGTCAAGAAAGGGCAACGTGTTATTGACACACTGCTCCTGCGTAAACTTGATGTTCAGATCCAGGCTGTTTAGATGATGCAAGAAGCGCTCCGATTCGTCCCTCTCTAACGTAGATCTTAAAGATTCCTTGTCCGAAACGTTGGAGAATGAGTGTTTCAAGACTCAAACTCAACAAGAAAGGGGGGCTCAGGCACGGGTTGTCAAGAGTGTGGGACATAGCTTTGGGGGGGGGGGGGGGGGACACGTCGACACGTTTATGATGATCCAGTAAATGTTTTAACCTTTACATTATTTTACCAACTGGATGACTCAAAATTTACAATTTCGTATACGTATACCTTTATAAGTTTAGTTTCTTTTGCTTTGTTTGATCTGTTTTATTTTTGACTGGCTTTCCTCTTCTTTGTTTTGCTTTATTTGTAATTTTTTTGTGTTTTGCTATCATTTGTGACCATGTATAGCACTGCAGCATACCTATACCAATATCTATACCTCTATAAGTTTTGTTTTTTGGCTTACCTCTTCTTTGTTTTGCTTTATTTATGTTTTGATTGTGTTTTGCTATTATTTGTGACCTTGTATAGCACTGCAGCATACCTATACCTATAATTATATCTATACCTCTATAATTTTGTTTTGTTTTGTTTGATCTTTTTTTTTTTTTTGGCTTTCCTCTTCTTTGTTTTGCTTTATTTGTGTTTTTCTTGTGCTTTGTTATCATTTGTGACCTTGTATAGTACTGCAACATATCGAGTCAAAGAAAGCATCCATTTCGTCCATCAGATACTTTCCATTGAATTCAATAAATCAAGTTTGAATCTTTGTTTGTAGATGGTTATGACGCGTGATTATTTAGGGAATAACGATGATAAAGGAGTTGGTTGCTCGTGCTTGTTTTGGTTGAAAAGTATACTCACAATGCAAGGCATAACTAGGTCTTTACCCAATATATGTAGCATACAGCAGGTCTTGCTCTAAATAATGGGAATGAAGTAGCTCTCCAAACCACTGCCTTAAGGCACCCTTCAGCTACACAATACAACTGTATCGGAGATGTGAATCAAGATACACATTATACTTCTTAGATATGGCTAAAAGGGATGACTCAGGAAGGATCTGGGTAATAATTCATAGGCTTCACACGCTATCTATATGCGCTCTCTATATGTCTATATGCGCTCACGCGACCGTGCTATATCACTGCCGTTAGCCCCGGTTCATCTCTATGCGTCCACGTGACCGTGCTATATCACTGCCGTTAGCCCGGTTCATCTCTATGCGCTCACGTGACCGTGCTATATCACTGCCGTTAGCCCCGGTTCATCTCTATGCGCTCACGTGACCGTGCTATATCACTGCCGTTAGCCCCAGTTCATCTCTATGCGTCCACGTGACCGTGCTATATCACTGCCGTTAGCCCCGGTTCATCTCTATGCGCTCACGTGACCGTGCTATATCACTGCCGTTAGCCCCAGTTCATCTCTATGCGCTCACGTGACCGTGCTATATCACTGCCGTTAGCCCCAGTTCATCTCTATGCGCTCACGTGACCGTGCTATATCACTGCCGTTAGCCCCAGTTCATCTCTATGCGTCCACGTGACGGTGCTATATCACTGCCGTTAGCCCCAGTTCATCTCTATGCGCTCACGTGACCGTGCTATATCACTGCCGTTAGCCCCAGTTCATCTCTATGCGTCCACGTGACCGTGCTATATCCCTGCCGTTAGCCCCAGTTCATCTCTATGCGCTCAAGTGACCGTGCTATATCACTGCCGTTAGCCCCGGTTCATCTCTATGCGCTCACGTGACCGTGCTATATCCCTGCCGTTAGCCCCGGTTCATCTCTATGCGCTCACGTGACCGTGCTATATCACTGCCGTTAGCCCCAGTTCATCTCTATGCGCTCACGTGACCGTGCTATATCACTGCCGTTAGCCCCAGTTCATCTCTATGCGTCCACGTGACCGTGCTATATCCCTGCCGTTAGCCCCAGTTCATCTCTATGCGCTCACGTGACCGTGCTATATCACTGCCGTTAGCCCCGGTTCATCTCTATGCGGTGAAAACGACTAATTTTGGCCTAAAAAGCCTATATGTTGTGAGTATGTTACACATGCGACTATAATAATTTCTGCGGGCTGATTTCTCTTGCTTTACCAGAAGAATATAACATTGGGAGTGCGCGCGCCAGTTTTATTACGAACACAACGAAAGCTATCAGAACACGGATGGAAGCTTCTTGTCCAAAATCTCAAGAGTATCTTTAGCAATTACTAACAATGAGTCGCCTAAGGCTCCGTGGTTATCCGCGACTAATTGTCAAATATAACGTTTGGCCTTCAAGCCTACATGACCAGTATTTGACCTGTATGACCGTCTTACTGCTACCAACCAGGTCACTTTTGGTGTCCGATTGGTAAACAGACCACAGATTATTTCAGCAAAACACTTTATCTATAGTATAACCTACAAATAAGTCAGTAATCTGTAGTTAATTCAGTACTGCTAATCAGTTTTGTTGACCGGCCTTTTGAGTATTTGCCTGGTCTCATGAAGAAAAAACAACATTCTTCCAGAATGCAAAACTAAAATTGCAGTAGAAATAAAACTGGCGAATAACTCGTTTATTCGACATACTAATAATAAGCATGAGTAGCTATGAGCGATCTTGAAAAAAAGACCTAATGATTTCTGCGCGAGAAACAACGCCAATAGTGTGCTTCGTTTTCTATGAAATAATGAATAATACAATTATCGAATTTTTGATCCAGATACTAACCACAAAGTTCACACAAGCCCTATCCAAATAACCAAAAAAGCTCACAAAAACCCAATCCAGATGTTAACCAAATAAGCTCACATCCATGAATCCCCATACTAACCATCATAAAGGTCACAAAAATCCAATCCAAATATTTACTATAGTTGTAGCTCTCGCTAAAAGTGCCAACGAGCAATTTTATAAGTGAATCATGTTTTGCCCTTTTGAAAATATACTCACTGCGACATTCCCTAATTCTATTTGGCCGACTATTTTATATTCATTGATCCGCAAAGACGCAAAGCGTTAGCATCACGCGGACTATAAAGTGACTATAGATCACTTTAGGGACAAATATCTACCTCTTAATTTTTATACATGTAAAGGTTGTATTTCCATGAGCATATGAACAAGCTAAATCACCATGTGATAGCAATGATTGTGTAATAATAACAGCGCGAGAAATATATACGAACACAGCATCGCGGCGTTGGCTACACGGGCGCACTTCAGAAGTGGACCAAGGGTCAAATATTTAATTTCTCTTCTGATACTGATAGTGCTAAGTATTTGGTTTCAAAATCCTGGCACTTTGATTGGCTAGTGGTTACTCCACTCTGAACTCGAGAATAATTTTCTCCTCGCACGGCTCTATAATGCTGCCGCCTCGCCTCTTGGCTGGGCTGCTCGTTGGCAATTAACCAAATAAGCTCAAGTCCAATCGAAATACTATTAATACGCTCTTAAGTTCCCGAGCCCATCTTTTGAGGGGCTCCACATTGACTGGGTTTCCTTGGTTTTCTTATTTTCTGTCTAAACTTGAGATAAAGGGTATAAATCGCCACAAGTTAAAGTCGCAAACATTCATGCACAAAACCGAACGCATTCAATGGCCACTACGTCACGTACATACTCGCACAAAAACGAACTCATTCAAGGGTATATCGTATTTACCTGTCTGCTCATAAAGTTGTGTAAATCGTGAACCTTGGAGCTGCTCGGACTATATCCCTCTATCTATTGATCAATAGTACATAGTCAGTGTTACGTAGAGGTCGCAATGCATTGGCCAATCAGGAGAGAGGTCGCAATATGCATTGAGCGCCAAACACAAATTCAAAGTTTTTTCTCCATGGAGACAAGCTTTGATTTGTTCTTTTTCGTTATTGCTATCCTTAAACAGCAGATAAGCTTTGCGAGAGAGTTTTAACATCGTGTTTATCTAATAAAAAGAACATTAATAACAATAACAATTAGTAACATTAGTCGTCAGACCCACGCGGCGAAGCGCATCCAATTCATAGCAACAAGAACACGACGAGTTGTGGTGAGGGGAGGCTAGAGCTGGATAATACATAAGTTATAATCAGAATGAACAAGCCTACAACATGCTATGGAAAGTGCAACAAGGTACAACAGGAGAGTGTTATTATAAATATGACCTTGATCGCGTGCGTGGCGGGATAAATATCGTTAATAACCCCAACCCCTTGGGAGAGCTGCATTATAAAGTCAGCAGATATATCAACAATCGAGAGATGAATTCAACATTGATTAGCATAATCCGTCACGAAAATGTATCAGGGACAGACGCCAAAATAAATCAAGCTAGAAAATGCAACCATTTGTTAAGATGTAGAGTATACATACATACATCAGGCTAGAAAATGTAACCGTTTGTTAAGATGTAGGGTATTAAAACCCCCAAAACGTAACTTCATAATTATCATGTTATATAAAATGAACAAACACTCGCTGTCCGTCACTTGACTAGTCAATAATGGTATGACGATCTATAGAATGTAGATAGAATGTAATTTTTGAAACGTGAACTTGAAAATTCTTTAGATATCGTTCACTTGAGGGTAAGGCCTGGTTTCCATATAGTCTTATCTGTCTGATCAGTCGACCGTGAAACAATGAAAATTGGAATTATTCTTCTGTTTCCACAGTTGACTGATACGACAGTAAGACTATATGGAAACTAGGCTTAAATATTCTGGGTGACCTGAGCCTTTATACCTAATCGGCCCGCCAATTTTCATTGTCTTGTTCTATTTCAAAGGTACTATTCGTTCTCGTTCATTTTTTTAAATGTAATTTTTGAAAAGTGAACTTGAAAATTCTTTAGATATCGTTCACTTGAGGGTAAGGCCTGGTTTCCATATAGTCTTATCTGTCTGATCAGTCGACCGTGAAACAATGAAAATTGGAATTATTCTTCTGTTTCCACAGTTGACTGATACGACAGATAAGACTATATCGAAACTAGGCTTAAATATTCTGGGTGACCTGAGCCTTTATACCTAATCGGCCCGCCAAATTTCATTGTCTTGTTCTATTTCAAAGGTACTATTCGTTCTCGTTCATTTTTTTAATTGGTGACCTGAGGATTCATGTCTTACAATCCCGCAAATGAGCCCTTGTCTTGTGGAGCCACTTGTTATTAGGATTAGTCAAGAGCCGCATTATTATTAATTCAACATCGATCAACATATTTTCCCGCTTCTGATTGGTTGAGCGCCACCGGCAAATTCTTGATGTTTGGCAGCAGAACAACTCAGGGGTCTGTCATTACTTACCGGGGCCGGGGAGGGACACGAATTTTTAAAGCTCATTTAAGGGAGGGCCACAATATTGTTAGAGTGGATTTGGGGAGGGTCACAATTTTCCAATGAGGCATTCGTCGTAACACAGTCCACTTATGCATTTTATTATAACCATAAAGATGCAGCTTTTTACTACAGTACGGGTGCCATTTCTCACTTTCTACAGTTCTACTATACAGCAAGTCAGGAGGTAGTTTCTCCCTTGTGTCAGATTACCTGTTTTTACCGGGGTGACAGGCAAATATTAAAGTGTTGTTATCTGGTAACTGGAATTCATGGACGACAAACTTGATACACAACTCTCGCCCCTCATAAACTTAACTTATAACTTATGTGTAGAGGTCTAACATGTGCTGAGCCTCCGAGCCCCCTTGTCTGTGTGAGTGAAAGGGGGGATCTCTCGAAACCTGATGCCCTGGAAGGGGATACCAAGGGGTCTTTATCATGCAACTCATTTATATCATGTGCATTAAAAAATCAAAGGTTGCCATTTTAAACGGTTGCCCCCCGAAAAAAGCCTGGCGGCCAGTCACTATTTTCGAAAGAACTGACACCTTAGGTCAGCGTGCGTTCGGCGTTAATAGAGTGAGGAAAGTGAGAACGATGCAGACAGTGATGCAGGCTATGAGGAGAGTGACAGTGATACAAAGGAAACCAGGAAAGAGAAGATTCTGATGGCGAAGACATTGAAAAAAAGCGCGCGAAAATGATGTCAGTAGCCTACTGTATGTGATCAGTTCTGGAAAGGACGTGCACAGCTCGGAAAGCCCGTTCTCTCTACCAATATAGCCAAAGATCGCACGTTGCAAATTTACAATGCCTTGGTCACGTCTGTGTTGGAACACGCATGTCCTATGTGCAGTAACAGCCTCTTGAAACGTGTCCAGGAATGCGCAATGCTCGAAATTCATCCATTTTCATGTAGATGTTTATTTCGCCAAACAGAAAGGAGACTAAGTCTTGCCTGAGTAGCGGTTCAAAACTACATTATTATAACGCGAGCAATGCGGCGTACTATCCGGGCTGTAATGAAGATGTTGGCGGGCTCTAATATATTACGAGCCCGTGCGAGTCAATCGGCGTTATGATGGTGACATAAATTCCCGCTTTTTGTACTCAATGCTCTCCAAAGTTAATATTGTAGTTTATGTTCTTAGGGGTAAATATGTTTGGGCCCTTCTCAGTGCTCATTTTATCCCTTGCTGGGCTAAAATGAGCCTAAGTCGAAGTCAAGATCCAGGCGGTAAAATTACTATTACGGAAGCAATGTTCATATGTAAAAAAAAAAGAACGAGGGGAGGGTCACATTTTTTTCAGGACTATGTAGGGGAGGGCCACATTTTTTAAAGGAACCTTTAAGGGGAGGGTTAAATTTTTTTTAGAGCTCTTTTGGACAAAAACACCCCCCCCCCCCCCCCCCCAGTAAATAATGACAGTTCCCTTAGTTCAC
Source organism: Scolanthus callimorphus (assembly GCA_033964015.1). Taxonomy (NCBI): domain Eukaryota; kingdom Metazoa; phylum Cnidaria; class Anthozoa; order Actiniaria; family Edwardsiidae; genus Scolanthus; species Scolanthus callimorphus. Next base: position 16,217,965 of record CM066922.1, read on the forward strand.
CTAGCACATTAAACCATGAATGCATAGCTCGTAGATCATGATCCCAAGGGTTGAACCGGTGATGTTAAAACAGAAATGTATAATTGAAGTCTCTATCTCTCACGTTACCTCCAAACCAAATTCAGAAAAATTCGCCTTTGAACTTTGGGTCCGTGATGGCGCTATAATTATTATTTTTAGTTTAGCTATGTTGGCAATATGTTTGCCATTTTGTGAAAATTCTTCAATCTGTCAAATTTAATTTACATATTTGTTTTTATGAAACTGTCCAGTTTCTTTACTGGAAAGACTTTTTTGCCACACAGGGCGCACTCCGATTTAGGTGCACAGTTTGCGCTCTGGATATAAAATACGAGGAGACAAATCGCGAAAAGGGACAGCGTTCGCGCCATTTTGTCGCCCACAAACACTACAAAACATTTCAGCGTTTTCTCGTTTTACGAGTCAGCGGCCAAGCACATACTCTGTAGCGAATCCCCGCATGAGGGAAAGTGCGACTATTATGTTTACGTTAAATAATTATTTATCTAACGATTACCCTACGACTGCCCAAGGATAAATATTTATCATTTACAGTTTATTCGTTTAGGAAGAGGAAGATTCCCTTGTTCATTGAATCAATAGATTTGCAGCATTTCTTGATACTGAAAGACAAAAAGTATAATAAACGTACAATGTAACTCAGTCCAGGACACGCTCCGTTTAAGAGGTCTAAATTTATCGTTTGAAGCAGTGGCAGCAGATTAACAGCTTGTCAGTTTGTTTGTAATTGGTACTTTATTAAGCTAATTTCTAGGTAATTGGTGACAATCCAGTTCATTAGAACAGCAAGGTTCTTATGAATAATTAGCAATATTATTGTCCTCGGGAAAGCACAGAGTTTGACAATGTAGCAGGTCCTGGGGCACATCAGAAAAACAATACCAAACCAATATATTTATTCATCAATATAACTTTTTCTTTATCATCACACATGCATTAATACCTTTTTTTTTACCTTAAAACTCAAAATATGAAAGGAAAACAAGCATTTATATATTAATTGAATAAAGTGTGAGCGGACATAAAATTGTTTTTTTTTTCAGTGCCAAAGTTTTGCTTTATGTTTTTAATAGCTACAAATTAATGAGGGGGGAACCATTGTTTCTGTTTCCCCAAAATGCAGGGTTTGTGTAACGCCATTCGTATCCATACACAGGTAAAAAATCATAAGCGCGCCCATCATGTATTATTCTCTATACACTCATGGGGAAGTGTTCTGCAAGCGTTCGATCCCTCCAAAAAGCTTTATCTTTGAGGTATGGTAATCCCCAAGTTATTGGAAAGTGATTTGTGATATCAATATTAATTTGTTATTAGCCACAAAGGCTGTTTTGCTGGCATCTGATTCATCCGTGGCTTTGTTAATTGCATTGTTTGTCGACACTATTGTTGATTTGAGTCATTATTCTGGCCACAGCTTGGCCGAGAATAGCAATGCGTTTATCTGGGCCACACAATAGCAAGTTTCAATTTCACAGTTAGTTGCATGATGTGTAGGTGAGACATTGTGGACTTTGTAAGCAAGTTGACAACTGAACAGTTGGATTTATTCAAAGGTACCATCAAAAAGGCGGTTCTACTTGACAAATATGATTGTGGATATATAAAGCAAGAACTGTTAATTTGCCATAATTCATTCAATATACTCATTAAGGAAATAGAGAGGTCTGGGATCCCCGCCTTTAAGATTAAGCACCAATTTAGACGAAGAAAGAAGAAGTAAAGCCGTCTTGACACCGCTGCACAAGAGAATGAGCTTTACAAAGGACCACATCAAAAGGCCCATGAATTGCTTCATGATCTGGAGCCGAGAAAAGCGTTGTCAGATTCTACATGAGCATCCAGGCATTAACAATGCCAAGCTAAGTAAACTCTTAGGTGTGGCTTGGAAGCGACTAAGCAATGACGAAAGAGCCCCGTACGTAGAGCGCGCAAAACAGCTGACGGAGCGTCACAGGAGGGAACACCCTGAATACAAGTACCAGCCAAGAAGAAAACGAACAAGGGGGGCGACACGACATAGCATAGAGAGCCTGCACAAAGACTCCAGCGGGCTTGCTCATCAGGACATGCTTTCAAAACATCCTTACCATTTGTCCGAAAATTTCAAGACGAGAAAATCACTGTCGTACAAGAGCCTCCATAGCAACGAGTCCTTGTACGAGAGTTTCCATAGCAACGCGTCCTCGTACAAAAGTATCCATAGCAACGAGTCCTTGTACAAGAGTCTCCATAGCAACGAGTATGACAGTCATCTAACGGCACAAGTGCGCGAGTTGCAGTCGTTTCCAGGACATCCCTTGTCGTCCGTGCCTCCTGACTTCGGGACATTACGAAAAATGCACTCCTTTTTCAGTATCCCGCAGACAAGAAGTCTGTATCCCTATCCTCCGCTGCCTTGCTCAGCCCCACAAATGACAGGGTTTACCAACGTCATGTACGGTGAGCTCCCTTTGTCAACTCCAGCGTGTCGCCCATGTATTTGTGACGAGTGTGCGGCAAGCACCACAAGAAATGTACAGATGACCCAACTCCAGCACAGTATCGACCCAACTCCAGCACGTCCGGTCTGGAGACCGTTTTTAGTAGACATAAAGAACTGCAAGTAACTTACTGATTCGCTAGCACCACAAGAAATGTACAGATGACCCAACTCCAACACAGTATCGACCCAACTCCAGCACGTCCGGTCTGGAGACCGTTTTTAGTAGACATAAAGAACTGCAAGTAACTTACTGATTCGCTAGCACCACAAGAAATGTACAGATGACCCAACTCCAACACAGTATCGACCCAACTCCAGCACGTCCGGTCTGGAGACCGTTTTTAGTAGACATAAAGAACTGCAAGTAACTTACTGATTCGCTAGCATTACAAGGAATGTACAGATGACCCAGCTCCAGCACAGTATCGACCCAACTCCAGCACGTCCGGTCTGGAGACCGTTTTTAGTAGACAAAAAGAACTGCAAGTAACTTACTGATTCGCTGGGAATTGGTGGTAAAGCCTGGTTTCCATATAGTCTTATCTGTCGTATCTGTCGAACGTGAAACAATAGAATAATGTCAATTTCCATTGTTTCACGTCGACTGATATACGACAGATAAGACTATATGGAAACCAGGCCTAAAGGGCCCTATAGTGGAATAAAGTTTTCGAGCAAAAGTCAATAACAAAAGAAAGAAACAAAAAGACAACACGGAGTTTGCTAAGGTTTGCTATAGTCTTGATTATTTGTAACTTGATGTTAAAATACAGGATAATGTTCACAACAAGCAGGAAAAGACTTTTCCTACATTTGGAAAGAATTGTTTCCAGAAATGGTAATAGTAATGACAATATCAGTATTACCGATAATGTCAAGATCAAAGATACAAGGCGCTTTAGTAATGATAATTCTAACTAAATATATATGTAAGCCACTGTTCTGCGAATTTGTCTCTTTTATCCGCTGTACCGTAAACTATTTATGTATTATATCTGTACCGTAAGTTATTTCATGGAGTTGCTAATATAGATTTAGGCAATGCCTAAAAGCGGAACTCCAATCATACACACCCCACGTCTTACTCACAGTGAGCTCACCTTTACAGTTTAATTCAAGAAAATTCATGTTACCATTATATGGCAATGATAGTATTAGCGCGTTCTGATATGCTAACAAGTCGCAGTTCACGACCGGCAAAAGATAATCTCCTTGAAATAAAAATGAAAAATAAGATTTTCAGCGACATCCACAACAAAGAACACTTGACATAGTATTTGTCTCATTGTACTAACTAAATCTAACATGTGACAAAGGAAAATCAAGGCTAGAATATCAGTAAAGATTACTCAAAACTATAATTCGAGTTTAGCCGGAGAAAAAGAAACCTCGAGGGAGCCAACTAAAGCAGCAAAACGTAAAAGTTACATGTAATGTCAGAATTTTCTCATCAGGAATGCAATAACTTGGAAGCTAAAAATATGAATAGCATAAGAAGCAATTTCAAGCTTTGTGCTTACCGATAACTGATAGTGAAGTCGTTTCTTTCCTCCGAAAGTCTCCGTCGTGTTAAGTTGAATTCATTCTTACTTGGCAAGCTTTTGCACAAAGCCAATTTTCCTAAATATATTATTCGGCTAAAACCATTGCAATTTTCTGTTATTGTCAATCCTGTTCAATCCAGTTCTGGCTCCCTGTTCGTAGATCTCATATGAGTATTCGAAGAACACGTCGTTTGCACGAAAGAAACTGTTGTTTTTCTTCAGAAGAACGCCGAAGTCTTGCTTCGCCGTGGGCCGGGTATTCTGCAATCTAGCCTTTGAATCTTTTGCAACTCCCTCATAGTTTCTCCAAAATGACTAAACAACATTATGAAATTTCGGCGAAGGAATCGAATCCGAAGTATTTTGACAATCATTAGAGAATTCTTTTGAGCAAATTTGGCGTGGTTCGCACCCACGAGTTTGTCTCAGTTTGACTCAACAAAAATTATGAACTCGAGTGAGCCGACGCGGCGGGCGCGTGTTTTGTGAGTTTTTTCGGCGGGAAAATGAAAGAGCGACTTCCGGTCCGTGTCCTCTGCCAAGCACCGCGTCAAAGCACCGTGGCGCTGCGTAAAGCCGGGGAAATACGAGGCACAAAATCCCTCAACTTGTCGCGCAACATTGTTGCGTTGCAAGTTGATGATCGATGTTGCGCGTTTTTCATCTCGCGCCACAACTTGTCGCGCAACAAAAACATTGTTGCAGGTTGTGAAAACTTGTTGCGCGAAGTAGAGCGCGGGTCTACTTTGAGACACAAATTCTGGCTTTGTTGCTCGTTTTTCATCAAACACACAACTTGTCGCGCAACATTTTGCCTACGATTCAAGTTGGTCGGTCAATAGAAATGAGGTGCTAAGGAGCCACATTCGCATTTGGTCTCGCATGTGTGATCATCAAAATAAAATGTTGCGTGATATGTTGTGAATTTGATGAAAAACGAGCAACAAACATTAGACTTGTAACGCAACAATGTTGCGCGACAAGTTGAGGGTTTTTGTGTCTCGTATTTCCCCGGCTTAAGGCGCTGCGGCGCTGTGCAGGAGGACAAAATGACGCGCGCGCTCAGTGATCCAAGACGGACTGTGATTGGCTGTGTACACGGGTCGCCAAAAACGCAAGTGCGCATGCGTAAATAAGAGCCCGCGATGTTTTCGTAAGCCGCTGAACGTATCGTTTTGGCTTGGATGGGTTGCTTTCTCTTGTGACGTTGAATGATACGTATGGGGCTCCACTCCGTGCCTTCGCCACGGGGAGTTCCGCTATTAAGAGTAATCCAGTATTATAATTACAGTTTTTTAATAAGCACAGCCCCCCCCCTGGAAACCAGCGTTTACAGTATTAGGTAAATTACTGTACTTGTTGTGTGAGGCCACTGTGCCTAAATAAAATTGTATGTATGTATGTATGTATGTAGCCTCCTCGATGAGTTCAGTTGCTCTTGAGGCAAACTCTGTGTCACAATATGTTTAAATAAAGAAATAATAAATAAATGTCAAGGTCACATGAATACCACATGAAACACTACCCTGGTCCCAGGGTGAAGTTTCCGTGTTTTCGAGCCAAATTCAGTCGTATTTGGGTTATTTTAGTGGTCGTTCGTTTTGCATCAGTGATTCTAGTCTGTTTCTTGCTGAAACTTCACCCTGGGGACACTCACTAGGATTCTCAGTTCTATCAATCAAGAACGCCAGTCCCAAAGGCGGAGCTTCAGGGCCTGCTATCATTGGATGGTGAATCTAGCGCCTTCTCATTGGCAGCAGGATTACGCGATCTCGTTCCGGAACTAATCCTGCTAGTGCCAATGAGAAGGCGCTAAATTCATCATCCAATGATAGGAGGCCCCGAATCCTGCTAGTGCCAATGAGAAGGCGCTTAATTCATCATCCAATGATAGGAGGCCCCGAATCCTGCTAGTGCCAATGAGAAGGTGCTAAATTCATCATCCAATGATAGGAGGCCCCGAATCCTGCTAGTGCCAATGAGAAGGTGCTAAATTCATCATCCAATGATAGGAGGCCCCGAATCCTGCTAGTGCCAATGAGAAGGCGCTAAATTCATCATCCAATGATAGGAGGCCCCGAATCCTGCTAGTGCCAATGAGAAGGTGCTAAATTCATCATCCAATGATAGGAGGCCCCGAATCCTGCTAGTGCCAATGAGAAGGTGCTAAATTCATCATCCAATGATAGGAGGCCCCGAAGCTCCGCCTTTGGTATGCAAGAAACAGAGTAAGACTAGAATCACTGAGGCGAAACGAACTACCATTGAAAGAACTCAAATACGACTTCAAACTTAGGCGAAAACACGGAAACTTCACCCTGGGACCAGGGTAGTCAAACACCAAAACTTGACGGCATTTGCTGCCTTTGGATTTTTTCAAAAGGTAGAACACACGGATTTCGGGATTTTCCTGGGAGCAGTATTGCAGGATAAACTAAAAATAAAGTTACCATTAGCCATTACCAGAAACACATAAGTTAGTTAACTTAAACTATTACACCTAAAATTTACCATCACACAAAGGCGCATCTTCTAAGGAAACATTTTCCGGCCCGCGAGTCCCTCGGGATCATCTTCCAACAGCTAGCTTTTTTAACCAATCAGAAGCATGAATGGTACACATTGGTTTTGTAAATTAGGCTGCATCATTTAGAATTCATGTTCAGCTCGAACTAGAAGATTCGTCACGGTTCTTTAGAGTATCTGGACATACAGAATATAAAGGACAATAATATAGTTCGTAGCCTAGTCATATGAGGAGGAAAAGAGTATGGTGGATAAAAGCGCGGTGCTTTCCCCCGATTGAGATTCACTTGTCGTTTGGCGAAAGGACAACACAAGCGATCACGCCATAAAGAACCGATTGTAACCAACACAGGTGAGTTTGATAAATAGAAATAACAGAGAAAGATTCTTGGAATAGGTGAGTTGATCAACAGAGAAAGATTGTTGGAATATATCGTCGCTTCTCAACTGATTTTAGACTTTTTCTCGTTTCATTTTGTTTCAATGTATGTTACGATGTACTATTTACCATTTATACGAGGAGAAATCCTCCTGAGGCAAAACATGAGACTAGAACAGAACGCTAAATAAAAAAAATAAAAATCCCAAGGCGAAAGGCACTTATGTATTTCATGTCTAACAGCACATTTGAAGTTGTAGCGAGAGATTTATTATTTGGCAGTCTACACCCATTGTCTAGAAAAGGTTTGTTTTGATTCAAATGTAAATTTGAATTTGTATGAATTTGTAATGTGATCAGAACCTAACGAGCGTTCAGTTTACACGTCGGTTAAATTGCGGTCTAGTTTGACTAGCTTATTTTTCTATCATAAAATAACAAAACCTGTATCGTACAACCCCATTACGCTAAAAAACAACGATGTCCGCACAATAATTGCCGTGTTGTCTTAGTTATAACGACATAAATTAGTACCGTGCACATTCGAGTCACGAAACAAGGTCAAGGCTAGACTAAGATTAGCGTTTACAAGGAGAGTAGCTAGAGCCGCCCTCAAATACTACCTTTTCGCTCTGGCAGCACTTTGTAAAGAAAAGACATTCTTCTGAAATACGTATCAACTTGGGGATGCTTTTTGTTACACAATCAAAATCGAGTTCATGCCTCCAGCTATGGTTCATTAATTTTACATAAACTCGGGCATCTATTGGTAATTGAAATGGCGGGAAAGTCCGTACATTTTGGCCGTTTTTAACATTAGTGTCGAAGGGCCGAATGCCTCATAGTTTAATATCTCCTCATAAGATATTCCTCGAGTCATACTGGTGCATGGTTGCGTGTTCAACAATAATCCCGTGACATATCTGATTGAGTGAAAATAATCGGTTTTCTTCATGACAACGGTATTGATGACTTAACATCTAAACTTGGGGTTTGGTCTCGAGGTGTTATTGTCTACGACATTTGCCGCAGTCACGAAATGTGTCCTCCGCCACAGGGTACCCAGTTGCGCTTGAATAACGAGTTTCGGGTCACCGTTCTAACGATGCTCCCAAGGTTAAGACGAAATTAAGATCATGGAATATATTTGACAGACAATCTATCCAGTTCAGTATCAGGCCTAGGGAAAACCTTAAACCATGGCTAATCAGGCCTTGGGAAAACCCTCCAACCATGACTAATAAGGCCTTGGGAAAACCCTCCAACCATGATATGAAACTCGGCAATGGTTAATCAGGGCCCATGGCTAATAATCAAGCCTATAGGCAGCGGATTAAAATAGAGTTCTAAAATAGGCCGTATTCGCTCCATGTGGGGATCCACAAAAGTTTTGGATCCCGGATCCCGACCCGTGGATCCCGGGATCCCGACCCATGGATCCCGGATCCCACACTCTGGGTACAGGATTCCATGCCCTCCATCCTGGATCCCAAACCTCAAATTTAGCTGGATCCCGGTTTTTGCCACATAGTTACACAATCACCGTCAAAGTAACGCCAATATCCCACCTCTATCCAACTATGAACTAAGGGTAGTGAGATGTGTTTTTGTACATTTATTTACACATGCTAGCTATTGCCTATGCGAGATATGAACTCTGCGTTGCTGTTTAGTTTTCTTACTACTTTACGATGTGAACTCTGAGTTGCTGTTTAGTTTTCTTACTACTTTACGATTAACTTTCTTGTTCCCGGGTGGCCCCGGGTGGCCTGACTACCTATGAACTAGGGTAGTGAGATGTGCTTTTGTACATTTATTTACACATGCTAGCTATTGCCTGCGCGAGATATGAACTCTGCGTTGCTGTTTAGTTTTCTCACTACTTTACGAGATGAACTCTGCGTTGCTGTTTAGTTTTCAGACTACTTTACGATATGAACTCTGCGTTGCTGTTTAGTTTTCCGACTACTTTACGATTAACTTTCTTGTTCCCGGGTGGCCTGACTACCTATGAACTAGGGTAGTGAGATGTGCTTTTGTACATTTATTTACACATGCTAGCTATTGCCTGCGCGAGATATGAACTCTGCGTTGCTGTTTAGTTTTCTCACTACTTTACGATATGAACTCTGCGTTGCTGTTTAGTTTTCTCGCTACTTTTAGGATATGAACTCTGCGTTGCTGTTTAGTTTTCTCACTACTTTACGATTCACTTTCTTGTTCCCGGGTGGCATGACTACCAGTAATAAGTTTTTATGCCCTTTAAAGACAGTACTGTTATTTCCTTGGACTTTATAACATCACACCAAAAGATGTGACAGTATGAAGTAGATAGTAATGACTCTTAGCTTAGATCTCGGCTACTTCCGTAACCCTTACTAGGAAGATCACATCCAAACAACATCTCGTTACATTTCGTACTTTGCGATCTTCATTGCACTATAGTGTGCTCAGTCTGTATTACTGAGGAGGATTTCTATATTTCGTACTTTGCGATATTCATTGCACTATAGTGTGCTCAGTGTGTATTACTGAGGAGGATTTCTATATTTCTAACCCCTGCCTTTTCTGATTTCTATTTACTATAGTGTGCTCAGTGTGTATTACTGAGGAGGATTTCTATATTTCTAACCCCTGCCTTTTCTGATTTCTATTTCGTATGCTCTTCGTAAGCTGACGTTTCTTTTCTTCATTAGCGGACACTGGACGTAATTAAGAAAAAATTCTTGAGTAGCTGAAAAAACAATAGCTTTATCATGAAACCTTTGAATCATTTATACGTCAATGGACCCCTATTTGCCATCCACGATATACCTGCCAAAATAACACAAACATGGATGATCATTTTCTGTTACACAAGTGTCTAAGCAAGTATCTAAACTAAGTACTATAACAGCCTAGCATAGAAAGATCGCTATAACCATTTAAAACCGCTAGGAACAATCAAGGTGAAATGAGGAGTGATTTGAAGACATGTGACCTAAATTCAAAGAGGTGATAATTAATTCATCGTCACTCAGTTGACTTGTAAGCAACACAATCAATCATCTGGTTGAGCACATGGGTCTCTCAGAACGGGGAAAATAATTTTTGTAGCTCCCCCCTTTATTAAGAAGAATATGAAGCGTTAAAACGTGAAAGTCTCCTAGAAGAATACTAATATTTGTTAGTCTGAAAGCATTGTGAAAAGCCACTTAGCTGGTGTTAGACAATAGCGGGTAGTCTGTTTAGAGGAATTATCCTCGCATGCAGGCGCTCAAGATTTACTATCCAGCAATAGCCCAGGTTCGAATTACGCTCCAATGCTCACAAGACAAAAGCTTCAAATCGAGGCTTTCTCCAAGTTCTAATACATTTACTGTAATTTCAGAAGAGAGCCTCGACTTGAGGTTATTGTTTGTAGGCACTGGAGCGTAATTCGAACATGGCCTATTGGTTCAGCTTTCTACGAATAAATTTCAAACAAAGGCCACACACAAAGGTTTTGATGCGTTATGATAAGCTTGTGACGAGAGAGACCACTCGACCCGGTAGGATTTCTGAGACACCGGTAGAGGGAAAGTGAATAAACGCAGTGAAGTGTTTCGACACAAAGTCCGCTCTACACTCGAAAGGTAAGATAAGATTGCTAAGGGAAGATTTAAACAACTAAGTTTTGTGGAATGCTCTATGTCAGCTGCATGATTATGGTAATTCACGGCCTGTCAAATGACGATAAGAAACAAGATGCGAGAGATACCATTCAGGAAGCCTTCCTTCGTTACATTAAAACGCGTCACGTAAGGGTTTATTGGTCATCACACAGAGCCAAACTTTAACTCAGCTACACGTCGCACTCTGTCCAAAATGCCTCTGTCTCTTTTGCATCCCGTCATTTGCAGTTAAGCGCGCTGTAAAACCGTCTCAGGGTCTGAGTCAGTATCGCGTGTGGGAAATATGCACTGTAACTTTAAATAGCTAGATCAGCTTAGAATGCAAGGGAAATTATGTGTCAGTGAACGCTAGTAGCCTATGCAACCATTGATATGATTTGTACTTTCTAAACACTTCACGCCTACATGAAGTCATTAGCTTGACAAGCAACAAAAGATTAAGGAGCTCCACGTGCTCTGTTTAAAAGGAGCCGCTCTCGTGTGGAATTCATTCATTTGGATTCTTGACTGAGAACTGTGTTTGCTAGAGGATAGCTATATACACGAGGTAGACGAATAACAAGAGCCATGCAACAAGTCTGTCTTCTAAATTTTATTGGTAAGAAATCAAGGGCAACTGGTGCTCGCCACTTTCAGGTGGCCCCAAATTAGGTGACAATTTAGCAATGCTCCGTTCATTGAATGAAGTAAATCCTTTCTTATAACGGGCCGAATAGTGGTAACAATACACACTAATAGTTATTGAATATATAGCTAGTATTAGCCCTCCCAAATAGGACGCTTTTATCACTTTGTGATTAACTAACTTTTAATGTCAAATGATAGAAATTAATTCGTCTCTTAGAAAAAAAGTACAAGTTTTGGGTACCGTCGACTGTGACTGTATTGGACCACGTGGGCTGATTGACAGCTTGCTAGCACTGAAATGGCTTTCGACAAGATAACTCGCGCTTTACCTGTATCGCGTATTATATAGTTAAGCGTAGCAGTGTAGTAAGGATGACCAACACCACAAATCTGACCACTTAGAAATATTACAAAATATCATTTTCCTGACATCTGGAGTGGAAATTTCCACAGACAGATAAAGTGTTAAAGAAAAATTCATCATTTCGATTTTAATTGCTGGACTGCCAACTTGTTTTTGTTTCCACGAGTTTTGTCCTCTATATCAAACAGCTGCACAGGAGATGAATTACTACTTTACTTGAAAAACTATCAGGCTTGCTACGCTCTCACCTGCTGTTTAACAATAAAATCATGAACAGTTCATTTTTGTTGTACTGAAATAAACTGATAGAAAATACTCTGAATTACGCTGCTGCTTTGTGCTAACGTATTATTGGAAGCCAATTGTTGTTTTCTTAAAAGAATCACAAAGCAAAAAGAAAATAATTTGAACTACCTCACGAATTAGAGGTGAGAAATATTAGTCCGAAAACAATGCATGAACAGTCATGATTGGGAAGAAGGAGAAATGATTGAGCCATCGCAGTCATTATCTCGGCATGTTAACGACGCGCAAAGCTACCAAACTGATCGCCTTTAAAACACACACGTGGTGACTTGACCTTTTATCCAAGCCTTGACAGAATCTTTTGAAGCTGACACGGCAAATCATAAGCGATGTTGTTCAATAGGTTAACAGTCATGATATCACGAATTCGCCTAGGCGGTCTAAACTCAACTCTAATCTAAAACATCGAAAACAAATTAACCAAAGCTCCCTCCTTTCAATATTGGATCTGATTTTGAATATTCATGATTCATCAGTTGAACTTTTATTGTACTTAGCTCGTCGCCACCCCTCGCAGCATATAGTTTTTAATACATTTTTATAGAACTCTTTAAAGACCAAAAAAAAACTACAATATGTTAACAACTGATCGCGTCTGTGTTATTTTAAATTTTCGCTCTTTATGTAAAACGAAGAATTTAATAACATCTCGAGGTATTATTTTTATATTATGTTTCCTTTCTTTAGTCTAATTCATTCATATTTAAGGTGGGCCCTTATCAATGACAGAAAAACGTTATCAACAAGCCCTCAGGGATGTTCAAAGGTTCTTTTCCTCTTACCAGAATATCGGCGAGTGTTTTTACAAAGCAAAGTAAAAGGAATAAGAGTAGTGTTTATAAATATCATGCGGTATAGGCCGAGTGTTTTTGTGAATGAGTACTGTCTATTGTTAGTCAGAATGAGTTAGCGGGTAAAAGAGGCAAGCTTGGCCAATCATGGCGCAGTATTCATGATTTTGTTGTGTTTTCCAGGTGGTGAAATGACAGAGAGATCGAGCTTGTAGTAAAGTACGAGGCCGGGCACTGCTGAGTCGGGATGATGGCTCTAGCTGGTGGAATACAATGTATCGATCATCTTTCACAGCGCTTTTCACTTCATGGACTTAGTGATGATCGTTATGTGTTCAAGCCGCCGAGTTTCAGCTTTTCGTGGTCAGAACCTTTTCATCTGGACTCCGTAGCAGCGAGTTTGTCCACTACTAAACGCAGCCACAGTTTGCCGACTAGGTTAACTACGAGGACTTCAGAACACAGGAAAGAGGACAAGGAAAAACTACGCGACCCCAAACCTCATAATTATTTCTTAAATAATAAGCGAGCTGGCTCAGAGAGTACACATGTCCGAAGGCCTCAAACAAGGCCTTGTATGAAATATGCTAATCAGGCACCGGAGAGCTGCGAAAGGTTTGAGGAAGAGTCTTCGGATGAGGAGTTGTGTGAATTGATGGCTGAGCGTGAAAATATTCCTATCGCGGCTAACGTGCCATCCATGGGCGACAAAGACACTCCTTTTAAGTTTGATCACATTTGTGTGGAGCGATGTCCTGGAGGCGTCACCAGTCGTAAACGGTACCTGGAGGCCGATAAAGAGTTCTGTATAACTAAAGAGCCCAAGAGACCAAGACCAAGACTGGATTTTGACAAAGTCCGCCTTTCTCGTACTCACACGATAGAACGCTCTCGAGATACACCGCCAAGGACAGGGACATTTGCACCCATTGATAACTCAGACTCAGAAGAAAACAACTAGTGATTTCGGTTTACACCCGGGATGCTTAAATACAAACTACTATTCATAATTTGGATAAAAAATACATATAAAAGGAAAATATCCATATCGCTGATATTAAGTTTTATACGCGTAAAATATTATTTGTGACGAAAGACATATTTGGTTGGCGGTCCGATGATGTGCAGTACTAATCTGAGGTGCCACAACCTGCTCTTGGCCGACCTGCTGCCAACCCACAAAACAACAGAGATAATGCACGGTAATGTCGGTAACAAACACAAACGGTAACATCGTCACGTCCAAGACGTCATTAAATATGACGCCCAACACGTTATAGATATAGAGTTCTTTTAAAAACACTATTCTCAAGCCAACATTTAACGCAATAAACATTTAAAAAAATGTTTAGTAAGGTTATTCGAGAAAGCTCGAAGTAAAAATAAAGAATATTATATTGCAGATAATATGTTACTGTTTTTCTTAATTATATTAATGGAAGGATAAGTTTAGCGCCTTGCAGCGTTAGTTTGCAAAAGCCTCGTTTGGTTTGAGTATTATCAGTTCCTGATGGCGGAAGAACTAAACATTCTCGGCTCACAAAAGCATATTGTCTTGACAACCATTGTACTTCTATTTGATCTGCGTTCATTTAGTTTTCAACCAAACATGCTTTACATGCTCTTTTTTGTCTTCGCACATCTGAATACAATATATATAGAAATGAAAGACACATTTATTTCACTGCAAGTTTTTGTTTGACTTTTCACAGTTTTCACAACCCATATCGAATTACTACTTAATCCACCTGCTTTCCCTTTTTTTCTCCCGCTGATGATATTAAATATCCGCCTGTAGAAGCCCCGATATGATTTGCTCCCTTCCCTATCTACAAACTTCTCGTCGTTGTTGCTGTTAACCCTTAGGTGTGTCATCGCACCTAACGTCCACAATTTCGATTTGGCACTGAAAGCTTTTTTGAGATGTTTACTTTGTTGTTTAAATCATCTCCAAATAGGATTGCTTAATATTAAATGCTGACAGGTGGCCGGAGAATCACAATTTGGATTTCGATTTCCAGATGGTATGTCAACACTGTATTGTAGCACTGAGGTTTCTACGGAGATCATACATCTCCTCTTCACTGCCAAACGACATACAAGTCTCCCTTCCTTAATTCCCGTCCTGCGAAGCGGCGCAAATGAATAGTAGAAATTATAACCTCCTAAACATGCCTAACAAAGGTTAGGGTAGAACCTAGAGTTCTACAAGGGCAGAGAAGGCACGCAACATACTTCCACGTACAAATATACTAATCCAAATGTATTTAAACTGTTTTCTACTAAATCGGGACATTGGAAGAACAGAAACTTTGATGGCAATTTGTAACGTTGTGTTTGATGAGAGTGCAAAACGTGTGATTTTGCTGTTATCCTCGATATACAAAGACTGACTCGAATACAATTTGTTTATTCTTCAATTAAAACAGCAAACCCCCAGGTTGCCACTCTTTATTCAATTGATTTGCATATTCAGTCGAAAAGCCGGGCTCCACTTGGTGCTTTGTACAATATGAACAGGATATGATTTGATCCAAATCACCATTACAAAAGGCTTGACACTCTGGTTTCAAGTGCTTCCATCAAGATACTTCATAAAAGCTATATCTATATTTTTCCTTCCATTGCTTTTTTATATAAGAAACGATTTAGATATACATGAGACAAGAAACAGAAGTGATAAAAAGCGACGTTTCGGTGCATCTAGCGCCATCATCAAGGTACATAATTAATGGTACAAAGTTTGCGAAAAGGCTTGATAATGGCGCTAGATGAACCGAAACGTCGGTGTTTTATCACTTCTGTTTCTTGTCTCATTACTTTTTTAGATAGTGAAACATTATAGGAGTAGTAAGCTGTCGAACAAATATTTCTGCGCTGTACGCCGTAGGTCAAGCCCGTTTAAATATTGGGAGGAAACAGTTAAATAAAGCAACAATTTGATACACTCATAGTTCTACAATGAGAATGCGAGAATGAGGGTGAACAATCGTAGAAAGGATAAAATGTTAATTGGTATGGGTTCGATTATTTTCTTAAGGTATCGTACATTACGTTAAAAAAAACACTGCCTGAAAAGTATTCCCATCTCGACTTTTGGTTTTAATAGCTGTATTCACACTAGAGACGAGTTTCCCGTCTGAGACGTAAACGTTAAACGTTAAACAATTTTTTTGAAGGAGAAAGTTTAGACAGATAACAAGCAAATGTTTCTGAGCAGAATTGACATAAAGCAGGAACTTTTTCTGACGAGAAACTCGTCTCAGTGTCTCTAGTGTGAATACGGCTAATGCGACACGGCGCCCAGAACTGCTCAAACGGATTACGTATTTGTTTATTACAAATTGCGACAGCTTTTTTTATTACAAATTGCGACAGCTTTTTTCATTACAAATTGCGGCTGTACAGTGCATCTCTTACTCTACTCCCTAAACTGCAGTGCAAGCTTGGCAATCATACCGGGTGTCTAGCCGAGAGAAGCAACAGTACAAATCGGCTAGCGGTGTTTACATCTCGTTGCCACCCAATTCAGATATAATGTGATGATTCCTTTGGGTGCATGGATACTTTTGTTAGTTCTGCACATACACTCGTGCACTCCGTCGAGTGAGAAAAACGTAACGATTGTAACCACCTATCATCACATGATCTGAACTGAGTGGCAACAGTTAGCCGATTTGGTTTATTCATTTCTGACCATGACATCCCGGTTTGTTGGCTCAGGAAAGCCCAGGCAGCTATAGATGGAACACGTGATGTGAACTGGCAAAACGGTCCAGCACACCTATATTTGGTTTACGGTCCCCTCCCCCTCCCCCTCTCCGTCGCCCATGTGAAAATCGATGCCTTTTGACAGAAAGTAGCAGCATCCAAGTCTTCAAATGTCAGTCTTCTATTTCTCATTTTCTTCCGTAAGGACTAACCGGTCTTATTCTCATTTCTGTAAACGTAACATATTTACCTCTCAGTAAAATTCCCCTAGATTGCCGTTGGCCAGCACTCCTGGAAGATCCTCCATTTAGTGTATCATTCCCATCAATCTGCTCTAGCACGTAAGACAGCTGCCCCATATCCGTGCCAGGACGTATATAACGGGAATTAATACTCTCATGAGGGCATGAGTCATTTGACCACCACCCACCCTGATCCAAGATAGAGCAATTTGTGTTAGGATATCTTGATACGAAGACGCTGCCATTAAGGTGTGAAATCAAGTCTTCGCCAGTTCCAGAGAATCCTGATAGGGTTAGCCGGTACATTGACGAGGCATTTCCCACGGAAAACCTATTGTATAACAGCACGTGAACTGTCTTGTTCTTGTTGTCCCTCATGTCAATTCGCAACCTCATTGGACGTCTGGAGGTTAGTCTATGGAGTTTGTCGTTTCCGAGCCAAAACTCCCCGTCTAATTGTCCAAAACCTGCTTCATACTGACGCCAGTCACGTGAGAAGTTGACGGCACCGTTAAGACGTCTCTGTACTAGTGTCCAGCCTCCATTGTTTCCCACTCGGTCCATCATGTCACAGAAGACTGGGAATTCCCCTCGTCCATCAGGGTCTATAGTGTGAACCTCGCTATTCCAGACATGAGACTTGTACAAAGACCAACATCCGTTTGCTACAACGCAATAGAAATTTCCGGAGTCCTGGCTAACATGACCATATTTAGCATATAATGTACTACAGAGCTTAGAACTTGTCTGAGTCCTGCAGCTTGAACAGCAGCTTGCCCCTACGAGTCGTTTTCGAAGCCAAAGAGCGATCTTTTGGTGTGAGCGCAGAGTCCAGCTCTGTGATTAAAGCTCCCTCCATCACACCTTATATTTAACAAAATGTTCTCTGGTTTTTCGTAGGATCGGTCCTCTTAACTACACCACAGAATGACGTAATAAAGTGGTCAAATTATTGTGGATTCACGAGGCGCAGCTAGCGAGCAGCCAAACGCTGATGATGGCGCGTTCCGTGGTACATACTTTTATGTACCAGTGGATGAGAACCAATCATAATTCGAGAAAAGCGCGCGTGGTGGTATAAAAGTTGATGTACTTGACAACACTATTAATATACAATACAATACAAGATATTCATAACGATTTAAAAAAACGGCGAAGCACAGCTAAACGATAAGGACTCGAACGGTAAAAATGTCGAGCAATGCGTCAGATCGAACTATTTCATGGTTTATTTAACCCTGGACATGCCCTCGATGATCAAATGAATTGTTCAATAAAAACCTACCTAATACGACCAGCCGAGAGGTCACTTGATCCTCAAACAGACCAGCGCTAGTTGCCGTGCAGATGTAAGTACCGGAATCGGAAAGCTCGAGGTTGCGTAGTATCAGCTCGCCACTGTTCTGATGTGACCTAAAGAGTAACATAGTGAACAGTTATTATTCGGTCTCAGTCAATAGCACTTGTAGGTTAATTGATATGATATCGGTCTGGTCTGGTCATTTGCCATTTTCTGCCTCAAATCCGTAGCTTTTCGCTACTAGTATACTATAACTTATAGCTTACTAGTAGCTCAACCAATGAGAACGCAGCATTGACAATAGCTCAGAGGCATTGGGTCAATGATTGAGTTTGGCCTAAAACGAAGGGGGATGGTGAAATCTGCTTGAGAATGCACACATCAAGAGAATAACTTGTTTCTGCTGGATCTAGAATTTGAACAATGCAGCGCTATTGTTATTAACCCCTTGGACATCCAATCTGAAGATCTGTGCAAAATCGATATCGAGCCTAGGCTGCAAAAATTACCTTTCTACCGGAAGTGAACTGTCCTTTCTCTCCCAGCTCGTAACCGGAACCGGATGTCCACGTGCTTTACACTGAAGGGAGACTGAGCTTCCCTCTGTAGCCTTGACTACCTGCGGTGGTCTCACGGTAAACCTGAAAGGTAGCCAGGGAAATGCTCATATGAATGATAGTGAGCGCATCGAATGTTTGATCTAGAAAGTATGCAGCTTCTAGAAGCACTACCATGTATTCAAATGAATCATAGTAAGCGCATCGAATGTTTGATCTAGAAAGTATGCAGCTTCTAGAAGCACTACCTTGTATTCAAATGAATCATAGTGAGCACATCGAATGTTTGATCTAGAAAGTATGCAGCTTCTAGAAGCACTACCTTGGAAGGGAGAATACCACCAGTTGAGTACGTTCAACCGCTGTCCCTCTGTAGTTGCTGGCTCGACAGAAGTAGTCTCCAGAGTCACGTGGTAGGACTTTTAAAATGCTAAGTTGACCCTCGCTCGTGACAATGCGAGACCGTGGTATTTTTCCAGCGGCTTTGCTCCATTTAACTTGAGGGTGTGGGAATCCAGTCACGTGACAGGTTGGCAGCATGACGTTGCTACCCTCTTGGACATAGGTTGGACCGCTGTGCAGAGATACTGCGGGTGGAACTAAAGCACAAAATAGTAAGAACGTTAACGAATCAGTAAGCATCAACGGCTTAAATGCTCACACAATTAACAGTATCAACGGCTCACATGCTCACACATGCTCACACAATTAACAGTATCAACGGCTCACATGCTCACACATGCTCACATAATTAACAGTAATTATAAGTGACAGGCTAGGGTTCTTTGTCTGGAGAAGAGCCACATTTGCAGTTCAATCGAGAGAACAGCAACGTGTCTAGCACAATAATTTGAAGAGATCTGTCTATATTGTTACTACTGTACTGCCCTCGATCTATCGACTTAGAAGCAGGAATCGCTTTTCTGTTAAAGTCTGCTTACCAGTCACCACGAGTCGAGCATGCGCAGTTGATACGCCCAACACGTTGGATGCTCGACACTCATACAGACCGGAGTCGTTTAACGTTGTGTTTCTGATCTCTAGCCGTCCGTCGCCTAGCAACAAACGCGTGCTTTGTCCTGGAACGCTGCCCTTAACAGTTGTCCAATGAATGGTGGGCTGTGGAAGGCCACTGGCAGAGCAGTGAAATACAGATGTCTCACTTGCATTGACGGTGACCAATGAGGGAGTTACCATGGCGACTGGCAGAGAAAAAGACCTTCCAGACTCTCCTCTCGGGCCAAGTTCACCACGATCACCTTTACTTCCTTTGTGCCCGGGGTCGCCTGCCGCTCCTTTATCACCCCTACTACCCTTGGCACCTCTCTCTCCATTGTTGCCTTTATATCCTCTGCTTCCCTTTACTCCTCTGTTACCCAAGTCACCCTTTTGCCCTTTGACTCCGTTTGCCCCTCGGGTCCCTCGTTTCCCGCGCTTTCCTGTCTTTCCCCTTATCCCCATGCGACCAGGCCTTCCAGGTAGACCGCGAGGTCCAGGAATACAGATACGTGTTTTGGTATAGCATTCTCTAAGAACAGTGAAACCTAGGTGTCTTGCTATTTGTGCCGCCAGACTTTCCGCATTAAGATCCCTGCGGCGAGAGGGGCGATGGAATGGTACTTGGGTAGAGTGGGCCTCCTGTGTTACGCGAGAATCTTCTTTCTTTGTGTTCCACGACTCAACACTTCGCCGACCACGATAGCTAGACTTGGGTACCACATCACGATAGCTAGACTTGGGTGCAACATCACGATAGCTAGATTTGGGTACCACATCACGATAGCTAAATTTGGGTGTCACATGTTGGAGGATCGTTTCGATTGTTAATGCTGGATCTAAAGAAACAAAAAGAAAAACATTCTACAAAAGATGATTTCGTAGCGGGGCATCCATTTTTTTAAATAAAATGAAACGAAACAACAACAACAACGAAATGAAATGACAATTTTTTTGCTCACACGGGGCGGGACAGAATGGCACGGGATGCAATAGGATGTGTTTATAGGACGCGATGAGATGCCAGGATGAAATGAGATAGGATGAAATGGGATGGGATGTGATGCATACGCGTAACAAATGCTATCATACTGTTATTATATTCAGTCACCTTATTTCTCCGAAAATATCAACCAGTACGTAGATCCGCAGACAAGAATTTCCCTTCGTCCGTAAAGTCTCCACTCCAATATACATGGAGTTCGCTAATTATGGAATCATGAAAAGAGTTAAGTCTCCACTCCAATATACATTGAGTTCGCTAATTATGGAATCATGAAAAGAGTTCGCATGGATGTTGCAGCTTACCGTGAAAATTTCGATTAAGTAGGACACGATTTGCTGGCACATGGCTGACCAAATATCACTAATTATAGATTGATTAATTGTGTAGAACAGCCGACTTTACTAACTTACTGCTTCTAGCAAATCCTGCTAGATTTCCCGAGGGCGACCATTCCGTGTCCAATCTTGTATCTTCATCAAGTGAATCTACAACACGAACCGTTCCTGATCTCTTCTCGTGGCTTTCCCTCTCCAATCGCCTAAGTCTTGTAGCATGATTATCAAGCAGTATTTCAATTCTCCAGAGATCTCCAAACAACAGTAAAGCCAACAATATGGAAGTGATCATCCACCAGGCAGACATTGCTTTGTCATCCATCAGAAAGAGCACAGTACAAGCATCACTTTATCGTGGTAGTTGGGTTATCGTGGCGGTTTGTGTCCATAAAACTGTTCATGTCGAGGTCAGACATTTGATCACTTCCGATGTGGGTCCCTGCTGCGTTAAGCGTCTTGCAGCTGCCATGACTTGTCAGCACTATGCGTGTAAACATGTGTAGGGGAGTAGACAAACATATCTACACGAGTAATGTGATAAATAGCTCGCCGCGAGCCATCCTATTTATGTATCCCTCTTCCTTGAATTTTGACAGCACGATAAATAAACAAACAAACTGCTGAATCAGAATAATTTGGTAGGCCATAACAGCCATCGCGCATATCGTTTGTTTGACCCAACGCATAGCCAAGATATTTTAGTGTGTTTCCATTCTTGCAGCAAAAGTAACACATAGGGAAGGGTGAGGGGTTAAATTATGTTCCTTTCTCGGGTGGCGATTATATTCGCGACTCCTCTTGTTGCTTATAAAGTCAATAAAACTTTATTATACGAAGTTGATGTCAAGGCGTTGTACACGACTTTAGTTAGGAACATGCTTGCGCGCATATTTTAATGACTTCTGCCATTCGTGTGCGAGTTTTATCTGACTAGTGAATATTGAAAATTTATTAAATATTGAATAAATTAACTCCTAATCATTTCCTTTGAATGGTTAGATATTTTCCCCGTTGCTCGCGCATTAACATAATGATAAAAGTAAATTAAGATGCAACCGATTTGTCATAAAATGATATTTGCTTGCTTGTTTGGCCAGCAAATGGAGAAAGGCATGATATGGGGGATCACAAAAAGAAATCCATGTCATTGGACGACTCCGCCTCTGGCAGTCCAGCAGCGTGATCACTGAGACCTGTTCCCACTATTTCTCCCTCGCCCGAGTCTTCCTCTGTTAGCATGCACTCGAGGTTAAGGTTCAAATGTTTAGCTATTGCTGCCAGCAACCTGTTCTGAGTTTCCACAGCGCTCATCAACGTCTTCAGTCGCTTGTTGGCTTTTCGTACTTTTGCCGACAATTCAGTGTCCCCACGCCCGATGGCCTCTGCTTCAGCAGTGGGATGAAATTTTTGCTCACGACGGAACCGCTGAAGCATTCTAGAACAAGAACAGTTCGTTTTATTTTTGACAAGCAGGGAGATCACAAAAGAACTGCATCTCAACTGCAACAAAATATTATGTTGCCTGTTTCGCGTGCTCACTCGTTCTGTCCGTTATTTTTCCTTTATTTGTATGTTTGTTCGGTTCCTTCTTTGTTTGTTTCGTTCATTCGTTTAACAATAATATATTGATAACAGTTATAGCCTCTACATAATCTAGACTGTGAAGAGAGTTGATATACTCAGGAAGAAAATTCCAGCATTTTGTTGCAGCAAAAGAGAATTCGTCTTGAAGATAGTCTCCATGTGTTTAGGCCCGAAGAAGGGGGGGGGGGGGGGGGGGGGGGGGGGGGGTCCTATAGGTTTTGTTCAGAATTGGTGTAATCCCTTTGCGATTGGTTTCACTACAGTCATATAAAAATTTGCTCTAGCATCGAGTTGATTAGTTTGGCTGTTTAGCTGGTATGTCCATTTCTCTACGATGTATTCTTGGTTTTCACGTGACGTTATCAAAATGCTAACTAAGACCACTACGGGAGATTCACTTTGAATGTTGATTTTAACTCCGCCGAGTCTGCGCACCAAATTTCATCACTTTTTGGCAATGGGTTCCGGGAATATAGCCGAGATGATCTATGTCACGCACTGACCGGAAAGCACCTGACTGGCTTCACATTTTGTGAAGTCACTCTACAGTGATGCAAGGTATTTGTTTCGTTGGCAATTTAGGGAGATATTTTTGTCACGTGACCAGTGAAACAAGCAATACCTTTTCCTCAAAGATGGTGAGTTCGGTTTTACAGTCACGACAGGGTTGTAGATGTCACGACAGGGTTGTAGATTCTGAGCAATACCTTTTCTTCAAAGATGGTGAGTTCGGTTTTACAGTCACGACAGGGTTGTAGATTCTGCGCGTTATCCATCTTGGGTACTCTTCCTCTATTTCTGCCACAAACCGGACTTGCATTGACAGGCGCTTCATCGTGGCATCTCGCTGTATGGCATCTATATCACCCACTGCTAGACCAACCTATAAAACAATAACTTTACTTATACCAATGTATCAAAACACAAAATACACCAGTTCTAAACAAATAGTATAGGAGTAATCATTGTGCACGGCACAATCCTCCCAGAGGCCACTTTGGAGTCAGAAAGTTGAAGTTGCTTTGGAACTTTAGTATACAGACAGATCAGGAGTTGGAGTATAACAAGCCGGACATAAGGCTGAAGGCTCTACTCGCCTTAATGTTTAGACGTACTGGTATCGCTACACGGAACGTAACCACCCAACAGCAAATTTATGAGTGCGAGGGACATGACGAACATGCAGGGGTTGTATTCCTTCAACATACCCTCAATAATGGTTTCTCTACGTGGTAAATAAACACCCACCAACAAATTTATAAGTGCTAAGGGCATGAAGAACATGTGAGGTGTAGGGGATGGTATTCCTGCAAACATTCCCTTTATTAAACACCCACCAACAAATTCATGAGTGCTAAGGACATGACGACCATGAAGATGAAGGCAAAGATGTTAGCAGGAATCGGGAATGGATTTCGGACTGTCTTTTCGGTCTCCACGAACGTGTCCACAAAATCTATCTCTCCGATCATCATCACCGTGACTTTGAGGATTGCGTGACCAATCGTACTGAATGCCTCCTAAAATGAGAAACAAAAACGTTATACGTAGTTATCAGGAATGCATCACGATAATGATCATCCCATGACCAATGTCTAATGATCATAAGGCCGAAGGCCGTGCAGGCTATAAGTCGAGAAGGCTATACTCAGAAGCCATAGATGCGAAGGGAATAATCCCGACTATAGAAATTATGAATATTTTCTAGCCAAACGTAGATTTTACAGCTCGTCATTTGCCATTTTGAAGGTTTTAAGCTTGCATTTTCGCCAGTTTGCTAATATAATGTTTATGAAGGAGCCACCGCAGCCTCTCCGTTGGTGTAGGGCTTTGTAGCTCTCTCTGCACACTACTACACAAAATCTACAAATTAAATATCGAAGTGAATCGTGAAGAACAGACTAATGCACAATGATGATTGAGTTCCCTCTAATAAAAGTAATGATCAAAATTGATGCCGACTATGATGATCCTTCAGTTACTGATTCTTACTGAGTGTAACCCACGACGACGACTATGATGATGACGATGACGATGATGATATTACAGAGAAGAGCGGTAGGGGTGTCGGGATGTTGAACTACGAACTCCTTTTTGTATTATCAGACTGACCTGCTCCTTAAACAGGATAAAGAAGACGACGGCGAAGGCGACTATGAACACGCTGAACACGGCCAAGACTCGACACAGTGAGTTGAGTACTACCTCAAACATGGACACGTAAATGCCGACATTCCTAAACCTTTTCAGGTACAAGACCAGATTCATGTAGCACAACAAAATGGAGAAGACGCCGCATATCCAGAGTAGATGAGGGTTCTGAAGTTCACCAAACGTAACCCTGACCCAGTCATCCGGGGCCACGTAAGGAATCATGAAAACTACGGTACTGTAGTAGAGCGGTATCTCTACGAAGTTGGATCTCTGGCAATGAATAGATAGAAAGAACATTAGAAAATCATTTTTATAGAAGAGCTTCCTGTACACTCTGTGTACCTATTTTTAATAGAAGAGCTAGCTTTACTTGCAAATGATTTGGATTTGGAGTCGCAGAACAAAGAATGCAAGAATTGAATACAAATATAACTGTTTTTTTTTTAAATGCGTAGTGGATTTAAAGCGGGAGGGGTGTGTTCGTATTACAGAACCTGATGGATACAGGGAAGTTCGTTCAACCGATGAAGCGGACAAGACGTGATGACGTGATTCTCAAACGGGAGTGGGCGTGGGGAAGACTTTGTTGGTTAGGATAACCTCCAATGGGTCAGGTGAATCAAATGCGCCATAATAACTTTTTAGTCTATGTTCTTCTAGTACCAGTTTCAAGGGCCCGACATTGGGACCATATGATCGTCAATGGCGACAGATTTTGGGGGCGACCACAATCTTAGAGTTAGTCGCCAAATGACACCTAGCGAAAAAAGTTAATGTCGGGCCCTGATTAGTTAATGTCGGGCCCTGATTAGTTAATGTCGGGCCCTGATTAGTTAATGTCGGGCCCTGATTAGTTAATGTCGGGCCCTGATTAGTTAATGTCGGACCCTGATTAGTTAATGTCGGGCCCTGATTAGTTAATGTCGGGTCCTGATTAGTTAATGTCGGGCCCTGATTAGTTAATGTCGGGTCCTGATTAGTTAATGTCGGGCCCTGATTAGTTAATGTCGGGTCCTGATTAGTTAATGTCGCGCCCTGATTAGTTAATGTCGGGCCCTGATTAGTTAA
The DNA here is from genome assembly GCA_033964015.1 of Scolanthus callimorphus. Lineage (NCBI taxonomy): Eukaryota > Metazoa > Cnidaria > Anthozoa > Actiniaria > Edwardsiidae > Scolanthus > Scolanthus callimorphus. The sequence continues at coordinate 16,243,635 of CM066922.1, forward strand.
TGTCGGGCCCTGATTAGTTAATGTCGGGCCCTGATTAGTTAATGTCGGGTCCTGATTAGTTAATGTCGGGCCCTGATTAGTTAATGTCGGGTCCTGATTAGTTAATGTCGGGCCCTGATTAGTTAATGTCGGGCCCTGATTAGTAATGTCGCGCCCTGATTAGTTAATGTCGGGCCCTGATTAGTAATGTCGGGCCCTGATTAGTTAATGTCGGGCCCTGATTAGTTAATGTCGGGCCTGATTAGTTAATGTCGGGTCCTGATTAGTTAATGTCGGGTCCTGATTAGTTAATGTCGGGTCCTGATTAGTTAATGTCGGGCCTGATTAGTTAATGTCGGGCCCTGATTAGTTAATGTCGCGCCTGATTAGTTAATGTCGGGCCCTGATTAGTTAATGTCGGGCCCTGATTAGTAATGTCGGGCCCTGATTAGTTAATGTCGCGCCCTGATTAGTTAATGTCGGGTCCTGATTAGTTAATGTCGGGCCCTGATTAGTTAATGTCGGGCCTGATTAGTTTCAGAAAGTAAATTAACCAAACAAAAGAGAACCTGTTTGAAGTAGTAACATCGCTGAATTCCCATCTGAAGTATTTCTTTGACCAAGTGTACTAATGAAATTGTCATGATGATATTTGCCAGGACACCGGATAGTGTTGAGCTTCCATCGCCGTACAGCCGACAAACCTTTCCCGAGCAGTTGCGGTGAGCTGGGAAAAAAAAACTATGTGTCGCCAGTGCAGTTGGAATAACTGTAACTATGTGTCAACTAGTGCGGTTGGAATAGCCGTAACGATTTGTCGCCAGTGGGGTTGGAATAGCTGTAACTATATGTCGCAAGTGTGGTTGGAATAGCTGTAACTATGTGTCGCAAATGTGGTAGGAAGTTTTGATTCTCTCGTTCTGTCACTAGAAAGAACGCTTCAAGGCTGTAATATGAAGGTTTTGTTCAAGCTCTTACCTAGAGAACTGTTAGCTTTCAGACTTAGGAAGTCTTGACTCTCTCGTTCTGTCACTAGAAAATACGTGTAGAGCGCAGTAAACAGCACATACAACACAAAATTAAACATGAAAATTGATCTCCCGAACACACGCCATTTCCGATCCAATAGTTCCTTGGTCAGCGGATGATCCAACAGATCCTGGCGTGCGAATTTCACCATGGTCAGCGGTCCAAAGTATCTGTGTCCACGCAGAGCTGCTGGATCGTCAGGGCCTGGGTCGAGCAAGTGAAAGTCGTATGTGATAGTGTATTCCGGGTCTGAAATGCTCTTCTGTGAAGACCGCTGAATACAGCGGTTTAAGATTGTGCTCGCAGCCTCAGGATAGCTCTTGATTAACAGCTCCATCGGGTTGACTGCCGCTGACACGGAAAGCGCGGGCGTGACAGTCTCACGCCATCTACAAAAGCAAAAACGTCTTGTCGCTAAAACTTTGCTCAAAGGAAGCATTGACATTATCAGCCCACAAAGAGATAAAATAGTTGAATAATTAAGCACGAACAAATACTACAAGGTATCTTCGTCCCTCGGACAATTGTCTTTGTTCCATGGGATCTCAAAGTAACCAAACTCATTTCTAGTAGAGTGTTCTATAAGCACTAATCGGCAATTCTATATCAAGAAAAATGTCGCCGTTGAAAACTTTCCATATTCGAAAATCTCCCTTATTTGCATGATCTGTAAACATCTTATCATTTGTCACTCTTTATGTGCAGTTTACCTGTGGTGTCGACATATCTCTGTGACAACCTCCTCAGCTCCCCACTGTACTGCCGTTGCCATGACACCCACATTAGTCTCTTCATTCATAAGAGTGCTGGCTCCACGATCAAGCAGCATCTTAACGACGGTCACGTGATTTTTACTCGCGGCTAGTAAGAGCGAACTGTTTCCTTTATTGTTGACGTCGTCTAAATTAGCATTGCTGTCCAATAAATCTGTACAGGTTTTAGCGGAGCCTGCAGTCGCAGCAAACATTAGTGGAGACCAGCGGTCATTGTTACGAGAGTTAACGTCGGCTCCAAGACTGACAAGTTTCCGGCAAACTTTTCTATAGAGGCGTAAAACAAAACAGCATATCAAACAATCGATTGTCGTCTGTAGAGAGGCAAACAACCTATCGTGAGTGATAGGATCGCAAAGGCAGCCAATGAAACGCATTAGAAAGACAAAGGTAGCCAATCAAAAGCATTACAAAGACAAAGGTAGCCAATCAAAAGCATTACAAATACAAAGGTAGCCAATCAAAAGCATTACAAAGACAAAGGTAGCCCATTAAAAGCATTATAAATACAAAGGTAGCCAATCAAAAGCATTACAAATACAAAGGTAGCCAATTAAAAACATTATAAATACAAAGGTAGCCAATCAAAAGCATTAAAAATACAAATGTAGTCAATCAAAAGCATTAAAAATACAAAGGCAGCCAATCAAAAGCATTAAAAATACAAAGGTAGCAAGCCAATCAAAAGCAATACAAATACAAAGGTAGCCAATCAAAAGCATTAAAATACAAAGGCAGCCAATCAAAAGCATTAAAAATACAAAGGCAGCCAATCAAAAGCATTACAAATACAAAGGTAGCCAATCAAAAGCATTACAAATACAAAGGTAGCCAAACATAATCATTAAAAATACAAAGGCAGCCAATCAAAAGCATTAAAAATACAAAGATAGCCAATCAAAAGCATTACAAATACAAAGGCAGCCAATCAAAAGCATTACAAATACAAAGTTCGCCAATCATAATCATTAAAAATACAAAGGCAGCCAATCAAAAGCATTAAAAATACGTCGGTTTTCCTCTTACCTGTTTCCATTTGCGGCCGCCAAGTGAAGAGCGGTGTTACCTTCCTCATCTCGCTCATTCAACATTGAGCCACTTGTACCCAGGGCCTCCACTTGCTCCACGCGGCCGGCTTCCGAGGCCAGGTGTAATGGCGTGCGGTGGTTCTCGTCATGGAAATTGAGGCGTGACTGTATTCTAAGGAGAACCTGTAAAACCTGTTAAAACCGGCACACAAGAAATTAACTGGACATACGAGTCACTGTTTTTACATGAGAAGTGTGTCTTACTGTTCACCAAGATACCCATGTCATATCCATGCCATATCTTCTATATCTTATAAATCCTTAGCATCCTGCCAGGGAAGCGTTTGTGATTGGTTATTTTTTCGCCGCCACTGTTGGCGAGCAGGTTTGCAACACAGGAAGTCCGCAACAAATATTTACCGTGATATCTGTACTGTACAAGTTATCTATATATCATATCTACATCATATTTACCGTGATATCTGAGTGCATGGCGGCACAGTGTAAAGGGACTCTCCCTTCGCTGTCACCATTGTACAAGTTATCTATATCATATCTACATCATATTTACCGTGATATCTGAGTGCATGGCGGCACAGTGTAAAGGAACTCTCCCTTCGCTGCCATCAAAGTACAAGTTATCTATATCAAATCTACATCATATTTACCGTGATATCTGAGTGCATGGCGGCACAGTGTAAAGGGACTCTCCCTTCGCTGTCACCACTGTACAAGTTTCCAATCCCTGCACCTGTCTGCGCATGCTCCAGTAACACCATGAGCGTGTCCACGTGACCACCTTCTATAGCCAAATGAAGGCAGTTCTTCATTGTGACGTCATACGCTAACATTTCCGAGCCGCGCTGCAGCAAATGCTGTACACTTTCGGTCTGACCAGCGGCTGCAGCTGTAAGAAGAGGTGTGCGGTTCTCAAAGTCACGTGGATCCAGTTCAGCTCCTTTGTCGGCAAGCAGATCAATGACTTCACAGTTGTTCAACATTGACGCTCTGTTGAGAACAAACAATAACTATACTTCATTTCGTTCCTACTTGAGTCTAAAATAGCAGAGTTTTAGTGGCACAATAATGAAGGTTTTCCAAGAAAGTGTTCTCTATTTTGTCAACCAACTTTTCATGTTAATAAATGCTTTATCAAGAGAATGGGTCAAGGTAGTTTAGAAATCACGTCACTGTCTAATAAACAGAAGTATACTTGCTACTGTAAGTAATATACAAAGGGGAGTCACGTGACCTACATATGCAGTGGCGTCCTGCCGTTGTCATCCCTGGCTCCAGTCTCCCCTCCGTGGTCAAGGATGAGTTTGGTGATGTGCACGTTCTTCTTGCTACAGGCCATATGTAATGGCGTGGTCAAGTTTCTCTTTGGTGACGTGACACTCGCCCCGTGCTGGATTAACAACTCCACTATCCCGGCATGCTCAGCGGCAACCGCCGCATGAAGAACAGTATTGTTGTCAATGTCACGTGACGTGATCAGGAATTCCAATGTGGGCTTCGATTGTGCGGCTGAGAAAAAAACAGCAATAAAGAAGATACAGTTTTTTGCCTTATTTTGCAAAATCCAATTCTGACAAATCATTAAATATATATATACTTTTACTCTATTTTTCTTTAAATGTGTTACATGTGAAATGCATAGAGTGGTTTCAATAAAGTTTGTCACCCCAAAGACTAAAGCCTACAAGCTGTCGGCGCCAAGCATTGTGGGTCATTCGTGCTTATTGAATAAAAAAACCAAAAATTATCCAGGAGTCAAAAATGCCGCGCGCGATGAGCGAAGTCGACCTACAGTAGTTAAAATTATAATATCAATTCTAATATAGTTGCTCAGAAGGAGATCATAACAGGTCTCCTTCTAAGGCAAAGAGAAGACTGTCCTTTACCTTTTAATAAAAGGGCAAGTGTTGCTTGCACATTACCGCTGCTAACTGCTGAGTGTAACGGCGTCGTCTTATCTGAGGCTTGCAATGCGATATCAGCTCCCTTGGCCAGCAGCATTTCACAAAGTTCCGCGTTACCATGGTTACAGGCAAGATGGAGTGGCGTCACGCCTGATCGATCACGTGAGTCAACGATGACGTCACGCGTGCTCAATAGTGAAGAGAGGACTCCTTTATGACCGCGTCTGCAAGCGTTATGGAGAGCGGTGGAGCCATTAAGAGATGCGCGATTCACGTTAGCGCCATGTTCAAGCAGTAATGAGGTTGTGTCCGTCCATCCAAACCTGGAATGAGTACGTGAAGCGAAACAATAAAACTAGACACCTATCAAATCAGTCAGTCAATCCAAACCTGGAATGAGTACGTGAAGCGAAACAGCAGTCACAAAACTAGACACCTGTCAAGTTAAAGAAATCAGCGCAACTGAACATGAGAATATGACAAATCGCTAATAGCCAACCCAATCCAATCCAAAAATTGTGATCGCCTGCTAGATCAATATCTAAATTTAATTCTTATTACTAAATAACAGGACTCTCCCTATGTATATTTGATATATTTATGTTGTATCAACTGGCCAGTTCACATTTGAATCTCGCTCGCCTCCTAGATCCGTATCTAAAAATTAATTATTATTAAATAACGGGGCTCTCCTGATTTATATTTATTGTTGCCTCTCAAGGCAAACGGGACAGAAATATCAACATTCACGAAAATCCAGTTTTAAAAATGCGAATAAAATAACAATAAAATCTGCGCATGTGTCCAAGAGAAGCAATCGTAAAGTCGACATTATAGAGATCGAACGAGCAAATAGGAAAAATCCAAAATCAAAAGATTTACATGAGTGTCATGCACCGGCATAATATTTGCAGCTCCACGAGATATTTATATTAAATCTAGGAGATCGTAATGAAAAACGGTTGATTGAGAAAAAGCAATAATCAAATCCCTTTACTTTGTTTACTTTTGAGTGCCCTCCTTAGTGTTTTGTTTGATCTATATCCGGGACAACGTGAAGCTATACCAAGCATTATTTACTCAAGCGCATAAGGTTTGTATCAATCTTAAACGCTTTTAAGATCCATGCTTTTGGAACAGTTAGAAGCACGGCTGGTCTTGCAGGTCTAATTAGGGTCAATTCTTAAAGCACATTATCGATCTCTTATGTCGATCAAAGCGGCTTACTTGATTTGCAGTGAATGACGGTAGGTGCTGTGTCTGGGGGTGAGAGGAGGGGTGTTACGGGGCAGTGAGTGACGGTAGGTGCTGTGTCTAGGGGTGGGAGGAGGGGTGTTACGGGGCAGTGAGTGACGGTAGGTGCTGTGTCTGGAGGAGGGGTGTTACGGGGCAGTGAATGACGGTAGGTGCTGTGTCTGGGGGTGAGAGGAGGGGTGTTACGGGGCAGGACGGAAATGAATTCCTCAATACAGAGGATCTATCTTATCACTAAAATGATGCTAATAGAATGATAATAATCAACAAGGTCCGCCACGAGTACAAAGTCTTCTAGTTATAGAGACTTCCGAAGTACTACACACTATTATTGCACAAATCACAAACCTTACATGAAAATGATACAAAAGTAAAGTGATTACTAGATTATGATAATAATAAAAAGCTAGTAGCATTTTATGTTCAGAGATCGCCAGTGGAGGACAGACAGTGGGTTTTCCAGGTGCGGTCCTGTTCAGGTCAAAGTCACTATTTATTCAGTTTATGGTTATGTTTAGCGTACCGTGTACGTACCGAGGACGATATGGGGCTAGTAGGGTAGGGGTTCATTCAGTTTATTGTTATGTTAGTGTACCGTGAGACGATATGCAATGAAGTACGGCAAGTAGGGTAAGGGTGTTAGTGTACCGTGAGGCGTTATGCAAGGGAGTAGGGCAAGTAGGCAAGTTGGGTCAGGGTCGGTTAGTGTACCGTGAGGCGATATGCGAGGGAGTAGGAGTCAAGTTGGGTAAGGGTTATTCATTCAGTTTATTGTTATGTACTCCCCGTTTAGTCAGTACCGTGAGGCGATATGCGAGGGAGTAGGAGGCAAGTTGGGTAAGGATTATTCATTCAGTTTATTGTTATGTGTTTAGTGTACCGTGAGGCGATATGCGAGGGAGTAGGAGGCAAGTTGGGTAAGGGTTATTCATTCAGGGGTTTATTGTTATGTGTTTAGTGTACCGTGAGGCGATATGCGAGGGAGTAGGAGTCAAGTTGGGTAAGGGTTATTCATTCAGTTTATTGTTATGTTATTCCCCGTTTAGTCAGTACCGTGAGGCGATATGCGAGGGAGTAGGAGGCAAGTTGGGTAAGGGTTATTCATTCAGTTTATTGTTATGTTAGTCCCCGGTTAGTGTACTGTGAGGCGATATGCGAGGGAGTAGGAGGCAAGTTGGGTAAGGGTTATTCATTCAGGGGTTTGTTATGTGTTTAGTGATTTAGTGTACCGTGAGACGATATGCAATGGAGTCAGTCCCTCTCCTGCCGATAGCACGTCTACATCGCACCCATGCTCCAATAATAACCGCACTGCCTCTGTCCTGTGGAACCTGTAAAGAGCGAAAGTATTTCATGGCAAATCATTATTTAGACCCATAGAACTCCGGGAGACTTGGGGAGTCTATATTCCACTGTCATGAAGTGTTCACCTGGCAGAATGGTGCAGAGCCGAGAAACCTGCCTCGTCGAGCTCATTCAGGGCATCTTGTGACTTCACGTTTGCGATAACCTTCTCGATTATCTTGGTTTGACCATCTTGACCGCCTTATATATATCTTCCATTACAGCCTTACTTCTATTGGTTGGTAGTTTAGTAAGTGCACATAGTTTAATTTCGCACTTTTGTCCCCTTGATTTTACATTCGCCCTGCTCTCCTCGCTACCAATGCTACCCACAGACTCATTAGAGAAAGCACCGAGAGCAAATAAAGCTTCAGACATGCCGAGTTATTAGCGCTACAATAATCAAGTCTACGAGAATGAGATAAAGATTGCGCACTTGTTTGTTGTGGCCGGTTTGCCTACGAGTGAGTACAACTTGTTAATTTTTAACAGCCTTGTTTGCTGTCACACGGGGCAGATCTTTTGTCTTCAGATCACCTCACTGTCAAGTATTCTGACAACATGTCAAACAATGAATATTTTGTGATTCTTGAGACAGCTAGCAGGGCGCAAGTGCTCATAAAGGTTATCATCAAATTTCATATTAATTCGACAGAAACTCCAATAAAAGCTGCAAATGAGAAACGAGGGACCAAAACAATCACCTGAAACAAAGCATGATTTCATGACCCGGGGAAATTTTTGTCTCATTTAGTTGGACTAAACACATTTTATGTGTTTATTACAGTCAAAAAGAAAAATAACAGTCTCGAATTTTCAGCTCGTCAGTTGCCTGGTACAGAAAAAAGTGATTAACTTTATTTTTTAGAATTCTTAAAACGAGCTTCGGGTTGAAGAGAATTTCGGAAATTTTTAGTCCCAATAATTTTTCGAATTTCGGTTCGCGATTTAAGGCAACATTTTGGCTGCAGAGGCCTCTTTTCTCGTGTATTTCGCGACTCTCAGCCCAGCGAAATATAAAGATAAAAAGAGGACTCTGTCAGCAGGGTTTCTTACGAGTCGAGCGCATGTTTATTATAAAAACATCAGTGAAAAACCAAATTGACATTTATTTTACGAAAAGAGTTAAGATAAAAATCATATCTTCAATCACAGTGTGAATATATCATTTTTTCGCGCGAGATAGTCGTCTGTTTGCGCAGTATAAGCTCTAAAGAGATAATTCTGGACAGGAATCTCTGCAAAAACCCATTCTTGGGAAAAGCTAAACTTCCCATGGCACAATACAAGGGCAAGCCGAACACTACTCATAATTCTTGTGTCATGAGAAATAAGCTTTTCCAATGAAGGGTTTTCTGCAGAAATTCCAGGCTGTCCGTTAACCAAGCGCATATGGCATGAGCTTATACAAACACTTATAGACTCAATCAATCTTTATGTATAAAAATGACGGGGAGGTCCGACGGAGTTCCAAATTTCATACCCAAAAAATACCTGCTCCCAAAATTTGATACCCAAAAAAATACCCGACTTTGTTAGCCTAAAAAGGATATTTAATACCAGAACTACACATGATGCCTGTCCCATTATATGTTTCAGCTTATGGCAGATCTTGATGATCAACTAGCCTGTCAGAAGTTTCAACCCAAAAAAAGAAACTGCGGATTTTTCCACACTCAAAAAAAATACCTGGTAGAATTTTCAACCCAAAAAAATACTTTTACTACAAATTTCATACCCAAAAAAATACGTCGGACCCCTCCTCCCTCCCGTCATTTTTATATCCGAGTACCCCCTGGGGTTGAACTCCTCAGGACTCCTCAGGACTAACTATTATAATAATGCTAACACCTTATCTAAATGATAATAAATTTAAATATAATAATTTTAATAATCTATATTAAGTATAAAGTTGTAATAATAGATAATAAATAATTGAGGGGAAAAAATTGAAAAGGAAAATAAATAAGAACTGCAAAACCTACTTCTTTCCAGGAGTGCCGTGTGTGTTATTCGTGTTAACTATAACGTGTAACTATAACGACTTCAACTTCAACTTCAACTTTATAACGTGTTAACTATAACGTGTTAACTATAACGTGTCAACTATAACGTGTTAACTATAACGTGTTAACTATAACGTGTTTACTATAACGAAAGAGATTATCGAAAGAAGCTACTGCAGCCAGAACGAAATGAGCTTAGAGTACGTGCCTGCTGCGATTTAACTGTCACACTCTTCCATAAGACCGCACCACTATACTTAAAACTGTTTTTCAGATAATTTCTTTGGAGAGTTCAAAACTTTCTTAAGCACGCTGACAAGGAGATAATTCAAATCGCAATCACTTTCCCGGTAAGCTTCAATGTATTTTTGGTGATTAGAATTAGACTTGTTTTTGACAGGTTGTCGAAAATTAAGCGTACGAGTTCCCTTTTGAAACGTAAGAGCTTGCTAGCCAGCTCTCCAGTGGGTTTTTTCGGATATTTGATTGTTTTTTTTGGCGCGCGGGATTAGGGTTATTATTTCAAATATCCCGGCTAGCAGGCTAGAAACGTAACGTTTTTCATTTTATCAGTTTAACTTTCACTCGAATCTCACGACTCGCTCTTAGTGTCAGTATCAGACTCGTGGAAAAACTGATAACATGGCTGATATAATTAATCTCCTTTTGCAGCCGTAGCGGTCTCTGTCAAAAGGAGAAGCTGATAACTAAAAAAAAATGGCCAGAAAAGCTCCTCATATGACTGAGATTTCTACGGGTTGGCCGGCCCGCCTCATGTAAACAGGCCCTCAGGGACTACGGGTTCTACGTGATTCTACGGGTTGGCCGGCCCGTCTAATTTAAACAGGCCCTTAGAGACTACGTTTTATTTGGCTGATGTTAAGGACTCACCTCCTTGGTTACCAGGATCGGAATCTTTTACAATTTGATACCTATATACCGATATACCTGTATAAGGATTAGGTTAATAAAATTATGATTATTATTGTTATTATTTTATTTTTATCGTGCATTATGTTATGGTCTGAATGAAAAAGGCCAGAATAACCTTCAACATCTACATTGGAAGAGATGTTACACTATTATTATTAAACATGTGACGGTTTCCATATGCACATAGTCTATCCGATTGGTTGACAAGACAATGCTAATACTCTACTAAGCCAAGTAACACTGGACGAGGTGTTACGCCGTAAATACGTGACGGTTTCCATATGCAAATATTTCACGGCAAATAAGCGACAGGACTCTGTTGTGTTATGTCATGGTGAAATCTTAGCGGTATTGGGGAGTACTAAAGCTAAGAATGATTTCTAACGGAGTGAAGAAAACCTCAGGAATGGATATCGAGGCTAACGGGGCAGGCTTGGTTAATAATGGAGTAAGACTTAGCAAAACAAGCTTTGAGATGAGCGAGTTTAGTAGAATAACAAACAAACGAACCTCTGAAATTCACGAGATTATTAGAGAAGGTAAAACGGATGCATTCGAACAGATGATAAGTAGAACGAAAAAGAGTAAAGATTTGAATGTACTAGACGAGAGCGGGATGGCACCCTTACACCACGCGACACGGTACAACCGAGTGGAGGCGATAGCATCGCTACTCAAACATGGGGCAAATGTTGATATTACAACACGGGACGAGAGAAACACCCCTCTTCATATCGCCGCTAGGTCAGTATCACTAGCATCATTATAATTAATTCTTATATACAACTCTATTTATATCATTAGATAGAACTTAGCAACGTTGACCTCTGAAGGTCGATACGGTCGAAGGTGACTCTTAATCATGCTTGGAATGGTAAACTTAGGAAAACACAAAAGTTAACATACTAAAACAATAATATAAATATACTAAAACAATTCTGGTAGCAGCACTCATGCATTACGTGCATTGTCTTTTGATTCTCTAGAGACTGGTTGAAAACCAAGAATTAATGAGCATATATTGCTGGTTGTTTGTTATCTAAAATACGATGAAAAACATACTACTGATCTGCTTGGAATGTTAGTTTGATCATCATATAAAGTACTGTTATAAACCCAGGGGGTACTCGGATGGAAAAATTACGGGGGGGTCGGACCGAGCTCCAAATTTCATATCCCAAAAAATACCTGAGCCATAAATTTTACACACAAAAAAATACCTGCTCCCAAAAATTGATACCCCAAAATACCCAACAAATTTCATACCCAGAAAAATACGTCGGACCCCTCCGTCATTTTTATATCCAAGTACCCCCCTGGGATTATAGAGATGTAAGACTGTGCTGATTAAACTATTTTGTCAAATTTATATAACAATTAAGAGCCCCTCGTTTGCTTTGGTTCCTAGATTATTCATGCTTTGATTAATAAAAAAATGATTAGAGAGGCAACAAACTGCTATTAGCATTTTTTGTCATCCGTAAAACAAAATATTTATGTGTTTATATGTCTCTAATATTTACATGTCTCATTATTTTAAAACTGTGTTTTGGAACATACGATATATATTAGATAATCACTGAGGCAGACAGCAATATGAGATATATTGCAGTCAGCTGAGGGCGCAGCGAAGATAGCTGAGCCAAAAATTTAACAATTCAAAAATACGAGGAAAAATCGCGGAAAGGGACGGCGTTCGCGCCATTTTGTCGTTTTACGAGCGAGCGATTTGTTCTGTGACCAAGCGCATACTCAGTACCAAATCTCCTCATTTTCCACAGGTTTGGCTGGGAGGAGGTGACTAGGGTTCTTGTGCAACACTCCGCCAGTCCCAAGTCCCCAAATGTCTACGGTACCACTCCGCTGCACTTTGCTTGCAGGCGCGGCAACAGACGTGTGGTTACCTTGCTATTGGCTGCGCCAAAGAATCTTGATATCGAGGCTCGTGACAAGTCATTAATGACAGCGTTACATGTGGCCTGTGTCCAGGTGTGTTGCGTGACATCAGGAGTGTGTGATTTTTCACATCAGTAGCACTATAGTATTTGTGCTATTTATAGCATCTTATGAGCAGGTCTCTTATGACAGCGTTACATGTGGCCTGTGTCCAGGTGTGTTGCGTGACATCAGGAGAGTGTGATTTTTCACATCAGTAGCACTATAGAATGTGTGCTATTTATAGCATCTTATGAGCAGGTCTCTTATGACAGCGTTACATGTGGCCTGTGTCCAGGTGTGTTGCGTGACATCAGGAGTGTGTGATTTTTCACATCAGTAGCACTATAGAATGTGTGCTATTTATAGCATCTTATGAGCAGGTCTCTTATGACAGCGTTACATGTGGCCTGTGTCCAGGTGTGTTGCGTGACATCAGGAGGGTGTGATTTTTCACATCAGTAGCACTATAGTATTTGTGCTATTTATAGCATCTTATGAGCAGGTCTCTTATGACAGCGTTACATGTGGCCTGTGTCCAGGTGTGTTGCGTGACATCAGGAGAGTGTGATTTTTCACATCAGTAGCACTATAGAATGTGTGCTATTTATAGCATCTTATGAGCAGGTCTCTTATGACAGCGTTACATGTGGCCTGTGTCCAGGTGTGTTGCGTGACATCAGGAGTGTGTGATTTTTCACATCAGTAGCACTATAGAATGTGTGCTATTTATAGCATCTTATGAGCAGGTCTCTTATGACAGCGTTACATGTGGCCTGTGTCCAGGGTGTTGCGTGACATCAGGAGAGTGTGATTTTTCACATCAGTAGCACTATAGAATGTGTGCTATTTATAGCATCTTATGAGCAGGTCTCTTATGACAGCGTTACATGTGGCCTGTGTCCAGGTGTGTTGCGTGACATCAGGAGTGTGTGATTTTTCACATCAGTAGCACTATAGAATGTGTGCTATTATAGCATCTTATGAGCAGGTCTCTTATGACAGCGTTACATGTGGCCTGTGTCCAGGTGTGTTGCGTGACATCAGGAGTGTGTGATTTTTCACATCAGTAGCACTATAGAATGTGTGCTATTTATAGCATCTTATGAGCAGGTCTCTTATGACAGCGTTACATGTGGCCTGTGTCCAGGTGTGTTGCGTGACATCAGGAGAGTGTGATTTTTCACATCAGTAGCACTATAGAATGTGTGCTATTATAGCATCTTATGAGCAGGTCTCTTATGACAGCGTTACATGTGGCCTGTGTCCAGGTGTGTTGCGTGACATCAGGAGAGTGTGATTTTTCACACCAGGAGCACTATAGTATTTGTGCTATTTATAGCATCTTATGAGCAGGTCTCTCTTCTAAAATTACTGTAAATGTATTGGAACTAGGAGAGAGCCTCGATTTGAAGCTTTTGTTTCGTGAACATCGGAGCGTAATTCGAACTTGTGGGCTATAACTAGGAGTGACGATCTTTCACATTAGGACTGTCCGCTAACACTGTAGATTATGTGCTTTTTTAGCATCTTATGAAAAGGAGTCCATTACTAGGAGTGACGGTCTTTCACATTAGGACTGTCCGCTAACACTGTAGATTATGTACTATTTTTAACATCTTATGAGCAGGAGTCCATTACTAGGAGTGACGGTTTTTCACATTAGGACTGTCTGCCAACACTGTAGATTATGTGCTATTTTTAACATCTTATGAGCAGGAGTCCATTACTAGGAGTGACGATCTTTCACATTAGAACTGTCCCCCAACACTGTAGATTATGTGCTATTTTTAGCATCTTATGAGCAGGAGTCCATTACTAGGAGTGACGATCTTTTACATTAGGACTGTCCGCCAACACTGTAGATTATGTGCTATTTTAGCATCTTATGATCAGGAGTCCATTACTAGAAGTGACGATCCGTCTTGTTTTACTTTCAGGGTGACGAAGAGATTTGCCAGATGTTGTTAGACAAGGGAGCTAATTACGAAAACGAGGCTATCGATAACACCACACCTCTCCACTCAGCCGTCATCGCTGGGAACCAGGCCGCCGCTCGTGTAATACTCGATAAAGGTATACCAGTGGAATAAAGCTGCCCAGATCAATACCTCTCACGTCATCAACACCTTAAATTTTTCACGGGTATCAGCTACAGTCGAAGCTCTCGTAAGCGACCACCTCGGGAACTGAAAATTGCGGTCGTTAACGGAGCTGGTCGCTTACGAGAACGGCTCTCGTAAGCGACCACCAAGCGGCTTCCTACTTGAACAATAGGTGTTGGTCGCTTACGAGAGCTTAGTAGAAAAAAACATGTGATACTAATGCTTAAAATTTTTGAATAATATTGTAAAGCGCTATTGATTTTTTAGTAGAAATGGCGCTATATAAATGTAAATTATTATTATTATTATTATTAAAATAGTTTGATTTATTTCCCCGACTTTAATTAAGAATAGATAACCGCAAATATGAACATAGAAAATAGCATTTCACCGGTGCAGCTTGTATCAATTTAGATATTTATGAGGTGATGACTGATGTTTTAAAGACAAAAAGTACTACGTCTATGGTCGCTTACGAGAGCTTAAAAACAATAGAAAATCTCTGTTGGTGATTTGAAATTGTGGTCGCTAACGGAGCTGGTCGCATCGATAAGGCGTTCGCTTACGAGAGCTTGAAATAACAGAGTTTATGTGACATTTCAAACGGGGTTTCGGGAAAATGGTCGTTATGGGAGCTGGTCGCTTACGAGAGCGGTCGCACAGAGAGCTTAGACTGTAGTTAATATATTCACCAACTGACTTCGAGAAATTCCCATGATCTGATTGGCTAAAAGTCGTCTCAGTGACATTTGCCGATAATCACGTGACCTTCGGTGACGAATTGCTAATTACAACAAACTTGGAGAAAAAAAAGAAAATCATATAAAGACACACAAGACAGAGAAAGTAAGCAGGCAGACAAGCACGCAAAAAAACCGGAAAGAAAGAAAGGGTAAACAATGTTTGAGTAACCTCGGGTTCTTTATTTCATTCTATTTCTAGCACTTACTCAAGACTCCAACTTAGATACATTTGCACATGCGCGTGACGTAGATGGCAACACGGTGCTACATCTGTGCGCGGCGACCAATAACCAGGAGGTTGCTAGGATACTACTGAGTCATGGAGCTGACGTGAACTCGCGCAAGTCCAACTCGACCGCACCCTTACACGTGGCTTGTACTAAAGGTCACGTCGGCATGGTGAAACTGCTAACCGAGAATGGTGCTGACCTAGGGCTCAAGAACTACGAAGGCAAAACACCTCTGCATATGTAAGAGTTCTAATAATTTTTCGGTCTGTATGTTTGTCCATCTGTCCGCCTGTCTGTTGTGACACTTTTCCGCCTGCATTCTCTCACCAGGGCGGCAAGTCTAGGCTCAGTGGAAGTGATGAAGTACCTTCTGTCCAGACCAATCTCCATCGAAGAGCACGACTTTTCTAACCGCACCCCATTCCTTTCGGCGGTGATTGCCGGACGGACAGATAATGCCTTATTGTTATTGGCAAATGGTGAGTAGTACCTCTCGCAAGGTTCTCGATTATGAGACTTTTCCGTGCTCTGTTTAAATTGAAGTTTAATGTCCGCCTTCTGACCTTTTCAAGGGGCCGATATCTTGGCATGTGACGCACAAATGAGGAACTGTGTTCACCTGGCCGTACAAGAGGAAAACCTGACGACTCTGACGTCATTACTAGAGCAGGAAAGGTCTGACGTAAACCTGTATAGCCCTGACGTCATGGAACGAGTACCGCTACACTACGCAGCCGAGACAGCAGACAACAAGGTGAGGCAG
Source organism: Scolanthus callimorphus (assembly GCA_033964015.1). Lineage (NCBI taxonomy): Eukaryota > Metazoa > Cnidaria > Anthozoa > Actiniaria > Edwardsiidae > Scolanthus > Scolanthus callimorphus. The sequence continues at coordinate 16,259,679 of CM066922.1, forward strand.
ACGGAAGATTATCGAGTTATTTCCGCCATCTTGTTCTGATTACCCATGATGCCATAGAAACGAGTTATGGTGAGCACAAGATGTTACTCCATTGCTTGTTTTTAACTTGTGGATAAACCATAATAATAATAATAATAATAATAATAATAATAATAATAATAATAATAATTTATTAATTTATATTGCGCTTTTTACATATAATGATCAAAAGCGCATTACACGGTAAACTTACATATTCTGTACAATTTAAAATATATATACAATAAAATATAGGGATAATGGTAGATACAAAGATAATGAATAATATAAAATACATACATAGAAACGAGTTACCATAGAAACGAGTTACCATAAAAACGAGTTATCATAGAAACGAGTTACCATAGAAACGAGTTATGGTGACGACATAATGCCAATCGCTCGCTCGCTCCAGTGTCAACACAGATTACCCCATATCCGGTTGATGTTCTAATTATCCAGGATATTAATTTATTTTTAGATCTTACAAGCACTGCTGCGTAAGCAGAAACGATTTGGCTTCCAAGATGAGTGCCAGAGAACCCCGCTTCACTTGGCATCTTCTGCCGGCAGGACTCTACACGTGGAAGCCTTGACACAAGCCGGGATGCCTATAGACGAGCGAGATGAGGAGGGACGTACTGCGTTACACGTGGCTGCAAGTCACGGGAACAGGTACAGTGTATACACTACCAAGGGCCCATACAGTCAAGAGTCCTTATGACCAAGAGTCCATACACTACCAAGGGCCCATACAGTCAAGAGTCCTTATGACCAAGAGTGCATACACTACCAAGGACCCATACAATCAAGAGTCCTTATGACCAAGAGTCCATACACTACCAAGGGCCCATACAGTCAAGAGTCCTTATGACCAAGAGTCCATACACTACCAAGGACCCATACAATCAAGAGTCCTTATGACCAAGAGTCCATACACTACCAAGGACCCATACAGTCAAGAGTCCTTATGACCAAGAGTCCATACACTACCAAGGGCCCATACAGTCAAGAGTCCTTATGACCAAGAGTGCATACACTACCAAGGACCCATACAATCAAGAGTCCTTATGACCAAGAGTCCATACACTACCAAGGACCCATACAGTCAAGAGTCCTTATGACCAAGAGTCCATACACTACCAAGGACCCATACAATCAAGAGTCCTTATGACCAAGAGTCCATACACTACCAAGGACCCATACAGTCAAGAGTCCTTATGACCAAGAGTCCATACACTACCAAGGGCCCATACAGTCAAGAGTCCTTATGACCAAGAGTGCATACACTACCAAGGACCCATACAATCAAGAGTCCTTATGACCAAGAGTCCATACACTACCAAGGACCCATACAGTCAAGAGTCCTTATGACCAAGAGTCCATACACTACCAAGGGCCCATACAGTCAAGAGTCCTTATGACCAAGAGTCCATACACTACCAAGGGCCCATACAGTCAAGAGTCCTTATGACCAACAGTGCATACACTACCAAGGGCCCATACAGTCAAGAGTCCTTATGACCAAGAGTCCATACACTACCAAGGGCCCATACAGTCAAGAGTCCTTATGACCAAGAGTCCATACACTACCAAGGGCCCATACAGTCAAGAGTCCTTATGACCAAGAGTCCATACACTACCAAGGGCCCATACAGTCAAGAGTCCTTATGACCAAGAGTACATACACTACCAAGGGCCCATACAGTCAAGAGTCCTTATGACCAAGAGTCCATACACTACCAAGGGCCCATACAGTCAAGAGTCCTTATGACCAAGAGTCCATACACTACCAAGGGCCCATACAGTCAAGAGTCCTTATGACCAAGAGTGCATACACTACCAAGAGTCCATACAGTCAAGAGTCCTTATGACCAAGAGTGCATACACTACCAAGGGCCCATACAATCAAGAGTCCTTATGACCAAGAGTCCATACACTACCAAGGACCCATACAGTCAAGAGTCCTTATGACCAAGAGTCCATACACTACCAAGGGCCCATACAGTCAAGAGTCCTTATGACCAAGAGTACATACACTACCAAGGACCCATACAGTCAAGAGTCCTTATGACCAAGAGTCCATACACTACCAAGGGCCCATACAGTCAAGAGTCCTTATGACCAAGAGTCCATACACTACCAAGGACCCATACAGTCAAGAGTCCTTATGACCAAGAGTACATACACTACCAAGGGCCCATACAGTCAAGAGTCCTTATGACCAAGAGTCCATACACTACCAAGGACCCATACAGTCAAGAGTCCTTATGACCAAGAGTCCATACACTACCAAGGGCCCATACAGTCAAGAGTCCTTATGACCAAGAGTCCATACACTACCAAGGACCCATACAGTCAAGAGTCCTTATGACCAAGAGTCCATACACTACCAAGGGCCCATACAGTCAAGAGTCCTTATGACCAAGAGTCCATACACTACCAAGGGCCCATACAGTCAAGAGTCCTTATGACCAAGAGTCCATACACTACCAAGGACCCATACAGTCAAGAGTCCTTATGACCAAGAGTCCATACACTACCAAGGGCCCATACAGTCAAGAGTCCTTATGACCAAGAGTCCATACACTACCAAGGACCCATACAGTCAAGAGTCCTTATGACCAAGAGTCCATACACTACCAAGGACCCATACAGTCAAGAGTCCTTATGACAAGAGTCCATACACTACCAAGGGCCCATACAGTCAAGAGTCCTTATGACCAAGAGTCCATACACTACCAAGGGCCCATACAGTCAAGAGTCCTTATGACCAAGAGTCCATACACTACCAAGGGCCCATACAGTCAAGAGTCCTTATGACCAAGAGTCCATACACTACCAAGGGCCCATACAGTCAAGAGTCCTTATGACCAAGAGTCCATACACTACCAAGGACCCATACAGTCAAGAGTCCTTATGACCAAGAGTCCATACACTACCAAGGGCCCATACAGTCAAGAGTCCTTATGACCAAGAGTCCATACACTACCAAGGGCCCATACAATCAAGAGTCCTTATGACCAAGAGTGCATACACTACCAAGAGTCCATACAGTCAAGAGTCCTTATGACCAAGAGTCCATACACTACCAAGGGCCCATACAGTCAAGAGTCCTTATGACCAAGAGTCCATACACTACCAAGGGCCCATACAGTCAAGAGTCCTTATGACCAAGAGTCCATACACTACCAAGGGCCCATACAGTCAAGAGTCCTTATGACCAAGAGTCCATACACTACCAAGGGCCCATACAGTCAAGAGTCCTTATGACCAAGAGTCCATACACTACCAAGGGCCCATACAGTCAAGAGTCCTTATGACCAAGAGTCCATACACTACCAAGGACCCATACAGTCAAGAGTCCTTATGACCAAGAGTCCATACACTACCAAGGGCCCATACAGTCAAGAGTCCTTATGACCAAGAGTCCATACACTACCAAGGGCCCATACAGTCAAGAGTCCTTATGACCAAGAGTCCATACACTACCAAGGGCCCATACAATCAAGAGTCCTTATGACCAAGAGTCCATACACTACCAAGGGCCCATACAGTCAAGAGTCCTTATGACCAAGAGTCCATACACTACCAAGGGCCCATACAGTCAAGAGTCCTTATGACCAAGAGTCCATACACTACCAAGGGCCCATACAGTCAAGAGTCCTTATGACCAAGAGTCCATACACTACCAAGGGCCCATACAGTCAAGAGTCCTTATGACCAAGAGTCCATACACTACCAAGGGCCCATACAGTCAAGAGTCCTTATGACCAAGAGTCCATACACTACCAAGGGCCCATACAGTCAAGAGTCCTTATGACCAAGAGTCCATACACTACCAAGGGCCCATACAGTCAAGAGTCCTTATGACCAAGAGTCCATACACTACCAAGGACCCATACAGTCAAGAGTCCTTATGACCAAGAGTCCATACACTACCAAGGGCCCATACAGTCAAGAGTCCTTATGACCAAGAGTCCATACACTACCAAGGGCCCATACAGTCAAGAGTCCTTATGACCAAGAGTCCATACACTACCAAGGGCCCATACAGTCAAGAGTCCTTATGACCAAGAGTCCATACACTACCAAGGGCCCATACAGTCAAGAGTCCTTATGACCAAGAGTCCATACACTACCAAGGGCCCATACAGTCAAGAGTCCTTATGACCAAGAGTCCATACACTACCAAGGACCCATACAGTCAAGAGTCCTTATGACCAAGAGTCCATACACTACCAAGGGCCCATACAGTCAAGAGTCCTTATGACCAAGAGTCCATACACTACCAAGGGCCCATACAATCAAGAGTCCTTATGACCAAGAGTGCATACACTACCAAGAGTCCATACAGTCAAGAGTCCTTATGACCAAGAGTGCATACACTACCAAGGGCCCATACAATCAAGAGTCCTTATGACCAAGAGTGCATACACTACCAAGGGCCCATACAGTCAAGAGTCCTTATGACCAAGAGTCCATACACTACCAAGGACCCATACAGTCAAGAGTCCTTATGACCAAGAGTCCATACACTACCAAGGGCCCATACAGTCAAGAGTCCTTATGACCAAGAGTCCATACACTACCAAGGGCCCATACAGTCAAGAGTCCTTATGACCAAGAGTCCATACACTACCAAGGGCCCATACAGTCAAGAGTCCTTATGACCAAGAGTCCATACACTACCAAGGGCCCATACAGTCAAGAGTCCTTATGACCAAGAGTGCATACACTACCAAGGACCCATACAGTCAAGAGTCCTTATGACCAAGAGTCCATACACTACCAAGGGCCCATACAGTCAATAGTCCTTATGACCAAGAGTCCATACACTACCAAGGGCCCATACAATCAAGAGTCCTTATGACCAAGAGTCCATACACTACCAAGGGCCCATACAGTCAAGAGTCCTTATGACCAAGAGTCCATACACTACCAAGGGCCCATACAATCAAGAGTCCTTATGACCAAGAGTCCATACACTACCAAGGGCCCATACAGTCAAGAGTCCTTATGACCAAGAGTCCATACACTACCAAGGGCCCATACAGTCAAGAGTCCTTATGACCAAGAGTCCATACACTACCAAGGGCCCATACAATCAAGAGTCCTTATGACCAAGAGTCCATACACTACCAAGGGCCCATACAGTCAAGAGTCCTTATGACCAAGAGTCCATACACTACCAAGGGCCCATACAGTCAAGAGTCCTTATGACCAAGAGTCCATACACTACCAAGGGCCCATACAATCAAGAGTCCTTATGACCAAGAGTCCATACACTACCAAGAGTCCATACAGTCAAGAGTCCTTATGACCAAGAGTCCATACACTACCAAGGGCCCATACAATCAAGAGTCCTTATGACCAAGAGTGCATACACTACCAAGGACCCATACAATCAAGAGTCCTTATGACCAAGAGTCCATACACTACCAAGGGCCATACAGTCAAGAGTCCTTATGACCAAGAGTCCATACACTACCAAGGGCCCATACAGTCAAGAGTCCTTATGACCAAGAGTCCATACACTACCAAGGGCCCATACAGTCAAGAGTCCTTATGACCAAGAGTCCATACACTACCAAGGGCCCATACAATCAAGAGTCCTTATGACCAAGAGTCCATACACTACCAAGAGTCCATACAGTCAAGAGTCCTTATGACCAAGAGTCCATACACTACCAAGGGCCCATACAATCAAGAGTCCTTATGACCAAGAGTGCATACACTACCAAGGACCCATACAATCAAGAGTCCTTATGACCAAGAGTCCATACACTACCAAGGGCCCATACAGTCAAGAGTCCTTATGACCAAGAGTCCATACACTACCAAGGGCCCATACAGTCAAGAGTCCTTATGACCAAGAGTCCATACACTACCAAGGGCCCATACAGTCAAGAGTCCTTATGACCAAGAGTCCATACACTACCAAGGACCCATACAATCAAGAGTCCTTATGACCAAGAGTGCATACACTACCAAGGGCCCATACAGTCAAGAGTCCTTATGACCAAGAGTCCATACACTACCAAGGGCCCATACAATCAAGAGTCCTTATGACCAAGAGTGCATACACTACCAAGGGCCCATACAGTCAAGAGTCCTTATGACCAAGAGTCCATACACTACCAAGGGCCCATACAGTCAAGAGTCCTTATGACCAAGAGTCCATACACTACCAAGGACCCATACAGTCAAGAGTCCTTATGACCAAGAGTCCATACACTACCAAGGGCCCATACAGTCAAGAGTCCTTATGACCAAGAGTCCATACACTACCAAGGGCCCATACAGTCAAGAGTCCTTATGACCAAGAGTCCATACACTACCAAGGACCCATACAGTCAAGAGTCCTTATGACCAAGAGTCCATACACTACCAAGGGCCCATACAGTCAAGAGTCCTTATGACCAAGAGTCCATACACTACCAAGGGCCCATACAGTCAAGAGTCCTTATGACAAGAGTCCATACACTACCAAGAGTCCATACAGTCAAGAGTCCTTATGACCAAGAGTCCATACACTACCAAGGGCCCATACAATCAAGAGTCCTTATGACCAAGAGTCCATACACTACCAAGGGCCCATACAGTCAAGAGTCCTTATGACCAAGAGTCCATACACTACCAAGGACCCATACAATCAAGAGTCCTTATGACCAAGAGTCCATACACTACCAAGGGCCCATACAGTCAAGAGTCCTTATGACCAAGAGTGCATACACTACCAAGGGCCCATACAGTCAAGAGTCCTTATGACCAAGAGTCCATACACTACCAAGGACCCATACAGTCAAGAGTCCTTATGACCAAGAGTCCATACACTACCAAGGGCCCATACAGTCAAGAGTCCTTATGACCAAGAGTCCATACACTACCAAGGGCCCATACAGTCAAGAGTCCTTATGACCAAGAGTCCATACACTACCAAGGGCCCATACAGTCAAGAGTCCTTATGACCAAGAGTCCATACACTACCAAGGGCCCATACAGTCAAGAGTCCTTATGACCAAGAGTCCATACACTACCAAGGGCCCATACAGTCAAGAGTCCTTATGACCAAGAGTCCATACACTACCAAGGGCCCATACAGTCAAGAGTCCTTATGACCAAGAGTGCATACACTACCAAGGGCCCATACAGTCAAGAGTCCTTATGACCAAGAGTACATACACTACCAAGGGCCCATACAATCAAGAGTCCTTATGACCAAGAGTCCATACACTACCAAGAGTCCACACACGCCATGGTTATACGTCCCATCCATGCAATAATATTTTCACCTTTGTCCCTTTTTTGGAATTTTATCTTTGTACATTTTGGTGACCATGTATGAATAGATAATTAACAGTTGAAACGCATCTGTTTTGCGCTTTTGAAAAATAAGGTTCTTTTTCTCTCGAAAGCACCAGTCCGTCAAGTGTTTTTTTTCTTTCTTTAAATACTCCATTGTGTTCATCTTTTCTCAGAAAAGTTGTAAATCGCCTTGTCATCCATGGGGCAGATGTCAGTGCTCGCGACAGTAACCGCTGGACACCTCTTATGTGCACTGCCAATGCGGGCTCGATCAAAACTTGCCGAGGACTTCTGGAGAATGGGGCGAGCGTAGATGACGTCAACGTAACAGGTGAGGAAACTTCTGTCCTTGCCTTCATATTTACCTCTCGCATATTACCTCTCGCATATTTACCTCTCGCATATTTACCTCTCGCATATTTACCTCTCGCATATTTACCTCTCGCATATTTACCTCTCGCATATTTACCTCTCGCATATTTACCTCTCGCATATTTACCTCTCGCATATTTACCTCTCGCATATTTACCTCTCGCATACTTACCCCTCGCATATTTACCTCTCGCATATTTACCTCTTGCATATTTACCTCTCGCATATTACCTCTCGCATATTTACCTCTCGCATATTTACCTCTCGCATATTAGCCTCTCGCAAGCTACAACCAAATGCAAAATGTTGGAACACTTTGCCGAGAGAACACGCTCTCCCTGCTCTCCCTTCAATGTTGATCAAAATTGTGTTCAGTATTATTTTCCGCTCAACATTGGGAGGAGAATGAAGGACTAGGTGTTCCAACGACTTATGCATATTAAACTCTCACATATTAACCTCTCGCATATTAACCTCTCGCAAGAAATACTAAAAAAGAGAAACGATAGCCCCAAAAATAGCTCTATAAAAGACTGTTCCTATTTTCTTTGAGATCTCTCACAAACAGCTTGAGATCTCTCACATATAGCTTGAGCTATGGGGCATTGGCTAACCATGAAGGGATCATTATGTGAATGGGGATGGATTGAACTATGGGGCATTGGCTAACCATGAAGGGATTATTATGTGAATGGGGATGGATTGAGCTATGGGGCATTGGCTAACCCATGAAGGGATTATTATGTGAATGGGGATGGATTGAGCTATGGGGCATTGGCTAACCATGAAGGGATCATTATGTGAATGGGGATGGATTGAGCTATGGGGCATTGGCTAACCATGAAGGGATCATTATGTGAATGGGGATGGATTGAGCTATGGGGCATTGGCTAACCATGAAGGGATTATTATGTGAATGGGGATGGATTGAGCTATGGGGCATTGGCTAACCATGAAGGGATTATTATGTGAATGGGGATGGATTGAGCTATGGGGCATTGGCTAACCATGAAGGGATTATTATGTGAATGGGGATGGATTGAGCTATGGGGCATTGGCTAACCATGAAGGGATTATTATGTGAATGGGGATGGATTGAGCTATGGGGCATTGGCTAACCATGAAGGGATTATTATGTGAATGGGGATGGATTGAGCTATGGGGTATTGGCTAACCATGAAGGGATCATTATGTGAATGGGGATGGATTGAGCTATGGGGCATTGGCTAACCAAGAAGGGATTATTATGTGAATGGGGATGGATTGAGCTATGGGGCATTGGCTAACCATGAAGGGATTATTATGTGAATGGGGATGGATTGAGCTATGGGGCATTGGCTAACCATGAAGGGATTATTATGTGAATGGGGATGGATTGAGCTATGGGGCATTGGCTAACCAAGAAGGGATTATTATGCGAATGGGGATGGATTGAGCTATGGGGCATTGGCTAACCATGAAGGGATTATTATGTGAATGGGGATGGATTGAGCTATGGGCATTGGCTAACCATGAAGGGATTATTATGTGAATGGGGATGGATTGAGCTATGGGGCATTGGCTAACCATGAAGGGATTATTATGTGAATGGGGATGGATTGAGCTATGGGGCATTGGCTAACCATGAAGGGATTATTATGTGAATGGGGATGGATTGAGCTATGGGGCATTGGCTAACCATGAAGGGATTATTATGTGAATGGGGATGGATTGAGCTATGGGGCATTGGCTAACCATGAAGGGATTATTATGTGAATGGGGATGGATTGAGCTATGGGGCATTGGCTAACCATGAAGGGATTATTATGTGAATGGGGATGGATTGAGCTATGGGGCATTGGCTAACCATGAAGGGATTATTATGTGAATGGGGATGGATTGAGCTATGGGGCATTGGCTAACCATGAAGGGATTATTATGTGAATGGGGATGGATTGAGCTATGGGGCATTGGCTAACCATGTGCTGCATCACACACATTACATTACATTTGATTTCACACATGTTTTCCACCTCCCAGTTATATTTTGTCTTTTCTATGTGAATGGGGATGGAAGTGTTTATCGATAACCATCATCCTGTACTGCATCACACACATTACATTACATTTGATTTCGCTCATGTTTTCCACCTCCCAGTTGTATTTTGTCTTTCCTTAAAGCGAACTTTGCTTCTTTCAGGTGATACCCCATTGTTGATCGCTGCGAGTCGTAATCACGTGACGTTCGTTTTGGCTTTATTAGACTACGGCGCATGCGTGACGCATCGTAACAACAGTGGACATGGGATTATTGATGTGTCCGTCAAATTGGGTGCTATGGACGTCATACTCGCAATATGTGATCATCCAAGGTATAACAATAGCGTATCAAATTTCATCCTAAAACAACCTTACCCTGCCCTCAAATCCTATTCAAGCCTTAAAATGAGCATTGCTTCTTCCCTTGCTTTGCCCTCGTTTGCCTCTTATTTCCATGTCTCTCCAGGTCTCCCCATTTGGCCTTCTTGTGCTACATCGTTCTTCCTTGTAATATGTGTTCCTTTTTTGTGATTTCCGTCAAATAAAGAGAAAAAAAAGACAACAAACAAAATAAACCTTTATTTAAAGAGCCCTTTACAGCTACTCGTGTGTTATTGTTTTCATTTAATGTTAAAACACGATATACCTTCAGAAATCATCTACAAACAAAGTTTCATTCTTTATTTGCCAAATACAATCGAAATGTCGCGCCACCCTAAATCAACCAACCGGAAATGGATGTTTTCACTAACCCACTATCTTGCTAGGCTGATAAAATGGCGGCTCTTTTAATGTTGTTGTTGTTTTCAATCGCTGGTACACATAACAATGTGCGCTTTACAACCCTGACACATTCTTGGTAGCGTTAACCACCTCTTTCTGTTGTTCAGATGGCGGGAGATTCTTCTCTGGTACACATAACACTGCACGCTTTACAACCCTGAATAGATGTGACGCATTCTTGGTCAGTGTAGCGTTAACCACCTCTTTCTGCTGTTCAGATGGCGGGAGATTCTTCTCTGGTACACATAACACTGCACGCTTTACAACCCTGAATAGATGTGACGCATTCTTGGTCAGTGTAGCGTTAACCACCTCTTTCTGTTGTTCAGATGGCGGAAGATTCTTCTCTGGTACACATAACACTGCACGCTTTACAACCCTGGATAGATGTGACACATTCTTGGTCAGTTTAGCGTTAACCACCTCTTTCTGCTGTTCAGATGGCGGGAGATTCTTCTCTGGTACACATAACACTGCACGCTTTACAACCCTGAATAGATGCGACACATTCTTGGTCAGTGTAGCGTTAACCACCTCTTTCTGCTGTTCAGATGGCGGGAGATTCTTCTCTGGTACACATAACACTGCACGCTTTACAACCCTGAATAGATGCGACACATTCTTGGTCAGTTTAGCGTTAACCACCTCTTTCTGTTGTTCAGATGGCGGGAGATTCTTCTCTGGTACACATAACACTGCACGCTTTACAACCCTGGATAGATGTGACGCATTCTTGGTCAGTGTAGCGTTAACCACCTCTTTCTGTTGTTCAGATGGCGGGAGATTCTTCTCTGGTACACATAACACTGCACGCTTTACAACCCTGGATAGATGTGACGCATTCTTGGTCAGTTTAGCGTTAACCACCTCTTTCTGTTGTTCAGATGGCGGGAGATTCTTCTCTGGTACACATAACACTGCACGCTTTACAACCCTGGATAGATGTGACGCATTCTTGGTCAGTTTAGCGTTAACCACCTCTTTCTGTTGTTCAGATGGCGGGAGATTCTTCTCTGGTACACATAACACTGCACGCTTTACAACCCTGGATAGATGTGACACATTCTTGGTCAGTTTAGCGTTAACCACCTCTTTCTGTTGTTCAGATGGCGGGAGATTCTTCTCTGGTACACATAACACTGCACGCTTTACAACCCTGAATAGATGTGACGCATTCTTGGTCAGTTTAGCGTTAACCACCTCTTTCTGCTGTTCAGATGGCGGGAGATTCTTCTCTGGTACACATAACACTGCACGCTTTACAACCCTGAATAGATGCGACGCATTCTTGGTCTGTTTAGCGTTAACCACCTCTTTCTGCTGTTCAGATGGCGGAAGATTCTTCTCTGGTACACATAACACTGCACGCTTTACAACCCTGGATAGATGTGACGCATTCTTGGTCAGTTTAGCGTTAACCACCTCTTTCTGTTGTTCAGATGGCGGGAGATTCTTCTCTGGTACACATAACACTGCACGCTTTACAACCCTGGATAGATGTGACACATTCTTGGTCTGTTTAGCGTTAACCACCTCTTTCTGCTGTTCAGATGGCGGAAGATTCTTCTCTGGTACACATAACACTGCACGCTTTACAACCCTGAATAGATGTGACGCATTCTTGGTCAGTGTAGCGTTAACCACCTCTTTCTGCTGTTCAGATGGCGGGAGATTCTTCTCTGGTACACATAACACTGCACGCTTTACAACCCTGAATAGATGCGACGCATTCTTGGTCAGTGTAGCGTTAACCACCTCTTTCTGTTGTTCAGATGGCGGGAGATTCTTGAAGACAAGGGCCCTGAGGGACATTCCACCATGAAGCAACTTATTCAACATTGTCCTGATGCCGCCAAGTTAGTGATGGACAAGTAAGCCTTTGTTATACGTTCATTCTCTGATATACCATTAATCACGTGCAAGTCCCTAATAACTTATGTAGCATTTGTTATTGGTTGACAGGTGTATTCTGACGCCTCCTCAGATGAACAAAAAAGACCCGGATTACACGATCACGTACGATTTCACTGTTCTCGACCCAGGCCCTGATGATCCTGCCGCATTGGCGGGTAGAAGGTATGCCCTGATTAGGAAGTGTTTACGATTTGCTGTACTAGAATCCGTTTTCTTGTGGAACAGTTAAACATCTTTAACAGGCAAATGTTTAGTGTTTAACTTTGTTGGAAGGGAAATACGCGATAGTTACTCGCTTTTTTGCACTGAGGTCTTGTTGTGTGTATCGATAGAGCTCACATTGTGAAATTCCTGGACTGATAGCATAATTTTGCCTTAGGTACTTTGGTCCGCTAACGATGGTCCAATTTAACCGTCAATACTTGCTACTCCACCAACTGACACAACGTCTTCTCGACAAGAAATGGACAGCATTCGGCAAGACGATCTACTATATCAGCTTCTCCATCTATCTCCTCTTCGTCACTTTCTTCTCATACTTCGTGGTGATGGAAAGAGGACAAGTGAACTTCCAAGACCCAAGGAAGCAGAACTCCACTTTCAAACCTCATACATTTTTTGCGATGCAAACAAGTGAAGTCGGAGTGGCCATGCAATTTATTGTCCTGGTGTTTGCTGCTGTGCAGATATTTAAGGAGATCTTACAGATAATAATACAGCGGGGTAGATATTTTACACAGGTAAGACGACCGAATTAGATCTTTTGACAGATATTTAAGATCTTACAGATAATGATACAGCGGGATAGATATTTTACACAGGTAAGACTACAGAATTAGACATTTTGAGAGATATTTAAGGAGATCTCACAGATAATAATACAGCAGGGTAGATATTTTACACAGGTAAGCAAACAAACCACATGGTTTATAGTCATTTTGACACACGTGTCTGTTATGCAGCAAAATCAAGAGAAAATGCTTTTCACTCGAAGAACTAGCTTTCCAAGTATTTTTCGACTTTATCTTCGTTGATCTGATGTATTTCACGCATAAGGTGCAAATAAATGACATTTGACTCTGTGACCTGTGTTATGTTGTGTTTCCAGGCAACCAATATCCTAGAGTGGCTACTATATGGTACGTCCCTTGTGTTCATTGTCCCGTATGTAGCGCCAGACTCCTGGGTTGACAAGAACTACGCGCAGCTCAAAAACCCCTTCAACCTGTGGATGCTCGCCATTATAGCGGTCTTCCTGTCCTACGTTAACTTAGTGCTATTTCTGAGGAGGTTCCGTGTGATTGGGATTTACGTGTCCATGTTCCTGGAAGTGTTGAGATCAGTGCTGAAGGTCATGATCGTGTTCAGTGTCTTCATCTTGGCATTCGCTATCGTTTTCTACATCTTGTTCAAAGAGCAGGTAACTTTATTTTTGTGTGTTTCTTGCATGCTAGTGCGCACTCTATCAGCTGTTCAATCATACTAGCCGTTCTCCTGACAAAGTAATTAGTTAATTAGTTCCATCATACCAGCCGTTCTCTTGACAAAGTAATTAGTTCCATCATACCAGCCGTTCTCCAGACAAAGTGATTAGTTAATTAGTTCCAATCATACCAGCCTTTCTCTTGACAAAGTAATTAGTTAATTAGTTCCATCATACCAGCCGTTCTCCTGACAAAGTGATTAGTTAATTAGTTCCATCATACCAGCCGTTCTCCTGACAAAGTGATTAGTTAATTAGAGTGGAGATAAGGAATTAACCTTGTGTGAAAGCTAACATGCTAATGAAATGGTCCCATGTGTGCTTCTGAGCGTTAGCCCTAGTAAGCGGAGAAAGAGAAAAAATCTCTGACCCCGAGAGGGATACGAACCCACGACCTTCAGAATTGTACATCCGATGCTCTAACCAGCTGAGCTATCCAGGTCAGACTGGGAGCAGGTCGGGGATAAATTAGATGTTATGTTCGCGGTAATGAAGTGAATATATGTAGATGTCCAGGCAAGCCTGTGGCCGCGTAGCACTAAGTTCAACAGAGTGGAGATAAGGAATTAACCTTGTGTGAAAGCTAACGTGCTAATGAAATGGTCCCATGTGTGCTTCTGAGCGTTAGCCCTAGTAAGCGGAGAAAGAGAAAAAATCTCTGACCCCGAGAGGGATTAGTTAATTAGTTCCATCATACCAGCCTTTCTCTTGACAAAGTAATTAGTTAATTAGTTCCATCACACCAGCCTTTCTCTTGACAAAGTGATTAGTTAAATAGTTCCATCATACCAGCCTTTCTCCTGACAAAGTGATTAGTTAAATAGTTCCATCATACCATGCGTGTGCCTTGGGAATTTTTTGGGAATATGTTGATCCATATTATTATTATTTGGACAGCGCGCCTATCGTGGTGTCGGTGAATCCTTTATGTTTTAGATGTAATGTTGATCCATATTATTTTCAAACTTTAGCGCGCCTATCGTGGTGTCGGAGAATCCTTCATGAAAGTGTTTGTGATGATGACAGGGGAACTCGACTTCGTTAATGACTTCGTCTCTACCATCAATCAAGACGATGAGAAAACAAAAAATCCCCTGAACCCCTTCCCAGAGGTGGCCTTTACCTTCTGCGGATTACTGCTGACCATCCTGACAATCTCAGTCATGAATTTGCTGGTAAGCACCGCTGACCATACTGTCCATCTGACCAGTACTTTCTAATCAATATACCTATTGTACAACAGTTCTGGTATTTCCAGCACAGGTCCAACATAGGTCCAGTACAGGTACAACACAGGCCCAACACAGCTCCAGCACAGGTCCAACGCAAGGATTATCAATTTTTTTTAAGTATCCAAACTTTACCACTTGATCATCAACATGAAAGCTACTGGTTCCTTCGACAATACGTAGACAAATTCGCCTTCATTTCGGTATGAAGCACTGATTGTTTAACTCATGCCCTTTCTTGCTTAAACAAGAATGAAACAATGTCTGTCCGTCCAGCCGGCCGGCCGTTCCTCCCCGTCGGTTTTTGCTTGTCCCATTAAGTTATTGCATGTTTGCTTGTTTGTCTGCCCTGTTAAATATTCCAAGTTTACAAATCGTTAGCTACGTCCTTCCGCATTCTGATGAAGGTCCTTCATCTTAAGGTTGGCATTGCAGTCGGCGATATCGAGACTATCCAACGTAACGCGACACTCAACAGACTAGCCATGCAAGTGGAGTTTGTCGCCGAGATCGAGACCAAGTACCCGCGATTTATATCCCGGATGTCATACAATCCCAAGATCACCGATAAGCCAAACAGTACAACATTCTTGTCACGGTAAGCTCAACACTCATGTCACGGTAAGCACCACTCAGTATAACACTCATGTCACGGTAAGCACCACTCAGTACAACACTCATGTCACGGTAAGCTCCACTCAGCACAACACTCATGTCATGGTAAGCACAACTCAGCACAGCACTCATGTCACGGTAAGCACCACTCAGCACAGCACTCATGTCACGGTAAGCACCACTCAGCACAGCACTCATGTCATGGTAAGTACCACTCAGCACAGCACTCATGTCACAGTAAGCACCACTTAGTACAGCACTCATTTCATGGTAAGCACCACTCAGTACAGCACTCATGTCACAGTAAGCTCCACTTAGTACAGCACTCACGTCACGGTAAGCACCCCTTCAGCACAACACTCATGTCACGGTAAGCACCACTCAGCACAGCACTCATGTCACAGTAAGCTCCACTTAGTACAGCACTCACGTCCAGTAAGCACCCCTTCAGGACAACACTCATGTCACGGTAAGCACCACTCAGCACAGCACTCATGTCACAGTGAGCTCCACTCAGTACAGCACTCATGTCACGGTAAGCTCAACTCAGCACAGCACTCATGTCACGGTAAGCTCCACTCAGCACTCATGTCATGGTAAGCTCAACTCAGCACAGCACTCATGCCATGGTAAGCTCCACTCAGCACAGCACTCATGTCATGGTAAGCTCAACTCAGCACAGCACTCATGCCATGGTAAACTCCACTCAGCACAGCACTCATGCCATGGTAAGCTCCACTCAGTACAGCACTCATGTCACGGTAAGCTCAACTCAGCACAGCACTCATGTCACGGTAAGCACCACCCAGCACAGCACTCATGTCATGGTAAGCTCAACTCAGCACAGCACTCATGCCATGGTAAACTCCACTCAGCACAGCACTCATGTCATGGTAAGCTCCACTCAGTACAGCACTCATGTCACGGTAAGCTCAACTCAGCACAGCACTCATGTCACGGTAAGCTCCACTCAGCACAGCACTCATGTCATGGTAAGCTCAACTCAGCACAGCACTCATGTCATGGTAAGCTCCACTCAGCACAGCACTCATGTCATGGTAAGCTCAACTCAGCACAGCACTCATGTCATGGTAAGCTCAACTCAGCACAGCACTCATGTCATGGTAAGCTCCACTCAGCACAGCACTCATGTCACAGTAAGCACCACTTAGTACAGCACTCATTTCATGGTAAGCACCACTCAGTACAGCACTCATGTCACAGTAAGCTCCACTTAGTACAGCACTCACGTCACGGTAAGCACCCCTTCAGCACAACACTCATGTCACGGTAAGCACCACTCAGCACAGCACTCATGTCACAGTAAGCTCCACTTAGTACAGCACTCACGTCACGGTAAGCACCCCTTCAGCACAACACTCATGTCACGGTAAGCACCACTCAGCACAGCACTCATGTCACAGTGAGCTCCACTCAGTACAGCACTCATGTCACGGTAAGCTCAACTCAGCACAGCACTCATGTCACGGTAAGCTCCACTCAGCACTCATGTCATGGTAAGCTCAACTCAGCACAGCACTCATGCCATGGTAAACTCCACTCAGCACAGCACTCATGCCATGGTAAGCTCCACTCAGCACAGCACTCATGTCATGGTAAGCTCAACTCAGCACAGCACTCATGCCATGGTAAACTCCACTCAGCACAGCACTCATGCCATGGTAAGCTCCACTCAGTACAGCACTCATGTCACGGTAAGCTCAACTCAGCACAGCACTCATGTCACGGTAAGCACCACCCAGCACAGCACTCATGTCATGGTAAGCTCAACTCAGCACAGCACTCATGCCATGGTAAACTCCACTCAGCACAGCACTCATGTCATGGTAAGCTCCACTCAGTACAGCACTCATGTCACGGTAAGCTCAACTCAGCACAGCACTCATGTCACGGTAAGCTCCACTCAGCACAGCACTCATGTCATGGTAAGCTCAACTCAGCACAGCACTCATGTCATGGTAAGCTCCACTCAGCACAGCACTCATGTCATGGTAAGCTCAACTCAGCACAGCACTCATGTCATGGTAAGCTCAACTCAGCACAGCACTCATGTCATGGTAAGCTCCACTCAGCACAGCACTCATGTCATGGTAAGCTCAACTCAGCACAGCACTCATGTCATGGTAAGCTCCACTCAGCACAGCACTCATGTCATGGTAAGCTCAACTCAGCACAGCACTCATGCCATGGTAAACTCCACTCAGATGGCGATCATTGTCTCGTCCAATATAACTGTCATGCAGAGTTGGGGTTTACGCTGCTGAGTGCAACATGCCGTAGATAATACATTTATGCCGGGTCGCTCAGCGAAATTAACAACAATGGTAGACGAATACAAGTTTGCATCTGCGTGCAAACAGCTTCATCCAGAATAAATGACATACATGCAAATCCAATGTGGATTAGTGCCGTTTAACTATTAAACAATCAACTATCAGCTAAATTGCACAAGTTATGAAAAAATTTCATATTTTGTTTGGTTAGAAAATGGATATTTTACATATTTTGGAAATTAGATTTGATGTGGCAAATCGGCATTTGAAAGAATGAGGTTAGTGCAGTGGTAGAACACCAGACGGGTTAGCGCAGTGGTAGAACACCAGACCTGTTAGCGCAGTGGTAAAACGCCAGACCGGTTAGCGCAGTGGTAGAACGCCAGACCGGTTAGCACAGTGGTAGAACGCCAGACCGGTTAGCGCAGTGGTACAATGCCAGACTGGTTAGCACAGTGGTAGAACGCCAGACCGGTTAGTGCAGTGGTAGAACGCCAGACCGGTTAGTGCAGTGGTAGAATGCCAGACCGGTTAGCACAGTGGTACAATGCCAGACTGGTTAGCGCAGTGGTAGAACGCCAGACCGGTTAGCACAGTGGTAGAACGCCAGACCGGTTAGCGCAGTGGTAGAACACCAGACCGGTTAGTGCAGTGGTAGAATGCCAGACCATTGTGCGGAAGACTTGGGGTTCAAACTCTAGGCAGACCGACACTCAGGTTCTTTTCTAAATGATCAAGGAGAAGCGGTACTGTGTTTGTTCCAGCATTTGCAAGCTTGTCGCACATTATATATTTTTTTCATATATTTTTATTGAAATACTATATTCACATAATCCAGTCTTCCGACTGCAAGGTGTATTTTATTAATAATTGGTATATATCTATCTATTACATCTTGGGGAATTTTGTCACAAAATAACAATTATTTCAGTGAGATGGTATGTAAGTCACATGATATTGATTTCCTGTCCCACAGTGTACACCGGATGTGGAGTGATTACAACTCACTCTCACAACCCAATGAGCTAAATGAGCAAACGACCACAAAGACAGACCCTATAACGGACATGAATATCAAACTCGACAAAACAAGAAAAAGGCTTAAAGTGCTAGTGTCTGCAGTCGAGGCTCAAGGACGCTTGCTAAGGACAATGGCTGGAAAACTAGACCCAAACCTCGACTTGATGCACTTAGCTGATGACATCGTCATACCGGAAGTGAATGGCTCAGATCATGTAGATGCCATGCCCCCGACTGACATAACCACACAGGAAACCCATGATGATGGGGCAGACAGTGAGCCAATTGATTCTGAACATGTAACTGCGACACTATAAGAAGGTCACTTTTTAATCAAGTATACACTCTTAAACTAGCCCCTATTCTTACAAACTAACTGGTGCTTTTGACCTTAAACAGATTACAGAGATTATGCCGCCAGTAGTTTTTCATTGTATCACATGTGTTTCGCATCTTAAGTGAACTTCTCTAGTGTGGTACAGACATTTTAAAAAGTAAGTGAAAAGCGTATCAAAGTTGAAAACTCAAGATCGAAGAATTTAGGGACTAATTATTAAATATGTGTTGTCTGTTTTTGTATGTATTTATTTAAGCCTTTATAAAGGTGATTTTAATTGATGAATTGCTATATGTTCATATCTTATCCTGGTTTGTAACCTTCAATAAAGTTCATTTTTTAAATGATGTTGTTGTTTTATGCTTGCTTTTGTTGGTATCCTCTGAGAGGTCGACCTGTAGCAAGTCTACTTTATCTTCTGCTAACACGTACAGTAACTATCAGGTGCCAGTGGAGCCAGGCATGTGGGCCTTTTTTTAGCCACAGTGATCTCAAGCTCTTTTTCTTAGCAACAGAAGACATTGATTGAATGGTTTTGTGTTATGTGGCAACTGTTGTATGATTGCTTTGACAAGGAATGCTTTGACAAGGAATGTTCTTGCTTGCTACAGTAGGGGAACATACTATGGGTGTATAACTGGGCTGCATGGTACTGAAACCATGTTCAGCCATCACAGACAAGAGAAAATCATATCTGTCACCCTGCATGGTACTGTCTATCATGGCAACAGCCATCACAGGTAAAGGCCCATATGATTCCGTATCACTACCACTAACAGTAATCACACAAAAGATTTGTATAGCACTGCGTAGTTAGCAACACAAATATCCCAAGACCTAGATAAAAATCTACAAAGCAACACAGCCATCACAGGGAAACAGAATCTGTGCTGAAAACATATGTCATTTATCATTTCAAAAAGGAACATGACCATCACTTCCAATTACAAGCATTAAGGGCGACTACTAGAGCACCCCCACTGTTCATCAAAACTGACAGATTAGTTAGATCATTCTATATGTTGCTATAATTGTGGCTAAGTTAATAGTTTATATTTCATCCCTTTAACAATTATTATTTTAAACTCCTGGTACCAAAGCCCAACCCAACGCGTAATGCAACAAGGCCAGTTCTTTAGAAGTTCTCGTTCAGTGGGTCAAAATTTCCATTATAAATAAGGGAACAATATTGTATCTTAAGTTATAAATTCACGGGCGAATGAAAGCTAGAGATGTTTAATCCACGAAACCATAAAATTCAAGTCTTAGCTTTCATAATCTTACCTTCTTTTCGCACGGAGCACTGCATCAATGATCAATGTTGATTATCAAACTTTCTGAAACCATGCATAATTTTACTAAATCCTTTGTCCTTAGTTAGCCAGGAACCATCAACGTAACGAGGCCGATGGACGTCTCACACGTGAATTTAACTTTCGTAGATCTATATTTTCGAACTCTTTCCGCCGCATGTGTCATTTGTTGCACGCGCCATATTGCCTTGTAACCAGGCATTATAGATACCACAGGGGTTCCACAAAAAAACAGGAATCCCAATATGGGTCCTTGATGTTGATACTTGTGTCGTCCTATTTATATATTGCTATGTAAAAATGACCTCAAAAACACGAAGGTGCTACTCCGAACCGGTCATTATTCATCACCTGGGTGTGGTACAGTGATAATGCAGTGATAGTCTATCCCCCCTATAATACATTGATTAATTATCAGAGCTGTTTACAGACAGACAGGACAGACTGGCAATTTGTAAATAAAATTACATCAGTGTGCGCCCAATTACTGCGCGCCACAAATGACGAAATCATTAACACAATTACTATTCATTTATTTGCGGGAAGCACGACCCGAAACGACGAATTTCTATGCTTGTAACGTCGAATTCACGCTTACCGGTGGGTTCTTCTTTCGAACATAATGACTGCCCAGCAGGCCTATCACTGCAGGGCATTTCTGATAGAGTTTATTTTTCCTCGCCAAGATACACTTGTTCTTGTAAACGGCGTTAGGGTAGTGTCTTCGTTGCGCAAGTTCTCTATATATTAGATGTCATTCTTTGCGCGCCGAAATTCTGAATAACTACTTAGAAAAGAACATTTCTTGTGGTTCCTCCTTTCAGGGCTCCAAGTTTCAAGAGATCCCCTCTTCCGCTCGCCGAAAAATGTTAGTGATCCCCCCAGAATCCTCTCTGCGATAAAACGAGTGGAGGACTTTGGTGCAATATTTCGGTTTTATTCAAACCATTATTAACACAATATATTTTACTTTCGAACTGTTTTTCGTAAGATTGTTAGTTCGCACATTTACAACAAAATTCCCCTTTTCCGCTCTCAACCCACTTTTGCAACGTCACAGTACCGTCGCCTTGGTTACCCTTGATTTCTTCGACCAACTCCTGACTGTCACACAACGCCTTACATTTACACGAGAGACCAGCAGAGCATAAGCCTTCGTCCTCTTGTCCTCCCATGTACCCGCAGGGCCCTCCTTTTCGTGAGGGCGTCACGCAAGTCCTTGTCACGGGATCACACCAGTGGTCACGCTCCTCATCACAGCGACTCCCCAAGTGCTCAAGGGATTCTGGGTAGCATGATTCTGTTAGAGCGGCGTAACGCTCGCATGTGTGGACGACAGACTTGCAATAGTAGCCTGGGGCACAGGGTCTAGTTAGATGACATGGGTCGCCTGTCTCTCCTGGACCGCGGCAGACATGGGAGCCTAGTGACGAGATATCAGGCATTTGAATTGATCAGGCGGTGCTTGCTACTATATTAACGTTTAAGTGGCACAGTTCATTCAGTCATAAGTCACGTGACAAATGTCTTACCGGCTTCGCACGTCAGTCCTTCTTGGCAAGGTCTTGTAATGTGACAACGATCCCCCACCCCTCCCGGCATGCGGCAAACGTGTACTCCTGCCTCGCAAGTCATACCATTCTTGCAGGGACAAAATGCACTACACTCCCCACCCTCCACAGTAGGATTGCAACCGAAGATCCACCAGCACCACCCATTTGGGAGCGAGAACAGTAGCAGTAGCAACAGGAACATGTCGAGACTTGGGATACCTGTGGTGAAAAAAGAAGGGAGACCGAAATAATTCCATTGATTTCGGGTGACGCCGTTTTGACCTGTTAATTGCAGCTCGAGGAACTGAACAGCTGAGAACATGATTTTTGGTCCAATACTGTTTAATGTATGAAAGGTTAAAAGAGCCCTTTATATCATTTTAAAGCTTTTGATAAGTAAAAACTATTAACATGATTAATAAATTATTCAAGTAATTATTTGTCAAAAACTGATTTTCTCGTTGGGCTAAATTTTATATGTCAGAATTCAATAGAACACTCAGTTTTGTATCATCTTAATTGAATGACTCCAGAGGCGGCTGAACACCCTAAAAAGTGGGGGTGCTGAAGAGGCAAATAATGAAGTGGACATTTAATTTTGTTTTTTCATGTTTTTACCTCATATACATTTTGATGAAAATATGTCACAATGTAATCTCAACCCTACGTTCTCTGAGCCTAATGTTAAAAGGACACGCTTCTGTTCTTCTATTCCTTTTCTTATTTACGTGTAAATATATCTAACTTCAAAAGGTGGGGGTGCTCAGCCCCCAGTTCCGAGTGCACCCCTCCCCCCCGGGGGGCCGCCGCCTATGGACTCTAAGGTGACTCCAGTAAGTGCCAGCAATTTTCAAAATTTTCGTTGTTACAATTTTATGGTGATTTTTCTCTCAGTCCGAGCTTTCACTTGTGTGTAGTTCCAGCTGATTGTTATTTATGTCTTCTTCCTAATGTATTTGTTGTATTATTATTCTTACTTGTAACAGTTTGTAATCCTAGTATGTAGCTTTACCAGCCGAATAAAGACATCATTATCATTATCTAACTTCAAGAGCCAATAAAATCCTAAATATCGGACATACAAAACATCGCTGTACAGTTTTGGAGTCCACCTTAGTGTCATTCATTTTCACGACCCGACTAGAACTTAATACCGACTCGAGAAAATTAGTTTTTGATACATAATTATTGATTTTATTAAGAGTTGATTACTAGTGGATAACAATGTCTTAAATGATATATAGTACATATAAATGGCTTAGAAGCAGTCGAAATGACAACTCTTTCCCAAAATGTCCATAAAATGAGTACACATCAGAAAAACAAAATTCACCAATAGATTGCTTTGCGTGCGCATCGAGTATCAGGCAGCTGTTTTATGCACAAATAATGAGAACAAACGCCTTGTTGAATAATTCAGTGTGATTGCGAATAACGAATTCTTGATATGTTCCTATTATACAAACAGGTGATTGCTAAAACTTACCTCTAGAGGAAGTAAAAAACTGACTATAGCGATGTCTGCCGCTAGTAGCAGGACAAGCCAATTTGCCTAGCAATAGGTGATGACACCTTTTCCTATATACATGGCGCCCACGTGGCTAACATGCAGGAAGCACGTGACAAACACGTGGAATACATAAGCTTTGACCCTAGCAGGGAAATAAAGATAAGTGCAGAGCACTTAAAGTGCAGCACAAGAGGTGGTACAGAGCAAATAAATCACCTCTGCTGTTTACACTTCAATCGTCCTTGAAGGGCCGGGTGACCTCTATACCCACATGTTCTTCAGGTGCCCTTTCATGAAAAGTGCTTTTGTAAATTAATACCAGCTGATAGCAAGTCACTATAATTGTTTCACAGACTGGACGAACGCCGCAATGTTGTTTGTCTGTGGCCTTCATTACCACGTCTGGCTAAACTAGGACACATGTAGCGCGCCGATTGTAGCCGGACACATGTTTCCCTGTTTAGCCACACGAGAAACCCCCGGGGGGGGGGGGGGGGGACTCCCCATATTTTCAGACGGGGGTGCTCGTCCTATCCCTTAGAGTATAAAATTGACAGACGTGCTATCTCTTAGGGGTGTTTAAAATCAGCCCTATCCCTTAGGGAAGTCTCAGACCAATCCTTGGCCAGAAATATATTGGTACTGACACCAGAACCGATATTTACAAAGAAAACTTGGTTGAACACCCTAAAATTTCGCTTTTATTTGTTTTGACCTGCCAATTTGCTATCTTTTAGGGGTAAATTCGGCGGTCGCCACGCCAAATTTGCTTTCTTTTAGGGGTAAATTTGCTGTTTGCCACACCCATTTTGCTATCCCTTAGGGTCAAAATCAATTTTCCCGACGAGCACCCCCGTCTAAATTATTGGGAGTCCCCCCCCGGGCGAGAAACATTGTTGCGCGCGACAAATTTTGTAGCCGGGGAACAAAGAAGTGTTTCTTCGCAAGACAAGAAACATTTCATGTGTCAGAGACACACGCGTGCGATGTTTCCTAGTTTAGCCGTAGCTTATATACCCTTTCCGGGATACATTGTCACCCAAAAAGCATATAAGCTTGGTCCGCTAGGGAGTATGGGTAAATATTAATTTGAATTTCTGTAAAATATTCGAAACAAACATGCTTGGAAATGTGCTGAAATTTAATCATTTCACCTGTGGTTGCGATAACTGTCTGAATTCAGATCAAACAGTAGCAGTTTAGATGCCCCCGTCATCCTTTGCGCTTCAAGCTTATAGGCTTTTTGGGTGACAACGTTTCCCGGAAACGGTATATCTTCGAGTTTGTCATGCATGTCAGGCCTGCACGGTGGATGGTTCTTCTAATTTTTGCAAGTATGGTAAACGATGTAAACATTCACTGTGAACTATAATTTACAAAGAAACATTTCTATACTTACGTCTAGAAGATTTCCTACGTCTTTTTCTCCCTTTTGCCACGAACTAATTACACGAGATAAAGAGATCTTAAAAAAAGCTCAATGCTCTGTAGAAGTGCATTTTTCTTTTGTTCACTTTTTTAACATTATTTGCCAAACGGTTAGGTTTTCCAATGAACGCTTTATTGCATTTTTTTGCCCGTGAAATTTGAGTTTCCTGTGGAAATATGCGCGCGCGTTAATTCCTTCGCGCAAAAGTTTTGTCATTAGATGTTCTAGAACCTGTTCTTGTTGCGACTGTATAATTTTTTCACTATTAATATCTGGTATGTATTTCCTAGAAACACTAAAATGTCTCAAAAGCACAGTATTTTGCTTTTCCCTCTCAGTCTGTGTTGTCTTTGCTATATGGCTAATTAAAATGACGATTTCCTAATTGATTCTATGACGTCATCAATGGAATGCACTACTTCGTTCGGCTGGAAGTGGCGCGTGCAATGGCTCTCGTTTTGTTCTTGTAATCCGGCGTTTTTACGTTTCCACGTGAGAATCACGTGATCATGTGTCCTGGAGATGGTTCGTATCCTGTTGCGGGTAATTTTCAAGCCAAGCAGCGGAAGCAGATACATGATAACTCGGGATATGCCTTTCCTAAGATCGCTAATCTCACACGTGATATGATTCTAAAACACAACGTCAACGACACCTATACGTCTTCTTACTCCGTGGACTACGCTAGGAAAAATGGTAGACCTGCAATTCCCAGACCTTGCTCGGCCACTCGGCGTAACAGACCTCACCCATCTAAGGTAGGCAGGCCACCGTAATCATTGCTAGCATTCCGTTATGGGACCTGCAATTCCCAGGCCTTGCTCGGCCACTCGGCGTAACAGACCTCGCCCATCTAAGGTACATCCTCGGAGATCCAGGGGATTTCCTCTAACGTTTCCACTCACGAGAAAAAAAAAAGCCATTGCCATTGGTTATTTTTTCTCGCGAGCGGGAAGCAGAGGAAAAATTCCCTGGGTCTCCGAGGATGCCTAAGGTAATCATTGCTAGCATTCCGTTATCGGAAATAATCGCTGGGTAGTAAAACAAAGTCCCTATTCAATTGCGTGGTCTATCCGGCGTCTGTCTTCGAAATACTCTAACCGTTCTGGTTAAAATTCGTCAAACAAACAGAGCCTCTCCCATTATCTTGAAAAGAACAGAAAGAATGGGGGTTGACACGATTTGCTGTACCCTCCAAGGAGAAAAGATGAAAGCAGTTCCGTTTGTCAATCAGGGGGCAAAGCACTTTCACCATTGCTTTCCTGAATTCCCGTATGCGAACCAAAAGGACGATTGGGTTAATGAAAGAGTTGGCCAAACGAATCAAAAGTATTATCATATGAGTAACTTGATGTTGTTTGTCACTCGGTATCGCGTGGAATATCGCATCCGGTAAGTACGTAAGCAATGACAGATCAGTGATAATGAACAGAGTCTTCGCTAGAGCTTGCTCGCCTCGTCTCGTTCGATTTCGCGCCCCTTGATGTTGTTGTAACTGTCCCCGTTGTCGTTTTAGTGAAACAAATATCATGATGTAAGACCCAGTGATCACAAGAAGAACTAACAATCTAAATCCAGATCTAGCGTAAATGACGTGTTGTCTTGAATGTACAGTACCGGTGGCGTAAGCAATACCGTATCCAAGCGAGGTTATCCATACCAGGGCTATAGCGGTGATGTAATGTTTAGTACGGGCGCTAAGATGTCTCAGGGGCCAATGTACAGCGTGGAATCGTTCGATCGCGATTAACGCTAAACCTCCTATCGAACAATTCCCACTTGCTACCAGGAAAGACAACTCGGTGGCATGTATTGTTGTTCGCGTAAGTAGCAGCGCAGTTATATACATCGCGCTTGCTCCTACAAATGTGTCCGCGACAGCGACACTTAGAAGTCCGTAGATGCTCTTTTTTCTAAGATCTCTGTAAAGTACGAATGTTACCAGAGTAACGAGGTTAATAATAACTATGAGAAAACCCTCTATGCACATGACGCAGTAGATATAGTCCAAAACGGACTTCTGATCAAAGGTCACATTAGCTTTCCTTCCATTCACGACATCTATAAATGTTTCGTTGACCATATTGCGATTTTCGCTACACTAGCCGTGCATGATAATTTCCTCAAACCAAGTCGATATTCGTTGCTTGTGAATGCTTAGCTACCACTGCTTCGATATGTCAGACTTCTGGTGAATTTTAACAACAAACTGTTTTCTTGCTGCCAACTAATGCCATATCAATGTAAATGTCTTCTTTTCCGGGCCGCAGTATATTTGTTTTATTTTTCTAACTTCAGTTTGTCTCCCTTTGGTTATTGCCTGTAATCTGCGCCATCTGTGGAAGCCACAGCAATTATGGAAGGTTATGAAAGAAAACGAAATTGAAATCTTCATATCGTAATAAAAGTCGATCGCGCGCGGTAATGATTCTAAATAACATTTCAATAGTTCTACGCTACTCTGGCAGGGAAAAATATTGAAGCATAAAACGTGGACGGGGAACCAATGACGTTATTCTTTGATCGCCAATGGCGAAACAATTAATGGAAAAAATACATTGCGCTAAACGTAAAAGTGTCCGCAGCAGTTGCAAGAAGTCATTGCTTATATTGTACAACGTCGTGGATCATCCATGTGTGTAACTACAAGTTTTGCGTGAGATTTGACGTCCCTATATATTTTCATCTCGGCTATGTATAATACCTCATAATATATAATACAGCGAAGCTAAAACCGCCGCGGATCATCTAGGGCCGCCCTGCCCCCTCCCTACGCGCACAACACCACCACCCCTCCCCTCCTCCTCACTTTACAGGACTCCCGTTGGACTCGTTGTGTTAGCCAATCTTAAGTGACGACCAAATGATGATGAACTGTTGACCAACTTTCTTTTGTTTGGCTGACAGAACTTCCTGAACTGGCGTCTGCCGTCTGAGCTCGTGTCGTCAATGAAGATCACCGACGACGCCGGCTACACCAAATGGAACCCGAATCAGGAGCTACAGAACTTCTACAACAAATTTAATGGAACCTTTTGTAAGTCGCAAATCACATTGTAAGGCTGCGTTCACACTTGGTGTCCGGGCAATAGTACATAGGCCAGTCACAAAGGGTACTGTTTGAAGACCTTAGGTTCCAGATATGCAGTTGCGTTCACATTCAATAAAAATCAACTCTTGGTGTCCGGGCACTAGTGAATAGGCACAGACACGTAAGGGTACTGTGTGAAGACATTAGGTTTCAAATATAAAGTCGTGTTTTGAACACTTGGTGTCCGGGCTCTAGTGAATAGGCACGGACACGAAAGTCACAAAAGGGTACTGTGTGAAGACTTTAGGTTTCAAATATACAGTCGCATTCACCTGTTCACTTTCAATACACCAAGCACATGTTGACGGTATGCGCAGCATTGATTTGTGGAAACCTATAATCAGCGAAGGCACTCAAATGGATGTCTCCAGAGCCTTTCCTGCGAGCAGACGAGCTGGGGAGCTCTGGGTACGAGAAACGGCGTGGCTATCAGGTGTTGTTGACTGTGCACAATGTTTTCTTTCACTCCCTACAAAATAGTTAACCTTCCTTACGTGCTAATGACCAATAATAAGCACAGCAAAGTCCGCCATACGAGCGCGGAGATGCAACAACCTTGTATAGATTTGCGTTCAGTCTTACGTCCTTTCACTTTTCATGTTTCAGATCAAGTCCCAGCAGAGCCGATCGCCAAGGATTCCTCGTGCTCGCCAATCCCTCAGCTACCACAAGTAAGACTCGTCTGCGTTTTTACAGAACTCGCCTCTCGCTTTGTGCACAGGAGATGAGTTCCGTTAACAAAGTGAAACATCGCCAAGGTCGTGTTCTTGTGTAAGGATGTCGGTAGAGTAGACGGGCTTTATTTGAATAAATAGGGTTCTTCCGTCGAAGGCACTCCCATATTTTTGGGGCGGGGGTGCTCGTCGTACCTTTTAGGGTTTAAAATTAGGCCTAATTTTCCAGACAGGTACCAGTTAGGCCGGTCCGTTCTAGCAAATCAAGCAAATCACACTTGTTTGAAGCCTGAATTTCAGACGTATTTTCGTTCGGAAAAAAGACAAGAGAAAATTACGAGGAAAATACGTTTTCTTGGTACCTTTTGGGGGTCAAAATCAACTGAGCGACGCCATTTTAGGTACCTTTTAGGGGTAAAATCGAAAGTTCCCGACGAGCACCTCCGCCCCAAAAATAGTTGAGTCCCCCCCCCCCCCCCGGGATGTCTGATAGTCACTCTCCATATACGTAATCAATCCCGATCAATGCAATACGCCAAAATTAAGCATTGTGCTATGATGGTTCATAAAGGCTATGTAAGTTATGTTCAGCTTTCTTAAGGCGCCAACCCTTCAGATGCTAAGTCAACCATTGCAAAGTTTTGCCTTTTTCAGGACAACGATTACTAAAACGCGAGGAGATAGAAGTGCCCAGGCTCTCGCAGCCCGTTGCGGTTGCTAGTCCCCAGGTCACACCTGTCCCATCTCCTATTCAGGTACGAATGCACACTAAAGACATACCATCATTGACAACAAAAATAAAGTGATTATTTGATCGATAATAATCACACACAGTCTTTGACGGCCGCCATGTTGTTTTGCCAAGCATACAAGATAGCGTTACAGTCGTACTTACGTTGCAATGTTGTCACACGTGACTTGTCTTAAAGTTCAATCAGCTAAGGTTTAACTGTTTTGACAAAGAAATCACGACTACGGTAATTGTAGTTGTACAGAGGAACAGGTAAATGGTTCATGTTGTTTTGACGATCAGACGGGCGGACTAACCTAGACCTAATGGTATCTGGTTTTATGGACTAGTTACTTACATTGTATGGTATTCGATTATGCAATATCCAGTTACTACGAAAAAAGGATCTCCCATAATTAGGCTACCCCCATCTGCTTCCAGAATGTCTATTTTAGAAACACATTCTCCAATAAACTTGAGCAGAGACTCGTATAGCTGATGTATTTTTATGTGTCCTTCAGTTCCCAAAGCCTGGTCATGCAGTATTAGGACGCGATGACGCCATCACTGGTGAGTTGAACGCATCATTGTTGCCATGCCAACCAGTAATTTATGCTAATTTATGTGATACATTTCAGAGGAGGATCTTATCAAGGAGCTACTTGATGCATCAGATAAACGGTACCTTATAAAGGTAAGTGCTGATCAGACTGTCCCATATCAAGATAGTTCCCTTGAAAAAGTGTCGACATTCTCCAACTTCCTTATAAGGAAATATCTGCATACCATATTTAGAATCCCAGTATTTTTTTCACTATTCAATTGGCTTAGAAAGCTTAAAACTCAATCAAAACTCAAATATACTCGAGGAAAGATGCTATGTGCATTTTTCACTGTGTTGTTCACGGTCAAGAGCCTGGCAACAAGGTAGACAAGATACCACAGGAAGCCCGGTTAATCTCTAGAAAGTCGACACTGCTATCTTGATATGACCCCCCTCGCGACCCCCCACATCCCCGCCTCCTGTGACTTGGAGATCCTCGTACTCGTTCCCATGGCAACTCGTTACAGCTGACTATACTCGATTTCTCTCCCAAACAGTTTCTTCGCTCTCTATCTCCGGAGACGCTGCTTGGACTGAAGAAATGGCTACAGTCACGTGACCAATCACGTGATGAAGGTTCGTATAAATAAAGCAACCAAAAATACCACTTGCATTTGATTAAAAATTTTCTATTCGTTCACTTAGCTATGATTTCCTTAAACAGGAAAAAGAAATGCTTCAGTCATAACTGTTTTCAACTTATAGTTTTCTATACGCCGGACGGTTATGAATTTGCACTACGAAAAGACTCCCATTTGTTATATATAATATCGTCGTACAAACACGTTTGACTGGTTTTGTTCTAGATATAGAAGATGATGACATGGACACTACAAAGTGTCCCCCGTTGTCGGGTGAGTAGTCACAACCCTGACTCATATTGGTATTTATGGGTGAACCCTTAATTTAAACTTTTAAGACATGTTTTGGCCATTTTGATACATTTATCAGGCACGTCGCCAGACATTTTTACGAGGTACACCACTACATTGTATTTTTGGGATACAGTTCTTGTAGCGTTTTGTGAAATGTGATGGCGGATCCAAGATAGCGGCTATGCCATTCATGAAGAACTCAGTATGACGTCATCTTTTTTCCCAGAAGCCGTGTCTGAATATTACGTGAATGTTTGTACAGGATTGAGCCGATCGTCTGTTCAAAACAGATGCTGACGACACATCGGACACAATCATGTTTGAATAGTTCTCTCAGGCTTTTTGATTGAAAAGGTTTTCAAGTGTATTTTTGATTATCTTTGTCTTTTTCCAAAGGGCCTGGTAACTACTACACTAAAGAGGACAAAGAGTATGTCACGCAAACTCCACCAAGTACGCCCATGAAAGATGACGTCACTAATGAGGTTGGTCATTAAAGTACCTGTCATGCGTCGTCACGCGATTGTCGAATTTGCTATTGTCACGCGCTCTTACTTGTTCAGGTTTGATTCGCTTATATTTGATCACGTGACCATGTTTGTGTGTTCTAGTGCACCATGCCGCTGTGTTTGGAGCAAGACGTACGGCCCTCATTTTCTAAGCTCTACCACAGCACCCCCAGAGAAGGTACGCTCTCCCTCCGCGCGCCTGATTTCCATCTGGCGTAGACACCGAGGGTGTCTATAGGTGTTACCTATTTAGATTACTAACAGTATGAAATTCAAACTTCTAGCAGATATTGTACTCAATTTCGTATAATTATTTGGTAAGAACTATTAGTTGTTGAAACTTGCCACTTTTAACATTTAGAACGAAAGATTGTAGCAGATTTGATAGAAGCAGGGAATCATGGATATCTAGAGAAGGTAAATGTAATGTTTCATAAAATATTATTTTTGAATATCGCCATTTATTCATCCATCGTACCATTCAGTTACTATGGTTACTGTTTGTCAGAAAATGTTCACTTCCGGCCACCAACAGTACTTGTCAGATACGGCTTATTTGCTGAAGAACTGTAAAAATTAACTATTCTAGATCTTCCATGCATGAAGGATATTAATCACTGTGTTTAACGACACATGCATTATGTTCCAGCAGCCAACACACGGAACATGTTGTCTTACTTTTGTATTTTAATTTCCCCGTCAGTTTCTAAGCCGCATGGTCAGACCTGAAGCCATTACTGGGATCCAATCCTGGCTCAGCTCTCATGATGACAGAGGTATGCATCCGGGAACAACAAAATACTTGGGATCCCTTTATTTTACTCGGTGTTCACTTGGCTGTGACTCGAATTGAATTGCATGGCGCATCTCTTCTGCACATGGCTGCGCGCGCATTTCGTTTGAGATGCGCCGTATTTTGTTCTGCCTCCTTTTCGTGTTTGTAACATGCTAACGCTGCTGGGGAGTCCATTGAGACACAAGAACTTAAGGGTTCTCGTTCCTCTAAACAAATCTTATAGTATGACTTGATCAAAATGTCCAGTGATACTTCAGTTACTAAGGACACTAAAGATTCCCCCGAATGGATTGTCGTGTTGGAAGATTCTAGTGTACTCCACCTGCAGATTGTCTATTTTATAATTTTGGAGATGTTATTCCAGGGAAAACGAATTCCAAATATCGAATTATTTCTCGTCTCGATAAATGTTGCGTCGAGTTTAGAATTTCGATCACAATGAAGATAATCCGAGGATTGAATACTATGCAGTCTTACGTGATTTTGTTTTCAGATCGCGAGGTCGCTCTGCGTTTCCTTGGTGATATACGAAGGCCCTCACCAAAGCGTTCGCCAAAGCCAGATCGTGAGCCTGCAGTGCTAAGTCCAGTAGAGCGGAGTGAAAAGTTCGCCAAGGTGAAGGTTAAGAGCAAACGGCGTCCGTCGCACGGCAAGAACTGTTCGTGTTCCGTGTGTGATAAAGATCGCTCAAACAAGATACTCAAGGCATTATCAAGGTACAGTACAAATACGAGACACAGGGTTCCCAAGGGGGATGAACTGTTCGTGTTCCGTGTGTGATAAAGATCGTTCAAACAAGATACTCAAGGCATTATCAAGGTACAGTACAAATACGAGACACAGGGTTCCCAAGGGGGATGAACTGTTCGTGTTCCGTGTGTGATAAAGATCGCTCAAACAAGATACTCAAGGCATTATCAAGGTACAGTACAAATACGAGAACACAGGGTTCCCAAGGGGGATGAACTGTTCGTGTTCCGTGTGTGATAAAGATCGTTCAAACAAGATACTCAAGGCATTATCAAGGTACAGTACAAATACGAGACACAGGGTTCCCAAGGGGGATGAACTGTTCGTGTTCCGTGTGTGATAAAGATCGTTCAAACAAGATACTCAAGGCATTATCAAGGTACAGTACAAATACGAGACACAGGGTTCCCAAGGGGGATGAACTGTTCGTGTTCCGTGTGTGATAAAGATCGCTCAAACAAGATACTCAAGGCATCATTAAGGTAGAGTACAAATACGAGACACAGGGTTCCCAAGGGGGATGAACTGTTCGTGTTCCGTGTGTGATAAAGATCGTTCAAACAAGATACTCAAGGCATCATTAAGGTAGAGAACATACACACGGACACACAACGAACCTGTTGCTCAGAAACCTGTACGATTATCTTTTTTTCGTGCAAACTTTCAAATCTTGATGAAAAACTTATTCAACTTATTTTTTTATTGATCCATCACTGTTTGTTTCACCAGGCAAGGGACGTGTTCGGTGATCAATGAGATGCGAAAGGCCCTGGAATACGTCCCCCCTCCAAAGTATCCGGGACCTCCTCGTAACCTTGGCAACAGACGCAAGAACACGGTGGCTAAGCTTGGTGGGGAAGGTCCACTGACTAGTGGAATGGTAGCAAACAAGGGCGCGCTTTTCATGCAGCCCCACAGAATTTGGCCATCGCATTTCGTCATCCACCCCGAGTTGCCATAGCAACGGAATACAGCGAACGATAACAGATAACTGTGCAAGACCCGACGAAGGGACCGTTACTTAAAAAAAGACAAGATATGAATCTTAAAACGCGTGGGTGTCGATGGGAGTGTTTCTAGTCCCTTTTGTATCTGGACAACTACTGTATTTTTATATATCGCTACAATCATATTAATAAATCTCTTACAAAAATACATC
The DNA here is from genome assembly GCA_033964015.1 of Scolanthus callimorphus. Taxonomy (NCBI): domain Eukaryota; kingdom Metazoa; phylum Cnidaria; class Anthozoa; order Actiniaria; family Edwardsiidae; genus Scolanthus; species Scolanthus callimorphus. Next base: position 16,294,064 of record CM066922.1, read on the forward strand.
CACAATTCGTTTTATGGGGCTTAGATCACAAGGCACTCACGGCCGTAAAAAATATATTTCTTTCTCAGGCTCATATTGGGGTGGACCTCCCCTTCATGACTTCATATTATAACAACTAGTTTTATTTAGCTTTGCCCGAGACCCGGGAAATCCTAGGCAGAGCGAGGCTCCAATTACGAGGTTCCCTAGTCAGTGTAGTGGGTTAGTATTGTGAGCCCTGCACTGAGGATGGGCAACTTCCGACGTCCCCGTGGTTCTTTAACGTCTCTCTGGTTCAGGTTAGTGTAGTGCAAGTGAGAGACGGGAAATGCGAGGAAGCTAAAGCCCCCCCCCCTCCCCCGGCTTGAAAGAGTTCACAACCCATAGATTTGATCAGAGGCTTAGCATGTACGCATCAACAAAGCAACATTTTGAAGCATTCGCTATCTCGCTAAGCACGTATACCAACTCCATGCCCAACTATACACTCCACAAGGGAAATTTTGCCTACGATGTGCTTGCGAAATAAACCAAAACTGAGATCCTTTTTGGAGTTGACGCCCTAATCTCACGTCCTCAGCTATAAGTACGAAGGTTCAATTAAAATAACCCAGAATAAGTGCACACGCAGAGTTCCACAAAAGTTTGGGTTTATCAGAACTCAGATCGAGCCATTTTAAAAAGAAAAGTGACCAACGTGAGTAACATACAGAGCAACACACGAAATGTGAGGAAGCTAAAGCCCCCCCTCCCCGGCTCTGCCGTCCCTGCTTAAATAGGCTTCGTAATTCCAGGCAAGCAGATTAAACGCAGCTTAAACGGCTGAATAAAATGAGCAGTATTTACCGCCCCTAACTTCCAATCTTGGTACGCACTGATCAAGGGCGTGGTAAACGGGGGGCCGCTATACAGTAGATTTTCATAAGTTTTCTGTGAAGAGAGCCCCCCCACCCCCACATACACACACACACTTCGCCAGACATTGTCTCTTATGAGCCCCTCATTTCATCATACTGAATATAGATTCATACCTCGAGTACAAGACACCACCATCAAGAACAACAAAACAACATTTGGCATAACGTAGAGCTTCATGTTGATAAACATTCTCCGCGGTTTCTCTTCTACTCTGGGGCTTTTGGTATCCTCCCAAAAGTTTATAAGACTCAGCTCTATGTTACATGATATCTATAACGTCTCGAAATACTGCCCCTGATTGGTCAACTGAAATGCTTTGCGCTCAGTTTACATGCGGAAGTCAAAGCATATGATCATCTGAGATTAACGAGGCAAAAATTAAATTCTTTGGACACAGGGACGGCGGAACAGTGGGGTCTCATTAGTAAGATTGTATGGCAAGATGGGAAGGGCTGAGTTTAGTGAAAATGTATGAAAACTTGGCTAAATTTCGGGGGGGGGGGGGCTAAAGTCTCTCCCCCCCCCCCCCACCCACCCCCCACCCCGGCTCCACCGTCCCTGCGACAGTGGAGCTCATTTATAAATCATTTTGTAATTAAAAGCAATTTTCCAGACAAGATTGAGGGCTTAGAGTTAGAAGCATGTCAGCTTTAATGTCAGTGTTAGTTCAATTACTTAAATACAAAATAAGTATCCCATAATGAGACGGTGGTCTTGAGTCACGGCACAGGCTCTCTAAATCTGTCTATCAGCATTTGACTTTCTATATCAGCAGTTCTTGTAATAGATCTTGAAATATGATGACGAGCATGAGATTGATCGGGAGGAAACCTGGAAAATAGGAAAGCAACCAAAGTCAGGTGAAACTGGCGCAAAGTTTTGTCAAGCATTGCCCAGCCAATAAAAAGACACGTTTGAGTAGGAGGGCTTTTGTGAGTCGTGCAAGAATATAAATCATTTCCCGTCCACACCAATGCAAATTCAGCATTTACTTGTCTCGAGAAAAAAGAACAAAAAATAGGACCATACTTCCAGACAAAGAGCTGAAGCGTCGTATGGCGACCGTACGGTTCTTACGCCCACGCCAGAGATTTCGGCCCTGACAGTCGCTATCCTAGTGTTGAATTGCTCAGTAGCTAGATACCTATGGGTGAGAGAACGCCCGGCCACCAGACCATATAAGGACGCCTCTTGTACCGTTAGTGAACAATCAACTAATTATTATGCATCCCCAACGTATTTATAGGCCTGAAGAGTGTGTTAGGGATCCATGTTGGACGCGTTGTTGGTTTTCTTTTTAGCTAGTAGTAGCTTTCTCACGATAATGCAGAAATGTTTTCCCCAGTTGGTCGTTTAGCATGTTCCCACATATGATCTAATAGTAGGCATTAAAATGACACGGGAATGAGTTTCTTTTGAAATTTTCCCTCTGCGCATGCGCACATACGTCATCCCGTCTGATATTCTTTTCCATCAACAGACGACCATTAATCCACTGAAAGGATGCCCAGAGTGTTATACCTATTGAAAGTCAGTAATCTCTGTCAATTTGAATCTCGGGAAGTGTCACAATGGAACGGAATTGGCGCTGAAAAGTCCAAAGCACGAGCCATTTCTCAGAATAAACCGGAATAATTTTAAATTGTAAATAATTTGTATTTGCTATAACCATAGCAACACCTAGGCCCTAAAGTGTTTGACGTTGATAATTGCTAAGCTACAGAACTTCCTATTTGATTAACAGCCAGTGCAGTATATACATATAACTCACTCAGTGAATAAATGTAGCTTTTGAATTACAGTGGTACCTCTACTACTCGGCCACCCTCGGGACCGAGCCAATGGCCGCTTAATAGAGGTATGTAAATACAGTACTTGAGTCACAATATCTTATTTGGCCTTTGAAAAGTGGCCGCTTTCGCGTGGCTGCTTAAATAGGTGGCCGCTTAAAATATATGGATAAAATAAATAAATAAATAAGAACCATCCATTGCTGTATTCATATGTTGGTACCTAAGCGATTGCAACGACACAGAGGTGCAAAGACTGATTCCCTTAGACCGGTCCTTCATCTTGCGCACGCGCATTAGACAAAATGGTCCAATATTAAGTATTCTTACCACCATATATGGAACAAGCTTGACTACACGTGGTTGGCGATGGAGTACTCGATTCCAGTCCCTCGACATAATTTGGTACGAACCAATTCCAAAACGCCATGTACTCAGGGCGGAATTTGGCGTGCACCCGCTGAACTATACCAAGCTCCAGGTAGTGCTGGCTCACATTGTTGTACTGTGGCCAAAATATAGAGGAGTTTTCTGGCTGGTTGGGATCCCTGTGGATCAACAAGTTCTCGTTTGTTAACATTGGAAAAGTGCGTATCCAAGGCTATAAGAAATTCCGCGCTCTGATTGGTCGAGTGTTTTTTTCTCTTGGTATAATCACCTACCGGTGACTATGACATTGAGAGCATTACGAGTGTGCGCGCAAGTTTTGTTATGATAAATAAAATATATTTGAGTAATAATAAAATAAGTCGTCGCTTCGCTCTGGCTGGACGTTGAATGTCTGTTTGCTTAGCTTCCCGCTAGGCAAATGCGCTGCACTTCACTCGTATAAAGTATAGCAGTGTATAACCGTATAGCAGTGTCATAAACGCCTGTTCAAACAATGGACAGCTGCTATAGGGAGAGAATTTTCAATGTACCCGACTTTTTTTCCACCCAAAATCTTCCTTTTCAAAGGAATATTATTTAAAAAAGAGCTAAAAGTTACTTCTAATAAATTATAGACACTTATAAAACAAAAGACAAATTTTGGCGAAAAAAGTTGTATTTCGCGCTGAGTCTTTTTAAGCCGTCAATACCACAAAATATCGACGTTTCAAAACAAATAAAAAATAGTAGCTTGCGAGCCGGCTCTACGGTCATATTTTTTTCTCCCCCGGATATTTGTCTTTTTCTCAACGCGGTATTCCTGTGTCGCGGGGGGGAAGGAATCCCGCGTGCCAAAAAAATCAATATCCGATGAAAAACCCACTGGAGAGCCAGCCCTAAAGTTAATAGCAGAGTGACTCGCGTACCCACTCGTATGTTATACGCACCCGGTCTTGGCGAAGTTCGTCCATCGCGTTATGACGTCACGGGTATAGTTCCCATCCACACTGTAAGGGTCGCTAGCGTTGAGCACTTGACCAAATATGTACGCGCTATTGGACCCATGATAAGCACGGACCCAGTCAGAGACGGCGGGGAGCCCAGGGGCAAAATAGGGATACCTGAGACAACACAGTCAATAGTGAGCACCTGACCAAATATGTACGCGCTATTGGAGCCATGATAAGCACGGACCCAGTGTGAGACGGCGGGGAGCCCAGGGGCAAAATAGGGATACCTGAGACAACACAGTCAATAGTGAGCACTTGACCAAATATGTACGCGCTGTTGGAGCCATGATAAGCACGGACCCAGTCTGAGACGGCGGGGAGCCCAGGGGCAAAATAGGGATACCTGGGACAACACAGTCAATAGTGAGCACCTGACCAAATATGTACGCGCTATTGGAGCCATGATAAGCACGGACCCAGTGTGAGACGGCGGGGAGCCCAGGGGCAAAATAGGGATACCTGGGACAACACAGTCAATAGTGAGCACCTGACCAAATATGTACGCGCGATTAGAGCCATGATAAGCACGGACCCAGTGTGAGACGGCGGGGAGCCCAGGGGCAAAATAGGGATACCTGGGACAACACAGTCAATAGTGAGCACCTGACCAAATATGTACGCGCGATTAGAGCCATGATAAGCACGGACCCAGTGTGAGACGGCGGGGAGCCCAGGGGCAAAATAGGGATACCTGGGACAACACAGTCTAGTGAGAATCTTGTAAAGAAAGGGAGGTCACAACAACAGTGCTCCATGCATAAATATCACAGGGAACTTCGGCAGATAACCATCCATGGGAAAAGCTGAATTTCCCAAGGCACACGCATGGGAAGTGTTCGGAATTCAGAAGGACAGCCATGGGAAATCCGAACACTTCCCATTCCTCGACCGATAAAAATGAATACACTCTTGAAATCGGTAACAAAGCTTTTCAAATGAAACAGCGTTACGTGATCCTTGATCCACACTATAAAATACGAACGAGCACAATCACCCGAATTTAGTGGGACTATTGGGGGTCCCCTACTAATGATAATCCTGAGACGTATTCGACACCCTTCGTACGTACCTGTGAGTCCACTGGTAGAAATACACAGCATTTGCCGCGCTCTTAACTACACCGCTGGCGAATTTCATAGCTGGCGCAGCAAACATTGCATCCGTTCCCATGTCAACATACATGCGTCTGTTGCGGAACGGATCATCCACCGCTGACCAGTCCGTATAGCGGTAGATAATAGCGGTTTTCAAATTCTGATCGTCGTTCAGAGTAAACGTCATTTTCCTGGCGGCCTCTAGGAATTTAGAGCGCGGAAGGCCGGAATTCAGGTCGGGACCTCTTCCTTTACCTAAAATTCGACGAAAAATGTTATGGCATCCTCTTTCAATGAAACAAATAGATCTGATTTTGTGTGCTTCTGTGCTGTATTAGATGCACAGATGACGTCATAACGAGTCATGGACAAGAAAGTACGCTACGAAACACAGCCGCAAAACTGCAACAGGAAAATCCCTAACTTAAAACACGTAGAAATATCATCAAATATCCTTGGCTCGACTTTTAGACCGGCCTCGAGAGGTGTCTTCTCAGTATAGTGTGTTGAATGGCCCTGTGGTGCAATTTGGTGTAATTACTATAATAGGCTTCAGGAAGTACCTGGCACATTGGAGGTGAAAACTGCACCCTCGTCGTTAGCTGATCCGATGATAAGGTTGCCGGGGTTGACTTTGCCCTGCTCCAGGAGAGTAATCGGGTCATCTGCACAGAAAGAAAGAAGCAGTGATCTTAGAATCTCTGGACACTGACTTTGAAATGTGTTTGACTATCAAACAAATGTCGAGTCATTTGAAAATAAATGTCTGCAGTGATGGATTACGGTTGAAGAGTGACTCCAGTCAAACCCCTCTCTCTGACTTTTCAGTATACATTCGTCATTAGAAAAATCTCTTAGATCAATCTCCTATAAAGGGGAGCCTGTCACGATACGCGCCATCCTCGCGCGCCAGGGTCCTTCCCTCGCCTCCCCCAGGGGACAGAGGAAAAGGTTTTCCTCTGTCCCCTGGGGGGAGGTGAGGGGAGGACCCTGGCGCGCGAGGATGGATACGCGCATGCTCCAGGAGCAATCACACTTATTCATCAGCAAAACTGATGAACCAAGAAATAGCGAGATTATAAACGATTGCCATCGCTGGCCATCGTTACGGAACGATACTTCTCTGATTTCAGATGCGCAGAACAGTTGCGCAGTTTGCTTGACAGGCTCCCTTAAAACATTTAATCGAAGGAATTCCCTTGATTTGCACCACACGCAGTGGATCTTCTGCGCAAGGATGTGCGCTATTTCTTAGACAAAGCGCGCGCTCGAGCAGTGCGATCTTTAGCCAAACAGCATCAGCGCACGTGTTCCCTTTTTTACGTCGCTACAGGAGAACTACCACAGTCATGACCTCCTTTTTTGCTTCCGATTTTTATACAAATACCTGGTAACACCTGCCCGTCCACCACTGCGTTGAAGCCGTTTAATGGCGGCACAGCGACCTTATAAGTAGCCGATATAAGCTCAGCAGGTGACTTGGAAGCCAGGCAAGCGCGGGCAGCATCCACTGACTCACACCCTAGCTCCTTCACGAACGAACTGTAAAGTAACACACGAATGTAATTAAGCAATTAAATTACTTTCCGCGTGCTCTCTGCTTTCTTACAAACACGAGTGGGATGTTGGGAGAACTGATCAAAGCCGGCTCGTGTCTTTCAAGTTTTATCAGTTCGAACAACATTCCCCGAGTGTGTGTAAGAAACCAGAGGCAAGCGGAAAGTACTTTTATTGCTTTTAGAAAATAACATACACACGCGCGACAGCGTTGCGTGACAATCGTGTTTCTCAGGTCTCTCTTACAAACACGCTTTTTAACCAATCAGAATGCGCACATTCACAATACAACATAGGTGTTATTTTCTAAAATGTATAGTACATAATCACGCATGACAGTTACAGTTCAAAGGTCACGTTCCAGGTTGCTCTAGAAAGAACAATCAATATTCGATTATTTATTGGCAAACTGTTTGTTTGTTTGTGTTCTCTACCTTGCTCTAGAATGAGCCCTCCGTTGCTTGGTAACCGTGGTAAAGCTCGTAGGAGATGGCCCACTCTGCATAATGGCATTTTTAAACAGACCGCTGGCCGGGGGTGATAACATCAGCAGGCCCACGCAGCCACCACCAGTCGCCTCTCCAAATATGGTAACATTACTGACATCACCTCAAAGCTTTCATGGGAAAAAGGAGGTAGTTATAAAAGCTTAAAATTAGACATCGCTCTCCACAAATCTCGCTCACAATTATTTGTTACTGCTTATAGTCATATCAAGAAAACATTGTCGTCTTTCTAGAGATAGAGCGGGCTTCCTGTGGTGTCTTGTCTACCTTGTTTCCAGGTTCTTGACCGTGAAAAACACAGCGGAAAATGTACATAACATATTTTCTCGAGTGTATTTGAGTTCTGGTTGAGTTTGAAGTATTCTACGTCAAAAAAAATAGTGAAAAACTTACTGGGATTCCAAATATGGTATGCAGATACTTCCTTATAAGGAAGTTGAAGAAAGTCGACAATTTTTAAGGGAATTTTCTTGATATGCAGGAAAAAGGCGTAAACGGCGTAAAAAAAAATAAATAAAATCTGCTCTTTTGTATCTTTGCCGTTGTTGCGTCAATAATAAAAATAGATATTTTTTATATTCAAATTAATTACATGTGCTTTTCTAGAAAGAAATGCAAAAAAAATGTATTCATTGTATTGCGTCATTAATTACCCATACTCCGTAGCGGTCTAGGGCGCGTTTATGAATAAAACCAAGCAAACAATCATTCATGGACGCTAATTTCTGTGACCTCTACAAGTTAGAAATCGAAGTCGACGACATAATTTTTGTCGTTTCAGTTTTAAATATGTAATGTGTACGATGTTGATGTTTTTACCGTGCTAAAATAAAGCCCATGTATGTAGTGCGCGAAAACAGTACCACAACTTGACTCGATCCGCAAGATCCATAGCCTCCTACGCAGTCACGTCGTAATCACTTGTTTCACTTTCTCTTGAAAAGGACACGCAAGCGGCTGCGGGGAACGCTAGTTCAGCAGTATATCCTCCACTCCTTGCATTTTATTTCAACTTCAAGCATAGACGGAACTAACTACCAAAGCTATCCTTCTGTAAATTTTTACAAGTTAATTTCGCGAAATGCAATCCTCACTGCCATGCCCCCTTACATTGCATTGATTGAAAATATGTATGATAGAGACGATACACTTACGCTGCGATGTTTTGTTTAACCCAGGCGAGGGCCTGAATCTGATCCAACAAACCATAGTTACCAGTGATATCTCTGCCCGTCCACAGGAACCCCAATGCTCCTAGACGGTACTGTACAACCACGACAATCACACCCCCGAGTGTGCATAGAGTGGTACCATCGTAGAGTCTGCTAGAGCCGAGGTTGAACGCTCCGCCATGGATATACACCATCACCGCTAGACCTCCACCACTCGAAACCCCTTAGGGACATATATATTCAGGTTTAAGCAGTCTTCACTCGTCTCGTTAAGAAACCACACACCGCTCTGTGCACTCGCACCTGGGTTTACAAGTTGAGGGCACGCTTTACCATAAGCTATCGTATCTTGTACACTATTCCATGGTAAGGGTGCTTTTGGGGGACTGAATCTATCCGCGGTCGCAAACGGAACTCCGAGAAACTGTTGCACGGATTTTCCATTCGGAAGCTGAACAACTCGACCTCTGATTGGTCCGTTTGTGGTCGTTACTGTAGCAGTGTAGGTTAGCGCGCTTGTAGATTGCGAAGTGATAACTATGAAAGCTAATAATAATAATAACATGGCAGCCATATTATTGTGTGATACGCACAACATGAACGCGGTCACGGATGGCAAGATCAAGTATACACACCCGGTCACGCAACATCGTTACCTCTTGAATTCGTAGTCTTCCAGCTTAGTTCACATGAACGATTGCACGCTATCCACGCAAAACACGTGTAAAAAGTAAGCAATACCTCCCACCTACCCTACCCTCCCTCAATGCCTCGACACGAAATTATTCGTAGGATACCGTAAGCATCTGATGTTTTTTTATTAATCACATGAACAATCATATGAAAAAACATCTACTAGCTATATTATTTCGAAATCCAAAGCAAACGACGAGAGTGAACCTCCTTCAGAAATCCTAACGAGAGTGTTTTCATTAAAAAAAGTCCTACTGCCCTTGCCCCGTCATTCTAATGCCTATTTTAATTGGACACGATTACAATGAATATTAGCCAATCAGAGCTCGCGTTCTATTCCAAAATGAGCGAAGGCGCGTAAATAAGTTTTGTATCCATGACAACCGTGACGTGTAAATAGTCCTTTAGCAACGCCATGTTGTGGAAGTGAGAAGAAACAAGTCGGAAATAATACTCGCTATTTTGCCCTTTTCTCACGCAGTTACACGGATAAAACCTCCGTGTTTAGGGAATAAGCGGTTTATTTATCAATTTTGTACATTTTAGTGTGAAACTCTTTTAAAATGGCTGCTACATTAGCGCAAAAAGGAGATCATTCGAGGACGTACACATTCGCAAGTCAACCTCGTCCTGTACAACAGCGAAAGAAATTCAGAGATCCGCTCACTCAGCAGTAAGTATTTATTGTCTGAATCCTTATTTAGCTCGATATATATCGTAACTGATAACACACCAACGCTGGAGCCTTTTTGCAGCAAAATGCAGACATTAACAAGGCTTTAGCGGGCATTTTTGATCATCTTCGTTTTCGTTCTCGCATCGCATTCCCTGCTTGAGAAAATCGAAGACATGGTATCATTAAAAACATCTGTGATCTTCACATTGCAACGATATGTTTAGCCATGTTTTTATTAGACATGCATTTTCTTCCTTGGTAATTTTCTTTGATTATGAAATGACTTGATCATTTCCTGTCAGTGTTATTCGGGAAGTAGACTACAAAGTAACAATTTCTCAATTTCAACATTTAAAAATATTTTCAAAAGAGATGACCTGCTGTTTTACTAGCTCTTCTTAAAGCTTAGTTTTTTTCCTTTTCTCTCGAAATTGGAATATGTTTCTTTAGCTTCAAACATCATAGCTTAAGTACAGTACAGTCTGGATGTATGTTAACACTTACACGCGTGTAGTGTGGGTGGAGTGTGGGTGTTAAGTGTGGGTGTAGTGTGGGTGTACTATTACACGAAAAGTGCGTGTAGTTTTCCTTTGTTATGCAGGAATGCAGGGATGACTTGAATAAAGCTCGTCAAATGAATCGGCTTGTTTAGAAAGTATGCTCGGTAACGTAAAGCTTCCGAGCCGACAGTTTAGTTTAACGTTGGAAAAGCCTTTGATAACTATTCAAATAGAAAACTGATCGCGATGAAATTTGTACCAAAAAAAACTATGAGACCTAGAGAATTTTTTTTTCAAATGCGAAGTTTCCAGCGCAAGGGAAAATAGCGCCCAAACATGTTCAACTGACTAAAGCGTCTTTTGGACCTTTTCATGTTCGACTTGCCGTTCGCTCTAGAACTTTGCGCTTGAAGTTTACAAGATAACTCTTCTAATAAACAACGGATCGTGATGAATCTTATATCAAATTAATCTTTGAGACCTAGCGAGTGCGTTTTTAATAGTATTTTCGATGCGAAGTTTACAGCGCGAATGAAAATATCGCACAAACATGTTCAACTGACTGAAGCGTGCTTTGAGTCAAATGACGAAAGCGTGCTTTGAGTCTTTTCAGTTCGAATTGCCGACTTCACTCTAGAACTTTGCGTTTGAAGTTTACAAGACAACTCTTCTAATAAACAACGGATCGTGACGAATCTTATATCAAATTAATCTTTGAGACCTAGCGAATGCGTTTTTAACAGTATTTCCAATGCGAAGTTTTCAGCGCGAGGTAAAACAGCGAATAAAATATGCTCAAAATGACGAAAGCGTGCTTTGAGTCTTTTCAGTTCGAGTTGCCGACTTCACTCTAGAACTTTGCGTTTGAAGTTTACAAGATAACTCTTCTAATAAACAACGGATCGTGACGAATCTTATATCAAATTAATCTTTGAGACCTAGCGAATGCGTTTTTAACAGTATTTCCGATGCGAAGTTTTCAGCGCGAGGTAAAACAGCGCATAAAATATGCTCTAATGACGAAAGCGTGCTTTGAGTCTTTTCAGTTCGAATTGCCGACTTCACTCTAGAACTTTGCGTTTGAAGTTTACGAGACAACTCTTCTAATAAACAACGGATCGTGACGAATCTTATATCAAATTAATCTTTGAGACCTAGCGAATGCGTTTTTAACAGTATTTCCAATGCGAAGTTTTCAGCGTGAGGTAAAACAGCGAATAAAATATGCTCAAAATGACGAAAGCGTGCTTTGAGTCTTTTCAGTTCGAGTTGCCGACTTCACTCTAGAACTTTGCGTTTGAAGTTTACAAGATAACTCTTCTAAGATTAATTTGATATAAGATTCGTCACGATCCGTTGTTTATTAGAAGAGTTATCTTGTATAGCCCTCCCAATCCATTGTAAATAGTCTTCCTAGTAAATAGAGTAGTATAGGAGTAATTTAGGAATATTTCTTTTTCGTTTATATTCTGTTGTGTCCCCCATTAGCCAATCATGGCTAAATAATATTGACACGTTAATAAAGTCTTTATTTTTTTTATTTTATTGTAAACTTCAAACACAAAGTTCTAGAGCGAAGTCGGCAACTTGAAAAGACTCAAAGCACGCTTCAGTCAGTTGAACATTGTTTGTGCGCTATTTTCATTCGCGCTGTAAACTTCGCATCGAAAATACTATTAAAAACGCACTCGCTAGGTCTCAAAGATTAATTTGATATAAGATTCATCACGATCCGTTGTTTATTAGAAGAGTTATCTTGTAAACTTCAAGCGCAAAGTTCTAGAGTGAAGTCGGCAACTCGAACTGAAAAGACTCAAAGCACGCTTCAGTCAGTTGAACATGTTTGTGCGCTATTTTCATTGGCGCTGTAAACTTCGCATCGGAAATACTGTTGAAAACGCATTCGCTAGGTCTCAAAGATTAATTTGATATAAGATTCGTCGCGATCCGTTGTTTATTAGAAGAGTTATCTTGTAAACTTCAAACGCAAAGTTCTAGAGTGAAGTCGGCAACTCGAACGTGAAAAGACTCAAAGCACGCTTCAGTCAGTTGAACGTGTTTGTGCGCTATTTTCATTCGCGCTGAAAACTTCGCATCGGAAAAAGGCACGAAACAAATTCGCTAGGTCCCAAGGATCAATTTGATATAAGTTTCATTCCGATGCGTTGTTTATTAAAAAAGTTATCTTGTTAACTTCAAACGCAAAGTCCTACAGTGAAGTTGAATAGTCGAAGGTTAATGTCGACACGCTTTAGTCCGCTGAGCATGTTTGCATACTCTTGATCTCAGCTCGATAATTAGGTAGAAATCTGCGTGTAGTTTGCTGAGTGTAGTACACTCAATCCCAAACTACACCCACACTACACCCACACTACACCCACACTACACCCACACTACACCCACACTACACGCACACTACACCCACACTACACCCACACTACACCCACACTACACGAAAAAAGTGTTAACATACATCCAGACTGTACTGTATATTCCTTGACACTCCAGTCATGCTTTTTCACTTGTATTGCAACTAGAAAACTTACTTATAAATGCTGCATTAGCACTGCCTTTTATTTGTTAAGGAACGTGATCCACTTATAACTATGATCTAATGATGCTAGTCAATGTTTTTACTGATCAAAATATTGTACATTGTGATGTTTCCCTTATGGAAACATACATCATGCAAGTGCAAGCCAAAAATCTTGGCTTGTTTTTGCTTGATTCACACTTGGGCTCATGAACCATCCTGTACACACTGTATTTGACTTCAGGGTCAAGCCGTGCTAGCTGATACATATTAGATATATTTGTGTCAGTCACTCGAAATTCCTTGCAGCTGATGGCACAAGCAATTGTTACAGAATTGTCCCAAACCCACCACAAATGATCAATCAATCCCTTTTCTCCTTCAGTTAACAACACGTGACCATTTCGATCAATCGAAATGATCACATGACATTGCAAATAAAACTTTGTCATGTGATCATTTCAAATGACCAAAATGGTCATGTGAGTTAAGGGGTAAAAATGATTGATCCAAATGAAAAACTGATAGACTGTTGGTGGCAGGTCTTGGACAGTTGATATTTACAGCCATTCTCAGTTACACGCGGTCGCCGGGAAAAAGCTTGCAAGCGAAAACTCATTTTCTGTCTTGTCTGAGCGGCGAAAGCATGTGCGTTGCCATGGAAACTTTGACAAAGAGTTTTCACTTGCAAGCTTTTTTCCCGACGACCGCGTGTAACTGAGAATGGCTGTAATATGCATACAGCAATGCTGTTATTTACCAATCTTTTAATCATCTTTTGTTACCTCTTTCTTTAGAAATGAGGCCTCAATGCCATATGGCAACATCATGTATGACAGGAGAATTGTACGTGGAAATACATATGCACAGAGGACATTGCCAGCAGTAAGTTGCATACACATACTGTTATATATTTCTAGGGCATTTTTATTAGTGGCCAACATAGAATATAACAGGTTTCATCCATATTAGCTTCAATTTATAACTCTGATTAATTAACAATTGTCCTCAATGACATGTACGTTGTATTTGAAAATGGGAAAGAAAGCATTGTATGTCTAGCCAACTACATGTATGAACTTCACATTTACACTGTCAGTGATAATGTGATTCATGAACCCCTAGTGTTGATTTTGCACTATTTTGCAAATCTGTAATTTCAGAGCTGGGGCACTCAGCATGTTGAAATAGTATGACTTATTTAATAATTTTTGAATTTAAATTCTTTTTAACAGACAGCCCAGCCAGATCCAATAGAAATTCAAAGACAACAAGAAGCGAGACGGAGAGCAATTGCTAGGAAACGAGCAAAGGATCAGTTACAACCGCGATCACCAGAGCCTGTGGAAGGCCGAAAACACATTGATGTCCAGACAGAATTATATCTTGAAGAGCTGAGTGATCGTGTGGAGGAAGCAGAGGTTGAAACACAGACAGATGCCTTTCTCGACAGACCTCCATCACCTTTGTTTATACCTGCCAAGACAGGAGTGGATGTCGCCACACAAATACTAGAGGGAGAGGTAAGGTACCACCTGGAGTGCCTAAAAATCAGCCACTTTGAGGAAATACTTGGCCCCTCTTGAGTGCTCTGAAGCAAGCACATTTTTCACTTTGTGCATAGCTAGAGAAGGCACCAGGGGTTCCAGAACCCCTCCCTTCAGCTCTCAATATAAAATAATAAAGTAATAACGAAGCGTGAAATAAAAATTGTTTAAACTTTGGAGGTTTGGAAACCCCCTCTTGGAGAGGCTGGATACAGCCCTGATACAAACATGAAACTACAAGGTTTCATGGCCAAAATAGGGTACACAAAATGGATCTCGGTCTTGGATATGGTATACAAGTTGTGATATGGATATGGTAAGGGCTTTGAGACCCCTGGAGTACCCCTACCACAAAATCAGGGAAGTACCTCCTGGTATAATTTTCACCCATTGTCAAACTTTTAAGGTGAATGCAATAACACATGCATTTCTCTTCTAGTTATTTGACTTTGACATTGAAGTGAAACCCATCCTAGAAGTCCTTGTCGGCAAGACTGTAGAGCAAGCCTTATTAGAGGTCATGGAGGAAGAGGAGCTCTCTAACCTACGAGCACAGCAACGCAGATTTGAGGAACTTCGAAATGCTGAGCTTGTAGAGACACAGAGACTTGAAGAACAGGAGAGAAGACACAGAGAGGAAAAGGAGAGACGGATGACACAACAAGCTGAAGTGCTCAAGAAAGAGAAAGAAACTGGAGAGAAAATTGCTGCAAGAGCTTTTGCACAGGTGAGAAATCCATTATTGTTGAAGTATCTAGTAAGAATGAGCAGTTAAGTCAGTTCAACTCAGGGAAATATAGACATGCACAATATATTTTATTTGGTGTGGTGATCTATTTAAAGAAACATTGGAATTGGTCTTCGGTTGTTTGGTGCCATTGTTTGGTAGTCAAAAAGCAAAGAATGTGATTGTATTTTTTGCTTAAATTATAAAATCCCAAAGCAATGTTTATTGAATTAGGTCTAGTCCAAATTATGAATTAAAGAACCTGCAGGTTAAATATTTTTTTTTAGCCTTGAACGGCAAGTCATTCTACTGTAAGTTATATGAAAATTGTGGTATGTGATCATCTAGAGATTTCATGTTGCAAATTGAAGTGATAATACAAGGAAATCCTAACACCTTTCAAATAAATGTGGCTGCTCTACTTTGTTTTCCTAACTTTCTTTTTCTTTGTTATTTCAGAGCTATCTCGCCGACCTTGTACCCTCCGTATTTGGTTCCTTGAATGAAAATGGTTATTTCTATGACCCAGTTGAAAGAGGTAAGTCAGATCTGGGTGCTTGAAAGCCACAAGATAGCGGGCACCCCCAAGTTCATCCATCCATGCCTAAATGGGACCTTTATTGAGCAACGACAGACGTTTTTCGTCTGTGAATTTTGATTGGCTGAGTAGTGGTTTTGCATTCTATGACTGGAATCTGAAATCTATTTCCATGCCATGGTGTGTATTTTTAGGACTGGATTTTGAGAGGGAGCCTCTGTTGTCTATGTTGTTTTATCTCCTGTAATTTTACTATGATCTTTATTTTAGAGGGGGGAAAGGGTTTAGGGGTCTCCCAATCAGATTTTGGTAGATGTCTTTGATGTTGCCTTACACTGCCGTAGGATGGCGATATGACAACACCCTTTGATGCTGTGTCCAGTTATTGTGCCCTAATAGAAGTTACATCTTATTTGTGTTTAGATGTGGAGACATACTTTATGCCATGGTTGATGGATAGAGTAGATTTCATCCTTAACAGAACACTCACAGCTAGAATGGTGTTAGACGGTAAGTCGTAACAGAATGTCTGTAGGACTGTACAATACTTATATATAAGTGAAATATATCACCTACGTTACAAGTTTTTTTATGTCTGGATATCAAGTCAAAATATCATACATTTTGTAATGTATGACAGGAAGTGCATTCAATCATTTTCTGTTCAGTTTCAACCGACCTCTAGAATTTGATTGCAAAACGAGGGCGTACAAACGTACCTTTTGGTGCGAAATGTTTCTGGCCTTTTTAAACAAGCTAGTTGTAATAGTGGACTAATGGAGACCATTTGTTTTTCTTTGTAGCAATAATCCGAGACGTGGTGACCAAACGACAAGAGGTGTACGGAAAACTTGACGAAGAGCTTCGCCAAGTTATGGAAAAAGAATTAATGGCGAAAGCAGCAGAACAGAGAAAGAAAATCGAGGAAGCCACGCCTGTCGCACCTGTTGAGGAACCCAAACCCGAGTCCACAGACAAGACGGACCCAGACTCGCCTGCCGACTCTAAACCCCCAGAAGAGGAAGCAGATAAACCAGAAGAGGCGGCGGACGAACCTACTACAGAGACCTAGTTATTACAGACTGCAGGATTCATTTATAGGACGTTTAATAACACACCTGGATTATAACTAGAATATTTACATGCTTTATGCACCTATTTTTGGATTACTTTTCTACGTTTGACAAGATGGTCATTCATGGCCCCCTCTGATTCGGTCTTACGTGCTGTACATTTTACATTTTCGTGAAGTGGAAGGAAAAACTCTATTGTATACTGCATCAAATTGACTGCCCATTTGAATTGCAGTCTAAATTAAACAAACTCGCCTGCAAAATGTTGTTCCCAGGACTAGAATTTGTATATATTATATATATCGGTGAATGTTAACTTGCCAAATAGCAGTGAACATAGAGAGAATGAATAAAACTTTGCAAACTGAAGACAGCTGTCCTTGCTTTGTTACACGGGTTATAACTGGTTAAGAAAACTCACTTCTAATGTCTAATAATGAACAACAACCAAAGGTTGAGATTTATGTTAAACGCGCTCCGACGAAGGGCTAACGATCGCACGGCGTTTAACATAAATCGATCTCAACCTTTGGTTGTTGTTGTTCATGTTCACGTCTCCGCCGACGCGGACCACGTAGTTTTCCCGTAAAACTAGTCATACCATCACTCCTCAAGTCATTTCCATGATACGTTCCTTTGCCACCAGCGATCACATCCCCGCCCCTACGCCCACACTTCCCCATCTCATACTACCTGGCATGTGTACATTATTATAATAATTTCGGTCCATTTCCCACGCGCGTGAAAAACAGAAGGGATAAAAATAACAAATCGGCACTTTTTGAGGACAACGCCACCTAGTCCAGGATATTCTTTGGAGGTTGTCCTTACCCACTCTGGAATTTCTACATGCCCTCCCTAGAATTTGTCGAGTTTTGATCAAACAGGGGAAGGGGGGGGGGGGGGGGGAGTTTTAGAGTAAATCACCCAGAAACTTAGTGTACTAAATAATATATATTTTCTAAAAATAATTTTTTTTCATAAGTTGTTTTTTCGGTCACGCTCGCGACGTAGCCGTGTTTCAGAAAAACGAGACCAGACAGCTCCCGAGAGCCGAAGCTTCGTATGGCGACCGTACCGTCGTATACCGTCCACGCCAGAGATTTCTGCCCTTACAGCCGCTATCCCCCCTGGGGGGGTACTCCCAAAACTTTTGTACGGGGATGCTCGGCCCAGATTCTGGACCCCTTACCCTTCTTTATGCCAATTTGAAAGCAGAAAAGTACCCTTTTCTTATACCAAAGTCGAAAAAGGTACCCCTTTTTATACCAAGCCTGAAAAAGGTACCCCTTTCTTATACCAATTGACTTTGAATCGGCTTTGTGCTCTGTTTTGCTCCCATGTGAATATAGACCTTTTTTTATACACAAATTGCAAGTTCTTTATATCCAGTCCAGCCTGAAAACCCTACCCCTTCCTTATACCCAGCCTAAAAACCCTACCCCTTTCTTATACCTCTTTCCTGAAAACCCTACCCCTTTCGGGCCGAGCATCCCCGTATAGTGCAATATAGGGAGTATCCTTCTAGCTCGACACACATGCCAAGCTAATCGGGGAGACAACAAAAGAGAGAAAAAAAAATGAATCATATACCCTATATACACTAACCCTATATACATTATAGACCATTAGTAGCTCAGCCAATCAGAATGCACGATTTGTAATAGACCATTAGTTGGTTTATACTAACATTGGTTAAACACTAGGAGGGAATGTTTCGAATGTCGCTCCCAACATCACAAGTGGTCTGTTGCGCCGATAAACTCAGAAAGTTGTACTCTAATGATTTTAGCGTGAGAGAACCATGATTGTAAACTGCATGGATAAATTGCACTTCGCATCTTAGGGATCAGACATCCACATCTGTAAACCGCATTTGAACATGGATATTTGCTGTATACATATACCGTTTCCGGGATACGGTTGGTGCGCTAGGGAGTATGGGTAAATATTTGAATTTCCGTAAAATATTAGAAACAAACATGCTTAGAAATGTGCTGAAATTTGATGATTTCACATGTGGTTGCGATAACTGTCTGAATTCAAACCAAACAGTAGCAGTTTAGCTGCCCCCATTATCCTTTGCGCTTCAAGCTTATAGGCTTTTGGGGTGACAACGTTTCCCGGAAACGGTATATATGTTATTTACCGGCTGCGAGGTCCGTATAGGGAAAAACTGTTGTGACCGAGGGCTGGAAAATGTTGACCGAGGCCGGAGGTCAACATTTTCCAGGCCGAGGTCACAGTTTTTCACTATACGGACCGACATAAGCCGGTAAAAAACTTATTTTTTTTCCAGCTCTAAAATTTGTTTTACAGTTAATTTATCGGTTTGTTCCTTGGAACAAAAAAAAAACAAGAAAGTCAAACACAGTTGGGTACGACTATTTATTTTCAGCTACACGCATTTCATTCCGATCCTGATGTATTTTCTACATAATTCGGACTAATAGATTTATCCATCTCAGACGCTCCCGGCGTCAGACTCCAGACGCTCCCCGCGTCAGATTCCAGACGCTTCTTGCGTCAGAGGGGATATCTGACAATTATCTGAATATAAGCTAAACAGGGTAGAGTAACACTTTAGGCTCAGTTTGCCCCGAACTCCGTCATCCACTCCACATATTTCTTGATATCCGCATCCGATACGGACTTGGAAACTTTCTTCAGCGCCATGGAAAAGTCCTCCATGTTGACGGGGAGGTCTAGTTCTTCCTTCGGCAAGTTCCGGATCTGTTCCGGGGTCAGGCCTTTAATTCGCCTGCGCATAGCCATCATTGACGCGTCCCTGGAAATGGCAATAACGTCATTAGCAAAGGACCAAGGGGGAGTCCCTGGAAATGGCAATAAAGTCATTAGCAAAGGACCAAGGGGGGAGTGAAAGGGTGGGACGTACGATCTCAAAATCTCAAGGGTCGGACGGAGAGGGCATGGCACTAGCTATGTGAAAGCTTGCTCTAAATGGCAATAACGTCATTAGCAAAGGACCAAGGGGGAGTGAAAGGGTGGGACGTACGATCTCAAAATCTCAAGGGTCGGACGAGAGGGCAAGGCAGTGGCTATGTGAAAGCTTGCTCTAAATGTCTCTACTTTACACGAAATTATCGATAAAAATCAGCTACTTGAGTGAAAAATACTATGGGAGCAGATTTGATATAGCCTACCTGCAGACATTAGTGATATCGGCCCCGCTATATCCATTCATGTTGTTGGCCACTTCCTCTAGAATGACGTCTTCAGACATCTGCACACCTCGTAGGTTGATCTTCAACAGTTCCAAGCGGCCCTCGGCTGCAAACAAACAAACAAACGATTTCACGTGACTGTTGCAAGTAAATAACACTTGTGTTCCTTGGACGAGGTCTTCTCTTTGTTTATTCAGCCAATCAGAATGACGACTCTGGTTTTCATGGGTCAAAACTCAACGCAAGTCGCACTTACTTCGTGCCTTATTTGGTCTGTGTTGGGTTGGTTTCATTTTGAATTGCCTAGTGTATTCAGTTTGCGTTTAGTTTTGGGTTACCTGTGGGGAGGGACAGAAATGCTGGAAATGGGATACCTGTGGGAAGAGGTAATTAAAGATATGGGCTACCTGTGGGTAGAGGGATGTAGATTCTCTTTTCAAGCCTGCGCCTGAGGGCATCATCAATGTCCCAGGGGAAGTTTGTCGCCGCCAACACCATGACTTGTTTGGATGCTGCGTCCTCAGATGCCCCACCCACACCTGGAATAAACACAATCTTGAGTTTCAGGAATGCACTAGATATCAAACCAACATTGTAATCTCTAGGCAAAAAGTATTCCTCATAAGCAGGTGAAGCTATTACAGCCGATTGCGTTTGAACGTTTTACCCTAACAGTTCACACGTTATGCTTGAACGTTTGAAAGTTGCGTTGTGAGACAAAAGTCGGACGTTTCCAAGGGCAACCGCTATGTGCATTTTTCACTGACCAATCAGAGAGGACAGAACTCTTTGGTTCGCCATAGAAACGTCTTGTTTCATCCTAGAAACGCAACGTTCAAACATAACGTGCGAACTGTTATGGTAAACGCTCAAACGCAATCGGCTGTACGCCCTAAAGTATATTTTTGTAGGTAAATATCACAGCATTAAACAATGTTTTGTAAAACAATTTTTTGAAGTTTGTCCCCTAATCTTTTTCACAAGCATGTGACAGGGCCCCATTTCTCAATTACTCAATAATTCTGAGCCCAAAAAACCCTCCCTATACACATTTCCAAGAGGAACTGAAAAACAGGGGCGAAAAACAATCATGGAAACTTTTAACTTTGTTATTAAATAACTATCAACTCCAGCCTGTTGTCGTCTTACCGTCCATTTGTACAAGTAGTTCAGACTTGACTCTTCTACTGGCCTCGTGCTCACTGTCTGATCCTCGTCTGCTACAGATTGAGTCTATCTCATCTACAAAGATGGTGCTGGGGGCATAGAACCGGGCCTGCCAACAAAGAGGCAAACAAACAATGAGTTTGAGAACATTAACGTAAAGCAAAATACATACATTTGCAAGTATCTTAACCTTGCTGTTTGCTAGGCTTATCGGCTATAATACACTCACCATCTCAAACAGAATCCTGACAAGCTTCTCTGACTCTCCCCTGTATTTGGATGTCAGTGTTGATGAGGACACATTGAAGAATGTGGTGCCACACTCGGTAGCTACAGCCTTGGCTAACATAGTCTTGCCAGTACCAGGGGGCCCCACCATCAACACGCCCTGATGAAAATGCCACTCACAATTTTAGGGCTTATTTCTGTGATAGTTAGTATAAATGTAGCCCAATTATATTTACAAACAAAATTACCAAGGTTTGTGAACCACGGAATTCAGTGCCAGATAAGCACAAATTTTGCATGTTATCAAGCAGATGGAATTGGATTGTGAATGGCCTTTTTGATTTATTACCAGGCTAAACAGTCTTAACATTGGGAAACTGGAAGCAAAAGGTAGTTAAAAACTACAGTACAGCCAATACAGTACACAAATTTTATTTCATGTTTTCTTGACTTAAGTTGACATTTTGATGTCTCCATGAAGTATTATCCTTATCCCGTGTTGTTTGAGTACCGGGGGTGTATTTTGTAGTTTGAGACAATCACTAGTGACACACAACCTCTATATCTTTGAATGCAAAATAAGAAAAGGGGAGACACCCGGGCTAAATGTTATGTTAAAGTGAAGGAAGGGTTTCCTCACCCTCCAAGGTCTCCTGATTCCTTGAAAGTAGTCAGGCATCAGGACAGGCAGCACAACAGCCTCCTCCAGCAGTTTCTTAGCCTCATGTAGTTCTGCAATATCAGTCCTGAAAAACACACAGATGAAAGATACTCAGCATTGTCAAACAGTGTGTAATTTAACACTGACTAAATAAACTAACTACCACATAGTGGTACAGGCACAGTAGTTCATTCTAAAATTGATAAATGGAGTCCAGTAGACATCCAAGTAAATTTGCAGGTGGGGAACTTCCAAACTTACCAGTGAACATTGGGATTTTTCTGCAGGATGTCCCTCTCCAAGGCCTCAACCAAGTCCTTGTCACACCCACTAGGGTCAAACTTCTTCTCGCCATCCTCAGACTATTAATATAAAAAACAGAAGCAACCAAATTAACATCTTAGCCTAAACCACTATACCAGTTGGTATAGCTGTGTGACACCCCAAATGAGCACATGTTGCAGGAGGTTCCAATAAAAAAATGTGGTATACAAATTCTAGCTACATATTGTACACACCTTCTCTTCCTTCTTGCCTTTTTCCTTCTCTCCCCCCTCCCCCCATGTCCTTGCTGACCCCTAGATGGCCCCCCTTGCCCTCTGCTGGGCTTGTTACTAGGGCTGCTGCCTTGCGCACACCTCTGTCTCCTGGCTTTTCTGGCCGTTTACTGGGTACAGCTTGCCGACCATAGGCTGGTGAGTTATCATCACTCTTTCTGACAACCGGGCGAGGCATTGGCTTCACTGGCCTGGATGACAAAAATAAATAAAAACAAGTTAGGGTTTAGCCAAAACTTGTTATTGAGTAAAATAAAACAGTTTTCTACTGAATCAGGGCTGGAAATTAACTTCCCTCTTGTGATTTAACTTATTGTCTCCAACTAATATTTAACTGTGTGTTAAGAGATATCTGTGCTCAACTAGGGCAGCAGATTCAAGCTTAAATTAAGTATGGGATTTTTGCTAATTGGTGAACAGGTGCTTCCTTCTATTATATTACTTTAGAGACTGAGGAAAAGAATAACGAATTTGGATCCTTGATTTCATGAGTGGATTTGGTACCTGCTTTCTCTCTCTACAGGAGTCGGTGGTGGCCACACATCAGGGTCACGTGTGGGTTCTTCATGGCCATGACGCATACCACCAAAGTGAACAGTGTCCTTCTTGAAATTTGCCAACGTCTGACTGATATCCTTAACATGTTCATACTCTGTGGCAAGCTCTTGCCGCACCTGTGATTTTGAATCAGTGCTCATGAACTATAAATTCAAGCTCAATCCCACCCTTTACATGAAATGCTATTACAGA
This sequence comes from Scolanthus callimorphus, assembly GCA_033964015.1. Lineage (NCBI taxonomy): Eukaryota > Metazoa > Cnidaria > Anthozoa > Actiniaria > Edwardsiidae > Scolanthus > Scolanthus callimorphus. The sequence goes on from CM066922.1 coordinate 16,317,294, forward strand.
ACAGTGGAAACAAAACAAAGGTCTCAAGCTCCCCTTTCAGTCCCATCAGCAAGTTAAAATAATACACCATGGTTGGCCAGACTAATTTTTCTATATCTGCTCAATCAAGTTGCCGTAATGAGTATATGCATCATAGAGCAATTTCTGCACCTTCTGCAAAATTACCACACAATTTGCAAGATAATTCATGATTCATTCACCTTGTGCCATTTCTCTTTTCTTACAGGATCCTTGATCTGTGATAAGAGTTTCTGGATTTGCTGTAGAACACCCTGGTAGTACACAAGGGATGTGTCGTAGTTGCCTAGCAACGCATACTCGCGTCCCATCTTGGTGTTCTCACAAATCTCACTCACACTCATTGTTACTGCAAATGGAACGTGCTACAGATTAGATGGTTGGATTTTGTTCATATTGTCTAATGTTCCCCTTGACACATGAAGTCAGCTCTGTAAGCTGAATTCTCTCAAACTAAAACCATTTTTTTGGAGTGACCTTGTGAATAGCTATACCTTCCTAAAAATGTGTCAACTGGTCTACTGGTCATCCTGCTCACAGATCAACATGTCAACCCATACAACACGTCCACTGGTCAATGTGGCCTCACCCCAACTAGTCAACTCGTTCACTACGTAAACTTGTCAACGCGTCAACAGCTTACTTAGCCCTCTCAAGCGTACTGTAGAACAGGGCTATGTGTATATGACGCATTATTTAGTGGTAATAGCTATACACGAGGGAGTATTCTGGAATCTAGCCCATTTTTCAAACAGGGCAAATATAGTAATGCACTAGTCATTTGCTTCCACCGACCCCCACCCCCGCGACATGCGGGGATTTTGTCAGGCAATACTGGGGGAACTATCAGTGGTTTGTCTTGTATTCTTGCACCGATCCCCAGGGAGTTTACTTCAAATTTGCTATGGCTCAGATAACCGGCCGGGGGAATGGTGGGGGAAACATACAAAACACCTGTCTTTTTCATTTCGGCAAAGATACTCTACTGGTTTTGACAGTATTAGGGAAGTTTCTTGTATCCATCTTGTGGAGGGTGGAATTTGTCCCTTGGGTGTCGGAGGGGGGCCTAGGGGTTTGCGGTGATGCGGTATTGGCTGTGTTTTTGCGCGGTTTTGCGGATAAAAAGCTGAAAAGTTACGGTTATGCGCTATTTTCAAAGTCTACGGTGTGCGAAAATTGGTGAAATAGTCTGCGATCGATCACACGGTAATTTGTGTACAAAAATGCGGTATTGCCGTGTTTGCGAGTCCTACGGTTAACGGTATTTAGCGTCCCGAGACTCTCGAATTGCAGTAAAACACAAGTTACACACTGGCGGATGGTTGTAGGGCTCAAGACAATCTTCCGCTCACGTTTTGCTTGAATAGGTCTGATTGCCATTGGATACCACGGAATCGTTAGCGAAACGGCATTTGACTGACTTCGCATGTGATTTCGGCGCCATTTAAGATATAAAAGAAAAACATTTTGCGGTGAGCGGTATTCCCGAAAAATCTGTGCGGAAAGGCGGTATTTTCGAAATTTTTGTGCGGTTTTGAGAACCCCCCTAGGCCCCCCTCGTGTAGGAAATGTTTCCCCGGGGTGTAGGAAATTTGCCAAGGCGTTCTCCCCTGGTAGGCGGTGGAATTATTTCAAATTTGACAACATCTGTTTCATATTCCCCTGCTATGTCGCGGGGTTGGGGGTCGGTGGAAACAAATGACTAGTGCATAAGCTACTACCAACAGGGGCGGTGAAAAAACCCCTACAGCTAAATCTTTTATACATTCGAAACATCCTTTGATGTGCCACAAGAGATATTTTATGAGTGGAAATTGTAATAAAAGCTTAGCTTAGCGAATTAATGAGCTAAGGTATGCGGCCTCGTCCAATTTGGGACAACAACAACAACAACAACAATCTTTATTTGTACTTTTTTTGCAGTTACATTTGGTTATAAAAAGAGATAGTTAAGAGGCAGGCAGGTAGTTTATAGGTGCAAAATCTGACATAAAATAGTTTGTACAGGCAACCTAGAGTAGCACTAGACTAATCGAGCTAGGGTGCGCTTAAGATTGGAAAAATTGTAATGTATGTATCGGAGAGAAAAGGAAACACTGATGGTACTATAGATTGTGTGTTGTAGAGGGAAAAAGCACAGGGAAGACTTCACGACAAGTATACAAACAAAGCAAAATAAAATAAAATAAAAGTACGAAAAAAAAGCGAAATAGGATGCAGAGATGGTGCATAATTAATATTGGAAAAGTAAATTTAGTAATTTGCAATTCTGTCGGCTGTTAATTTATTTTTGAAGAGGTTTCGATTGAGCAATTTGTCATTTTTGTCAATAGAATTCCAGATTTTAACTCCTAGGAATCTTATATTAAATTTTCCAAAATTCGTGCGAGCTTTTGGAAGGTAATAATTTAATTTTGAGGCTAAACGAGTATTGTAGTTGTGTTTACTTGATAAGGGTTGGAAAAATGTATCAAAAGTTCTCGGAAGGTTTTTGAATAGTAATTATGCATAAACAATGAAGTGTGGATAAAAGCTAATCGTCAATTTTTAGTAATTCTAAAGATTTGAAAATTGGCGAAGAGTGAGCATCAAATTTAGAAAATGTCATGATTCGCACGGCACGTTTTTGAAGAGTTATTAAAGGTTTTAGGGTAGAATGGTAGGTGTTACCCCAGATTAGAATTCCGTAAGTGATATGTGGATAAATGAGAGAATAATAAAGCTGTTTAAGAATGGTTGTGTTTACAAAGTGACGGATTTTAGCCAGAGCTCCAATGTTGCGTTTTATTTTTTTAGATAGTTCTTGTATATGAGTCTTCCAAGTAAGATTCGAGTCAATGAGGATGCCTAAGTATTTTACATGTTTTTCCCTTTTGATTTCCACTTGATTAATGTGTACTTTTATAGAATGGGATAGCTTTTTTTGGTGTGGGTGGAATATGACAAAGTTTGTTTTATCGGTGTTCAGGGAAAGTTTATTTGCACAAAACCACTGATACACGTTATTTAGTTCAACATTGATCGTGTTCTCAAGACTAGTCAGGCTCTTATCGGAATAAAAAAGGTTTGAGTCATCTGCAAAAATATTGAAGGATAAAGTCGAAGAAGAATTGCTAAAATCATTAATGTAAAGGAGGAACAGGATAGGTCCAAGGACACTCCCTTGTGGTACACCGAAAGCGATGTTATTGTAGGATGAGGAGCAACTACCGATTTGGGTATATTGTTTTCGGTTTGAAAGGTATGAGGTGAACCAGTCGAGGGCGATACCGCGGATGCCATAGTGTTCTAATTTCTTAAGTAAAATTTGATGATTGACAGTATCAAAAGCCTTGCTTAGGTCGCAAAAAATCCCACATGAGAATTGACCTTTTTCGATTGCTTGTTGTATTTTATCAACTATGTTTAGCGTAGCATGTGTCGTAGAGTGTTTAGAGCGAAATCCAAACTGGTTTTCAAACAAAATACCTCTTGTATCTAAAAAATGGGTGAGACGTTTGCAAACTAGTTTCTCGAAAATTTGATTAAAAATGGAAAGCAGTGATATTGGTCGATAATTGGACAATGTAAACATTGATCCTTTCTTATGAATTGGAACAACTTTGGCAATTTTAAATTTATCAGGGACACCCCTGTAGATAACGAAAAATTATATAATATTTCTAAGGTTTGGAAATTAGGTGGTTTATACATTTGAGCACTTTTACTGGTATGCTGTAGGGTCCTGTGGATTTGTTTGTGTTTAGTTTTGTCACCTCGAGTTCTATCTCAGATTGCGTAACTGGAAAAATATAAAAACTGTTTGTTTGACGGTTTGTGAGATAATAGGAATAAAGTGTGTGGGAACTTGGAATTTCAGACGCTAAATGTCTTCCAATGTTGGTGAAATAATCATTAAAGGCATTTGCAATGTTTTTGGGGTCCGTTTGCTAGCTGAACTTGACCTTTCATTTAGTGTCATAGGCCTCTCTGAGACCAAAATCAATGAGTCGAGAAATATCGTAACGAACACTGCTCTGCCTGGTTATACTTTTGTACAAGAGCCAAGTTTTACCCAAGCAGGTGGCGTAGGATTTTATGTAAAAGAGGATTTAATTTTCAATGTTCGCTTGGACTTAGGTTCTTCAAACATTTTTCACGAATCTCTCTGGATCGAAATTGAAAACAAAGCAAGACAAATATTGTCTGCGCGGTGTTCCTCTGAATCATCCAATTTTTTCCTAATTGGACAGCATGGAGTCCTATTATATATACTAAGTTAATTCGAACGAAATCGTCGTCGTTGAGAAATTAAAAGACAAAAATCCTTGCCTTGAATATGGCCGATAAAGAAGGTATGCAACGAAAATAGGGGCAAATAAGCCAAGTGGAGTACTTACATAAATATCCACATTGTTTAGTAACAATTCGCAGTAAATAACGTCAAAACTTACCAAAGAATCTCAATAAATTCGCGACCAAATTCTGGAGCCTAAAATTTCAACGACAGAAATACTGATCCCATGATCCTTCGCGTGCGAAATAATTTTAGTCTCAGTCTCAAACGTCCATATCTCCACAGGGAACCCGTATGTTACCCATAGTTCTTTGCGAGTGGAGTTTGCTCCAAACTTCTAAAGATGTCGATTACATACGCTGCAGGGTCGGACATCACTTGACAAAAAAAGAAAAAGTCCCCGGGAAAGAAAGTCCTGCAAAAATCAGCTACCATAGACGTGAAATATACTAACACGAGGAGAGATTATTGGTAGGAAATCGTCAATAGTGAAGAATATCGAGCGGTTTTGTTGCGAAGCTTGCAGGGCTAGGCGATGCCTGGTTGAACAAGCGAAGTGAAAGTGCTGTCCTTTGGACTTCAAGCTCAATTTTCTTGCAACGGACCTGAAATTGCACATTTACAGGCAAAAGGAGTACTTGATAACATTTTGAGAGCATTTAGTTTAGAGGTTGCACAGTTGCGGAGTTTCAAGTGGTTTTGAGGGCAATTTGAAAGAGGAACTGAAGGAGTAATGGATTCCAGCGACGAAGATGACCTGCAACCAGATTCGCCTCCTGGTTTTGTAGAAGAAATCGATAACAACGAGCTAGAGGTGATCGAGGTAAGAAGTTAATACACAAGTTATCGATAACAACGAGCTAGAGGTGATCGAGGTAAGAAGTTATACACAAGTTATCGATAACAACGAGCTAGAGGTGATCGAGGTAAGAAGTTAATACACAAGTTATCGATAACAACGAGCTAGAGGTGATCGAGGTATGAAGTTAATACACAAGTTATCGGTAACAACGAGCTAGAGGTGATCGAGGTAAGAAGTTAATACACAAGTTATCGGTAACAACGAGCTAGAGGTGATCGAGGTAAGAAGTTAATACACAGTTATCGATAACAACGAGCTAGATGTGATCGAGGTAAGAAGTTAATACACAAGTTATCGGTAACAACGAGCTAGAGGTGATCGAGGTAAGAAGTTAATACACAAGTTATCGATAACAACGAGCTAGAGGTGATCGAGGTATGAAGTTAATACACAAGTTATCGATAACAACGAGCTAGAGGTGATCGAGGTAAGAAGTTAATACACAAGTTATCGATAACAACGAGCTAGAGGTGATCGAGGTAAGAAGTTAATACACAAGTTATCGATAACAACGAGCTAGAGGTGATCGAGGTAAGAAGTTAATACACAAGTTATCGATAACAACGAGCTAGAGGTGATCGAGGTAAGAAGTTAATACACAAGTTATCGATAACAACGAGCTAGAGGTGATCGAGGTAAGAAGTTAATACACAAGTTATCGATAACAACGAGCTAGAGGTGATCGAGGTAAGAAGTTAATACACAAGTTATCGATGACAACGAGCTAGAGGTGATTGAGGTAAGCATTTAATACACAAGTTATCGGTAACAGCGAGCTAGAGGTGATCGAGGTAAGAAGTTAATACACAAGTTATCGATAACAACGAGCTAGAGGTGATCGAGGTAAGAAGTTAATACACAAGTTATCGTAACAATGAGCTAGAGGTGATCGAGGTATGAAGTTAATACACAAGTTATCGATAACAACGAGCTAGAGGTGATCGAGGTAAGAAGTTTAATACACAAGCTATCGATAACAACGAGCTAGAGGTGATCGAGGTAAGAAGTTAATACACAAGTTATCGATAACAACGAGCTAGAGGTGATCGAGGTAAGAAGTTAATACACAAGTTATCGATAACAACGAGCTAGAGGTGATCGAGGTAAGAAGTTAATACACAAGTTATCGATAACAACGAGCTAGAGGTGATCGAGGTAAGAAGTTAATACACAAGTTATCGATAACAACGAGCTAGAGGTGATCGAGGTAAGAAGTTAATACACAAGTTATCGGACTGTGTTATGTTATAAAATATCGTGTTGTTATTGCTCTTCTAAGAAGGAAAACAACAATCCGCAAACCTCCCAATGAACGTAAAGGATTAAATGAAAATAGTTGTCAGGGGGTGTTTACTTTCAAAAGCCGTAGTATTTCAAGGAAAATTATCTGTGTATCTTGAGTTTCCACTTTCTTGCATGCACCAAGAAAGAGGGGGTAGGCACTGACCCATCCGACCCAACTTGTGTAGTTTCACCTGTAAGACCTGGATGTGAAATGTAATGGAGAATCGTGCTTTCTAACTAATGGATGCGTCCTGTGATGTGACCCAATGGCATTTTCCCTGGTAGGATGTATCTGCTGATGGATGCGTTACCTCCAATCATAGTTTGTAGAGGGGAATGGTTAGGAGACCTGACACCCTGTTATTGTACTATCTCTTTGTTCACTTTTTCAGTAGAATCCTTTTGTTTGTGCAGGGTCTTGGTATATAAGTACCAAAATCCAGCCAGTAAGATTCAGTGTACAACCAGACATGCATATTAGATGAGCTGATACAAAAGATTGTGCAGGGTCAATATCACGTGATAGCCCTTCTCAACATCCAGCCCACGCTATTGTGTTGACCCTTTAAAGTTTGCCGGGCTTCCCAACCATTCCACTCCATTAACTATGCCCCAATCAACATACTTACTATCAAAACAGTTCCAATCAAGTTCAAGCCTGTGGTCCCCAACGAGCACCCCCACCCCCAAAATAGGGGATTTCCCCCCCCCCCCAGAAAATGACTAGCGTTATCTCCCTAAGAGAGATGTAACAAGTGAACGGATTTTAATTGCTATATTTCTAATCAGAATGTCGGGAGAGGAGCATTTGGTGTTGTGTACAAAGCCTTATGGAGAAGGAAGTTTATTGTTGCCGTCAAAACCATTGAGTCAGAGGCTGAGAAAAAGGCCTTCATTGTTGAGGTTAGTACTGTAGGTTATTTTTCTACTAAAATAGGTTAGTAGTTTGTATCTGGACCAAAAGTTAGACCAAAATACTCTGCTGATATTTTGAGTTTTAAAATGTAAAAAAAATATTGATTTTTCGCAGGTGCAGCAATTGTCAAGAGTGAGTCATCGAAACATTATAAAATTGTATGGTGCAGTGACCACCCATGAACCAGTATGTAGTGCAGATTACAATACTATTAAAATAGTTCCATATCCTCACTGCCTACTATTGTCATGTCACGGGGAACTAAGTTATGGGCAAGTCATCCGCGACTGCTATGACAACAGGAAGGCAGCTCGGAATGGGTGTGTGCCATGCAACTGCCACCAGGGGAGTTGGGTGGGGTGAAGTTTATTAAGGCCCTCTTTGTTTCGAGTCCTGGCAAACTGGCCCAGAATGAGGTGACCTGTTGTATTCTGTATCCCAATCAAGTCTGAGGCCGCTAGCTCCCTTGGGATACAGCTATTGGTCAACAACTTAGCCTTTTTTCCATGACACTCTAATTATGTATGAAGTGAGAATATTAGCCAGATAATGTACATTTGAGTTTTCTATTTGTGGAATTATCAGTACATCTACATATATATATATATACCTTAAACTGTATATGTTAAACTGTACATACATGTATGTTATCAAGTACTACAGCTAATTATTGAATGCCTTATTGTTCCCTTTGCAGGTCTGTCTTGTTATGGAGTATGCAGAGGGGGGTCATTATACAACTGTAAGTACAAATAAGTATGTGTCGCCTGCTTTGTGCCATATAATAAAGATATGATAACATTAGTGGAGATAAGGAATTAACCTTGTGTGTAAGCTTACGTAAGTGCCAATGAAATAACCCATGTGTGCTTCTGAGCACTAGCCCTAGTAAGTGGAGAAAGAGAAAAAATATCTGACCCCGAGAGGGATCTTATATTACATATTAACGAGAGGGATCTTTTGTGCCTTGCCCTGATTAGCTGAGGTCTATATTTTATTTCTCATCTCTTAAACATGATCAGTACTTCACTGGAAGAAGACCTCATGTCAAGCACCTATCTACACTGCCTCCCATGTGATGAGCTGGGCACTACAGTGTGCTAATGGAGTAGAATATTTACACAACATGAAACCTAAAGCCATTATACACAGAGATCTGAAACCACCCAAGTAAGTTTGACCAGAGCAGTGGTGGATCCAGTGGGTTTGAAGGGTTCTAACCCCCTCGAGCACCAGAACAATGAGGATTTTATTGTGATACTAAGACAACCCATGTGATCCGAGCTCTGCATATTATATTGCCTGTATCAGTCTTCGGAGGAGTGTGACAAAAGAAATGGAACCCCCCTCTGTCAAATCTTGGATCTGCCACCGAAGAACACTACTCATTACTCATTACTTTCTGATTGAAATACATAAACAAAAAAGGACTTAATCTACTACTCTTTAGCATGTCTAAGTTACAGCATTTATTTGTCTGATACATCTGTAAATTTAGGTTTATTGTTTGGGGTTTGTTGAAGCACAGTTCACAGCTACTGTAGCACGTACCAGACACAGATCCAGAAAAAAAAATCTGACCTGTTGACGGTCGGCTTTTTGTGACCTGTTTCTATAAACAGGTGTAACTAGGTCTGGATCTGTGCCTGCCTACTAAAAGTTCTTGTGTACTGGTACTTCAGCTTATTGTTGGCTGCCAATCTAAACTCTGACTCTAACTGTCTTTCAGTTGTTGTTGACAAGATGTGGAACTGTGGTGAAGATTGTGATTTTGGTACAGCATGTGACTTGAAGACTTACATGACAAACAACAAGGGCAGTGCTGCTTGGATGGCACCAGAGGTGTTTGAAGGTGAGTTAGTTAGAGTAAAGAGGACTTGACTGGGATTTCAGAGAAAGTGATTAGCAGTGAAATTTTAACAATGTCATTGATTGTACAGAAGTGGAAATCTTGAAACTAGGCCCTTAATCCTGTCCCACATGGCACTTTTAGGACGAAAGACACATGCCAGGGTTCGAAATTCCCACAAGCTAACTCGCTAAATGCAAGTAGAATTTGCCAATTATAGAGTGTGGAAAAAGATCGCTTGCATTTTCTAGTGAAGTTTTTTGGTGCTGCTGATGCATCCAGTAATAAAGAAAGCATTTTTCTTGCCCATTTAGCTAGATCTCATCTCATCTCTACAAGATAAATTAATCTTGTGACTAAAAAAACGAATTTCTAACTCTGCACGCCTGTTGTGAAACTCTTTGTTTCTTCAGTTACTCTCTGTTGTATGGAAAACCTGCCAAGAGTTATGGTAACAGACTACAATTTAGAGTCTCTTTGAACTACTACAGAAATTTCTAAGTGCTGACTAGAAGAGAGCAGGGGTGGATTCAGGTTTTTGGAAAGGGGGTGCATTTCTTGTTTGAAGAGCCAGATTTGTCGATCAGTATGGGTACTAGAACCTTATCTTTTAAGGACTGCATTTTTGCCATTCAAAAACATTTTTGTATACACATCCCTGGATCTGCCAATTGCATGTCATGTGCATTGCTTGCCGATGTGCTAGGCATGCAATGAGCAAGCAGCAGGACTTCAAAGTTTTGCCTTGGATCTAGAAAGATTTTTTCAAGTCCTGCTCGCAGTACTCTAAACATTACTCTAAACATTTCAAGGGTACTTCAATGTACCTGGTATATAAAAATTATTGAGACTACCTTAGTTAGAACTTCAATGTAGGGCATAGTGAAGTCATAATTGTACAAAAAATTCCAAGTTAAAAGCACCTTTTCCCCATGAAATCCAAGTCAAACTTGTACGCTTGTAATTATTGCTGAACTCAAAACTCCTTCAAGGTCTTGATTTTCTTGATAATTTCTTCATTACTGACTGATAATGTGTTGATGTACTTTTCAGGCAACAACTACACTGAGAAGTGTGACGTCTACAGGTATGATGTCACAGCTTTACAGCTTTACAGTACAAAATCTTGCTTGAAACATCTTTCTGTCTGTTTTTACTAACCATGATGTTGTGGTTATTTTGCTTTTTTCCAAGTGATAATGAGCATGCTCTTAGCTGTTTCTCTGCTTTAGTTTTGGCATCATCCTGTGGGAGATGATCACCAGACGAAAGCCTTTTGAGGAGATGGCTGGTTCTCCACCCTTCAGGATCATGTGGGCTGTTCATATAGGTATGGCTTAGTAACTAGTTTGCAAAATGCATTTTGATGTAGACTACATGGGTATAAACATCTCAGCACGCAAATAGCTAACAGGCATAAGGGCGTTCAAGTGCATTGCTGAGTTTTTAATTATTATTTTCTGTGTTGTTGAAGGTATGCGTCCACCTTTAATCAAAGGAATCCCTCAACCAATAGAGGATCTCATTACAAGGTAGTTAATCAGTGTTAAATGCAAGGGAGTGTCGGTTCAATTGTCTTCGATGTCACTTCGAATAACAGTCCTCTGAAGTGGCTGCCAATTTGGGGACTGCATGAAATGGCTGGCCATAGCAAAGCCTTGCACAAACTACATGAAAAAATCATGGGGGCCCCCCTTTCTCAGGAGATTTCCCATACATTTACTGTATTTGCTGGATGAAATTTTCGTCCCATGTTTTCACTATCCCCCCCCCCCCCCCCCCCCCCCCCCCCCCTTCAGAAATTCATGGCTACGCCGCTGCTCTTATTGATAGATGTGAGTCCTTTGAGCTGTACGGTGGTAAGTGAATGACACTCCATTGATCGTTTCAGTTGCTGGGACAAAGAGCCCTCCAAGAGACCCTCCTTCGCCCATATCGTGCTGTTCCTTAATCATCTTATGCAGGTAAACAAATCATTAGGAATGTGTAAGCATGTCAAGAAAATTTCACCAAAAATTGTCGACTCGATGACGTTGCAAAACGTCCTCATTAGGAAATCCTCCTTATCTTGTCTGGAAGGTCTGTAAGTATGTGCTCAGCGAAAAAGTGAGGAAAATTCACCAGAACTCAGATATACGATAAACATCATACCCCCTGGCTTGAGACGAGATTTAAAAAACACAGGCGGCCCGTGTGGAAAAAAAACCCTCCTGCACACCTTCTTAGTGAAATGTGAGTAAAATGTGGGGAAGGGGGGAGGGGGTTAAAAAAAAAATTGTTGAATTCAAGTTTTGTGATATCCAAAATCAGCAATATCGAGGTAATTTTTTAACAACCCGTTGCATACCGCTGCCCAGTATTTCCCAGGTGCAGACACTTGTCTGGTGTTCCCAACAAGCTCGCCCACCAGCTCAGAAGGAGGACCGCTGGTCACTGGTCCAGGTACCGTAGACTCGACCCAGCACAGCGAATGGAAAGACACAGTGATTGAAAACAGCAACTCTTTGTCTGATGAGAGTGGCGACGAGGGAGAAGAAGGAGCTTATGAAGTCGATAACGAGGAGAAAGAAGAGGATCATGCAGGTACACCAGGTAGAGAACATTCGCCTTTGTCACATGAGCGCCATCTTGAAATTTTCAGCTGATTTATTCAGCACGGAAACGAGGCCAGTCAGGGCACGTGTTGGAAAGCGACGTCTGATGCTGGAATTTATGCTACAAAAGTTGAGAAAGATACCCCAAATTACTCCTTACTTGCCTAGAACCAAAAAGTTGATTGGCCGTTTGCGTTTTTCTGCTTGCCGGGTCGTTCTGGAAACAAAATAGCGGGCGCGTGACAAAGGCGAATTTACTCGCGAACTTGACTTGGAGCAGGCGAGTTCATCCGCCCAGATGCGTCATGGGTAATCAGGGCAAGATGGCGGTAATAAGAGAAATGAAAGCTGTGAAATTATCACTCAAACGTCTAAATCCTATGTTTCTCCAAGTCCACACATGCCTGACAAGTGTCAAGAAAACATAGTTCACCAACAGTTTTTTCGTTTTTCTCGTTTTTTTTTTGGAAATACTTTGTAGAGAGATGCAAAGATAGACCACCTTTTCGGCAAGATTTCACAGATAGTCACAAATGCCGTGTTTCGTGTACTTCATGGGCGAATGTTTGCGCTTTGACACTCCTGAGAAGCCTGTTCAGTTGGTTGAATAAGATACGCATAACTTACAATAGCGAAAACACATAACGAAACATTTGCACTAGAAGTACACAGGGAGCGAGTATCAGCTGATGTTACTATCAAAACAAGTAGAGTTTCAATCGAGCTCAAGCCTGTGGGTTGCAAATTTCTATCACGTTGATCACGTTGATTTTTATCACGTCTAAAAAATGTCACGTGACCTTGGCTTGACGTCTTTCAGCCAATCAAACAGTCAGTGCTCAGGCACATGTCAGCGACCCGTGGTTTCGAAATTTCAACGGCCCGATTGAAACTCAACCTGTTTTGATAGTATTTATCGCTTTGCTTATTGCTCCGTATTGCTTCTCAGGTCTGCTCGCACCCGTGGAATCCAAGGCACCCGAGTCAATACCGAGCGATACTAACCCAATGTACGTGAGGCAGACGTCACATGACACTGTGGGGACCCTACTGGGGTCAAACATGTTAAGCCTACACAAGATCCCTGGGCGATCGGTCAGCCCTAACGTGGTGGGCCTGCCTGGTGTGCTGCCTGGTGTGTCACCTGCCCCAGAGAAGAACCAGACTGGAGCTGAGAATAGCCTTGCTCGACCCTCAGGTGATAACTACGGCCCTCCATATGGGGAGGTAGCCCAAAGTGCCATAGCAGGCATTGGTAATGGGGTATCTGCATGGCAGAGTCCTCAAGGGGCCCACGGATTTATATCGTCACCAAGTGACCTTGGTAACGCAATACTATCAGGTGTTACAGTACCTAGCAGCTACTCGGATATCCCCCTGACAGGCAGCCCGGGCCGTACTGCTGTTAGAACTGGACTTAATAACCAAGGGCGTCACCCCGCACCTTCTAACCTCCCGACAAGCCTATTTGAGGATGACATCTCAATAGTTGCAGGGAGTGGTAAACCTGCTACCACCTACACTAGTCCAACCACAACACCTCACCGACCAGGAGAGGCCGCTCTTTTCCAGGAGAACATACCACCGAACACAGGCTACCCACCACAAGGCCTGGAGAACATGCCACCTAACCCAGGGTACCCACCGCAAGGCCTGGAGAACGCTCCTCTTACCTCGAACTACCAGTTACCACCTCATGAGTTTCCCTCCCCATCCCAAGGGTTTGGTGCCTCTAGCTACACCAACCCTGTGCACCACCCTGCAGCAACCCAGCCCTTGCACCTTCCCTCCCAGGCTGCAGTCCCTCCTTCTCAGCCACACCCTGTCACCTCTCAGATCAATGAAGAGGGCAGGGCAGTATTTGTACCCATGCCAGGGGGACATCCACCTCGGGTGTATTACAAACTCACTGGTTACTCAAAGCCTACAAACATACCGCACAGTTTTGCCCCTGTGGCACCTACCACGCCCAGTAATACTCCTGTCATAGGGCTGGACGATGACGAGCTGAATATGGAATCACTACGGAAGGCACTGCGTGAGGACCTGGGGTCAGGGGGAGGAGACGGAAGGAGGGCGTCAGGGGGGTCTAGTGGGAGGTCCACACCCACACAGTGGAAGAATCCTGGATCCGGGAATTCCAGCCCTTGTTCATCGTCAACAGCAAGCCCATATATGGAACGAAAGAGCAGTGAGCCCACTAGACCTTCCCAAGTGTACCCCCTCATGGAGGTCAGTGGCACCCCGCTGGCATGAACAGATCTATTTCAAGCCCTCCCGCCCCTATAACCACGAGGAAAACCAGCGGTGACTCAGAAAGCATGTTTAGGCGTCACTACAACTCAGGTAGATACCTCCTGCCATGACCTTCTAAGGCTGGTGTGCCGTCGTGAAAATCAGTCGATCGATCAATTTTGTTATCAGTGGCAGCAGAAAACGAGGGAATAGACCTTTTTCCAAAATGGCCGCCGAAAATTCAAATCGATTTTTGTTAAAAATGAACACCAGCACTAGAACACACATCATCACTTTAGTAAAACTACAAAATTTCGCTGCATTATATCCAATATCTTCCGAGAAAACGAAAGTTAAAAATGTGAAAATTTACAGACGTTTGTAGGACTGGGGGTATGCGTCATACCCCCAGTCATACAAATCTCTGTAAAATTTTCAATTTTCAGACTCTGCTTTCTCAGCCGACATGGCATTTGGCATAGCGAAAATGTAAAGTATTACTAATGTGAGGATACTCTTTCTAGTGCCAGTATTTGATTTTGAGTAAGTTTAATTTTAAGACATGTGAATTTGCGGCGGCCATTTTGGAAAAAGGTCTATTGTTTCCACAAATTTTCATCCATTTCTTGTATTTTGGCCCACCACTAGGTTTGTGATGAAGTATTTCTTTTAAATACTGTCAACCGTGATGCTTAACCAGGATTTTGTGACACGAAAAAAATAGTAATATTGAGATCCTATGTATAGAGAGGTCTTCGAATGATTTCGTACAGTATAAAAGTCGGTAACCTAACAACGCGCATGTTTGTTTGCAGAGAGAGTAAAACAATCCTATGAGCTGCTGGAGCCGCATTTGCAGGTAAACACATATACAACATTGCAGGTAAACAAAGCTATGTTTGTGGTACAACACACTGAGTGTAAGTTGTGCATGGAGAAAAAACACTGACAAACTAGCTCACAGTCGAGCCTCCAAGGGACCGAATTTGCACAGCAGTGATCTTAGATCTTTGAGCTCACAGTAGGTTTATCCAAAGGCCATCATTTGTTGGAGGCAGTAGCGTAGTTAGCAAGAGTTTTGCCGTTGAGTAGTTCTATCATCGGAGTACAAGTATTGTAGTATGAATGTTTGCTGAGGAATAGAGCGGGTTTCACTTGAGTGTTGAAAACTGAACGCCAAGCAGAGCGAAGCCCATTCATCAACAAACCAGAGACATTGAAACTCTAACGAGGCTTGCGTTTAGGAGTGACCAAGAAAAGAAAGAGTTGCTGTGTTTTTGGTTTTACCCGGCATTCTGATTGGCTGACAAGACGAAGATCCTCGAGACCTCTACCAATAGGAAAACGTGTTCTAATTCACTTTCGAGAGTAATCTGAAATCTGCTCTGTAATGTAACGCTTATATTGATTTAATTTAATGTTATTTTATTTTATTTTATTTTTCAGCCAATAACTCCTAATCCTTCTATACCATTGTCGATGGAGTTGTTTGAACAACACATTAAGGTACTCATACAATATACTGCTCTTTCCCAGTAGACCGTCACACCTCTCGGGCTTTCAGCCCGCCTGCGGCTTACGACCACAAATATTGATCACGTGACGTAGAGTTCAGTTTATTAGCACATATATTTTGACATTACAAACGAAGTGTATAGTACAACAACAAAAAATAGCAATAAAGATTTACATTGATTATGAAATCGAAGCAAAGTGCGCAGTGACCATAGTGGCGTGTGGCTTTCGAGATGGTGGCTACCACATAAACAACTCAGCACGTGGTGCATAAAAAGGTGCTCATGCGATCAATTCGAGACAGCCGCCGGCGAGGAAAAACCAAGAGGTGTAACGGTCTACTGAGAAGACTAGAACAGATATGACTTATTGTTTATTATCTGGCGTCCAAGGACATTTGAAGCTTTGAAAGAAGATATAATTCGAGGTTACTTCATAAAGTAATTATTCATTGGCTCTTATTTCTAGTACGCCGAAGAGTATATACGAATACAAACAGAACTTGGAAATTTGCTACAACAAAAGTAAGTTTTTCAAAATGTTTGAAAAACATTTGCCGCCAACACTGTTAGATTAGGTTCTATTTATAGAATCTCATTTCTTACTGAAACCCATTTATTCTCTAAACAAAGGAATGATTTCTCACAAAAAGTTGTCTTTTCTCTATCGACATCAAAATATTTCGAAACAAGTTCTTTTATTGGCCTTTTCTCGAGGCTCGTGAATAATTGAGTATCGTTATTAAGATTTTGTTAAAAAGAAATTGTGATGCTTAAAATAGCACATAGTCTACAGTGTTCGTGGACAGTTCTAGCGTGAAAGATCGCCACTCCTAGTAATGAACTCCTGCCCATAAGATGCTAAAAATAGCACATAATCTAGAGTCTCGACGGCCATATTTTTGGGTCGGGGATGATCGCCGAACATTTTCAGTTTCACCCCTAAAAGATACAAACATGGCGTGGCTCAAATAATTTCTTACCCTAAAAGATACCCTAAAAGATTAGGCCGTGTGTGCCAAGTAGGCGCGAAGGAGACAGGTAACAGGTAAAAGATACCCATCAAGAAATTTTCGTGTTTGACTACAAACTGCCTTTAATGTTGTCTATTTTATCGTCATCGAGAAATCTCTCTTTCTTACACGGCTTTAAGGACCACCATCATGAGAAAACACAATTTGGACACATATTTTCGCCCTAAAATATACCAATCTCCCTAATTTAAGATCACCCATAAAAGAGATCAAGGCCCCGTGATTTTAACCCCTAAAAGATACGACGATCATCCCCGAACTCGGGGGGGATAAGATTATAACACGGGAGTTTTTCCCGTTATTAAAAGTAGTAAATGCGCTATACTATGTTTTGTTATTCCTCGATTCTTATCGGTTCGCATCCATGGGTACGTTACACTAGAAAATGACCTCAGATTTTCCGTTCTATGTTATCGCTTGGTCTCTCACTCAAATTCAAATGCATTTCTCCACCAGTTTCATATAAATGTAATAGTTGCGCAAAAGGAAATATTTCAAATGTTCTCACTTTTTCATTTTATAGAGCCGAACTGAAGCATCAGTTGGAAGAATACGAAAAAGAGCAACAAAAAAGCGCTCCGTACGTGGAACAGTTTGCCATCTTAACCAGCGAGAAGGTTAGTAGGTCGTTGTTGTTGTCCTCTTCGCATTCCAGTTACATCACTTTGCTGTTTTCACAGTGTTGAAGTTGCTGCCTTGGGGTACTGTTGTTGTTGATGTTGTTGTTGCACTGAGCTTTCCCTCTCTCCTTTGCCCATTGCACTCAGCATCTCAAAACCGGTTAAGTAAGCGATTGTCTGACGTTTTTCTGAAACTAATTTTAAAACAGGTATTTATAAGACAGTTCTGTTAACTCTTTTTTATTTCATTCACTTCAGGAAAACCTTCTGTTGCTACACAGAAATCTACGAACGCAGTTGGAGCACATGCAACCGCGTAACGACATGCCTTCCTACCGATAGCAGGCAGTACAGAACCCGGGGGGAACAAACAGTAAAACTGTGAAGGGAGGGGAGGGAGAACGAAAGGGATTCAATGGACGCATTTATTGTAATTGTTCCAAAGTATGAGAGTGCTTTGACGCGCTCACGGATATAAAGCCGATGTCAAGTGACTGTTGCAATCACTCCTATAGGTCTTGTGCAGAATATCGGTGTAATCACTTTTGGATTGTATTCTCTACAGTCATATGAAATCTCTATTGTAATGTGTATTATTTGTGGATCCAGGGCCTCTAAGCTTGTTGCTCAGAGGAATAGTCGTTATTTCTTGTGCCTAACCGGCAGGAATTAATATAGCGCCATATCAAATATCTCACCACCTAGTTTTCTCGTAAAACTAGTCATACCAACATAGAGGTCTGATCCAACATGTATTCAAGGAAATATATGAGTAAAATGTAGTCCGAAAATGTATGGACAGGACTTGGTTATATTACTGAACTTATTATCTATAAAATAATAGACCAAATCGGCTAACGGTGTTTAGATCTCGCTGCCACCTAATTCAGATCATGTGATGATTCCTTTGGGTGGTGTTTTACCCATTCACTCGTGCACTCGGTCGAGTCAGAAAAAATTGACAATTGTAACCAAGCTAAAACAAAGGGATCATCACATGATCTGAATTGGGCGGCAACAAAATCTAAACACCGTGAACAAGTACTTTGTCTCTTTCTTGAATAATAGAGCCTTAAACGATACCAATCTCCCTTAAATACTATTGCAGATCAAGGTAACCACTAAAATAGACCAAAACCCGTGATTTTTAACCCCTAAAATATAATATGACGATCATCCCCGACCAAAAAATATAGGAGTCCCACCCCGGGGTTTGCCAAAACACAAATGAGATTTCCTTCATACTAGCGGTCCTGGACCCATAGCAACGCCATTGTGTCGTCTATCATGTATCACACTTGGTGCAACTCAGTCTGGGAATGTTCCAAAACCTAATCATGTCGAGAGCATGCTGAGAATTCCTATTTTATTGCTCTGGCGGGGAGACGCCGCGAAAATTTGCGGTTCTGTCTTAAATATTTTCATTTGACTCACGGACATTTCTCATAAAACTTTACTAATAAACCACTAAGACTATGTTGTCCTCAATAGAAATCACGTCAAGCCAGAACATAAACACGCTTGCGAAAGATGAACCTGTGTGTCGATCTCGTGACGTCATAAGTCTGCTAATTTGCAAAAAAAAAAACAGGATATCAAAAAAGAAAAAACGGTAATCATGTTCTTTCATCAAGCATGTTTCAATATGAGCAAACTAGAAAAGGTAAATAATTTGTTTCAGTAGCAATTAAAAGCACCACTTGACTTGCATGGAACAGCAAAATCACTCGCTTTCCCCCAGCGTGAAAAAAAAACTTTCTTCTTTGAGACGTTGCAGGACGCTTGGGCTTAACACAATTACCAAAAATTATGAAAAATGAATAAAATGTAATGATCAGTTAAAATATTTAATAGGGGCAGATGAAGACATTTATCCTGCATGCCTTATAAGCATTCCCTGGCAGGTTTAGAAAAGCTCCCTATGCACAAACCAGCTCATTCTATGACAGCAATGGTACCCCATCTCAGTCCAAGTACTGGCTAAAGCCATCAGAAAGAAACCTAGGAAAGTTGGGTGGACATTTTTAGCACTTTGATGGTAAAGATCAAAATTGAATCAAAAAGAAAGTGTCACGTGTCCAAGAGATTAGATACCGCTTGCGTTCCAGTTCTTGAGGACGGAAGGGTCTTCTTCGCTACCTCTGGTCATCGTCGTCCATCGCCCACATGTTGTCCAGCAAATCAAACTTAGATGAACGATAAAGGAACCATGGGAACTGTTACTCATACACACACATGTATTCCAGTAGTTCTCTATGTCCTCGCAACATTGGGATCAACCTCAAGGCAATGATGAGCGACATAGTGTTGCAATTCAAAATAGCGACGAGTTCTCGTTTACTTTTGCAAACCTATTTCTTCCACGACAACTCGTATCTTGACGTGGAACCCGTGTCACGGTCAATGGAGGAGTAAATTGAAATCTGTCCGTTCAAATGTCTTTATTATAAAGAAAAAGAATGCCTTTCGTACAACATCGCGGCCATTCCGGACCCTATGACCTCCCTGTACTGGTGCGAGTTGCTCTCTACGGATAAATACGATTCGTCAGACAACTTTAAGCCGGGTAACACGACTTCACCACTACAGCATCAGGGTATGTTTCAGCAAAGTATGGCGCGCGAGGTTACGAGACAACGCATAGAAATTAGTAAAGAAAGGAAAACGAATTTTACTAAATCTTCTGTATGTAGTCATGCAAACTTTTTTGTAAGAGAAGGCGTCATCTTGGAGACCTGGTATAAATTCTTATAGCGGCTGGTACGAACAATGTTTTGTAAATACAGCCAATCACAACGCAAGAAATCCGTTGTACATGGGACTAAATCGTCCCATCATGCACTATGCGTGATTGGTCACTTGATTTCCAAACATAAGTGAATGCCGTAGCGCCGCGTTAGCGCCGAAGGTATACAAGGCTAAGTGGGTTATTTTAATTGTTACTGATACAAATTGTTTACCTTTTTCATAATTTACATGTAAAATCACTCACTTTCCCCCAGCGAGAAGAAAAAGCTTTTTTCTTTGAGGCGAAGCAGGACTCTTGGGCTTAATGCAGTCTGCACAGTTACCAAAACCATGGAAGATGAATAAAACATGTCAGTTAAAATATTTAAGAGGGATGGATGAAGACATCCTGCCTGTCCTAAGCACTCCTAGGCAGGTCTGGAAAAGCTTCCTATGCACAAACCAGCTCATTCTATGACATAAATGGTGCTCCATCTGAGTCCAAGCAATGGCTAAAACCATCAGAAAGAAACCTTGGAAAATTCGTTAAGCATTTTATAGCGCTTCGTAAAGCTCAAAATTGAACCAAGAGATTAGAGACCGCTTACGTTGTCCAGTTCTCGAGGAAGGTTCTTCTTCGCTACCTCTTTGATCATCGTAATCCATCGCCCACATGTTGTCCAGCAAAGCAAACCTATAGATGAAGGATAACGTCAGGAAGACAACCATGACAATTGTTACTCATACACGCATATGTATTCCAGTAGCTCTCTGTGTTCTCCTCGCAACATTGGGATCAACTCGAGGCAATAAGCAACATCGTGTTGCAATTCAAAGAAATAACGACGAGTTCTCGTTTTCTTTTGGAAACTTTTTCTCGCACAACAATTCATATCTTGACGTTGAACCTGTGTCACGATCAATGGAAGAGAGTAATGAAGACTGCTTCTTCAAATGCCTTGATGAAAAAGAATGTCTTTCGTACAACATTGTGGCCACTCCGGACCCTATAACCTCCCTGTACTGGTGCGAGCTACTCGCTACGGATAAATACGATTCGTCAGACAACTTTCAGCCGGAGAACACGTCTTCTCGCCACTACAGCATCAAGGTATGTTTCAACATAGTGTGGCGCTTCCTACTAACAGTATACAGTTTCATCCGAGGCTCAGTTGCTCTTAGTGTTCATATAGTGCGGAGCTAGTGCCATAATTGTAAAGGCCTTATAACGCAACTTCAAGTACAGTTTTCTTCCCTCCCTCCCGCCATGTTGGGTGGGATGAAGTTTATTTTCCGGTAGCTTGCATGTATGTTCGGTCTGTTTTCTGCTGGAAATAAACTTCCTTTCCCAAAGAATGAAGTGTGTTGCTGTTGTTTGTTTTTTGCACGTTCGGGATCTCAAGCGCAGAATTCTACTAGTTTGTGTGAGTTTACGAGACAACGTAGAAATTAGTCGAGGATTTAACATATATATTGGTCTCTGGTGAAAAAAACTCGCAGCACCCTTTGGCTAACCAACATGTTTGGTTTAAAAGCGAAATATAAATATGTTATTCTTACTTTTTACAGCATACAGTGACTTTCCAAACGTTGTTTAAGACGAGATATTTTGGAATGATTTATTTCTTTAACGCTTTTCTTTAACACATCTTCGTAGCAGGATATTTCAGGAGAGTATATGTGGCCTACAAAAACTGAGTTCACTATGTAAACAATAATGTACCCAAAATATTAAAATACAATTATTAGTACGTTATTCGAATATGTGCAGCACTAATAGACTAAGACATTCAGGCGCGGATCCAGGGTTGGGAGAGGGGGGATTTTTTCTCATTTTATCTATAGTATAACCTTCAGATTAGCCACTCCCTTTAGTCTGAAATATGTAGTATATCCTTTGTACTGGTCACACTCCCTCTAAAGGGTCTACATCTGCCACTGACATTTTACTGTTTCGTTTTAGAACCCTTGCCTGAACATGATCTGTAATAATCGGAGCAGGTGCAAGGCGAACTATAATAATAACACTGGGCGATGCGTGTGCAGGGAAGGCTTTGTAGGACAGCAATGTGAAAGATGTGAGTATAAGAAAAGCACACAACTATGTGCACGGGAACAGAAAAAAAAATGGTATATACACGGATGTGCTCGTCTTGAAAAACAGCTATGAAAGATAGGAGAATCCATAAAAAAGCAACCCAGGATTTTTTGGGCGATAAAACCAACACTATTGGTTGTATGCCTTACTATGTTAAATTGGGAAATGGTTCTTGCTGTTAATAAAATTCAGAAACCAAACGGTACATATTTTAAGAGCGATTTTACTGTTATAGCTGGCTAAAAAGGCTATATACCTCTAATAATATGCGTTTCTGGCAATCGAA
The DNA here is from genome assembly GCA_033964015.1 of Scolanthus callimorphus. Lineage (NCBI taxonomy): Eukaryota > Metazoa > Cnidaria > Anthozoa > Actiniaria > Edwardsiidae > Scolanthus > Scolanthus callimorphus. The sequence continues at coordinate 16,339,607 of CM066922.1, forward strand.
GTTCTGCATGTAAAGTTTCTGTTATGTCTATGCAAGATATATTTCCAGTTGGAGTTTCTTCTTTGTTTTTTTCGAGGCGCGAATAATTTTCATTGTCTCAGTGCCAGATCCGTGATCATTAGTTACAGCTTCGAATTTTGCGCATTTTTGATCCCGCGTTTCTGTTTCTACAAATTTTCTGTAAATTGAGCCCAAAAAATCAGCAACTTTTTTTTCTAGTTGGGCCTGAGTATGAAATTAGGGCCTCACAAAAATTTAGATTGTGACTTCTAAAAATGTTTTCATGAAGATCGGTTGTTATTAACTTATCTATACATCATTAAAGTAGGATTTGAAAAAGAATGAATAACAATAGAGGAAAAGACGCAAAAGTTATGGCCTTGAGTTTTGCGACGCATCTTTGCGACACAGCTGGGTGCATTTTGCATTTCGAGTAAGTCACCTTAACCAAGACAATGCATACTCCATTCAGAAATCAATTGTATTAAAATTATTAAAACAAACTCAACATGATTAAACATAAATCAACATTTGTCGCACGTCTGGGGTTTTGTGCGATAAGATTATCTTTAAGCTTAATTATATTCAAAGAGAATTAAAGTGTAGACAAAGTTTAGATGCATGGTTTGCTGGAGTATTATTACAAGAAGGATGCACCTTGATTCCACAATGTCCCGAGTCACCAAGAGCTTAACATCTTGTTGATTATATAGCACCACACCGCAATTTAGATTTTTGTTGTGTTACTACAGATTGCGCTGGAGCGCTTGGGATGGAAAATAGAAAAATATCTGACCAACAGTTAACGGCCTCTTCAGTGTATGATTCACGTGCACGTGATGATCCAACCTTTTACAATGCCTCTAGCGCACGCCTTAACAACGCGATACAGCACGGATGGTCAGCTAAAACCTTGGACACAAGACAATGGCTACAGATCAAGTTCAAAAACATAACGATCATCACGGCCCTCGCAACACAGGGATACCGAAATACACACGTCAAGGAATGGGTGACGTCATACCAAATCTCCTTTTCACAAGACTCTTTAAAGTGGCAGGTCTATAAAGAAGGTAGTAGCTACAAGGTATGCTTTTAGAATAATTGTAGCAACAGCACCAGAAAACCACTCATTTCTCACATTACCATCACGGCACACCCCTTTTTCTTTTGACTCCAACATTTTTAAAATCACTTCGCCGAGTGTTAAGGGATGCTTTATGCAAGCGATGCCATCATTTTTATTCGTACAAAATAGGGTGCAAGGGTCTCCAAGTTGTGCAAGTGGTTTGTAACTCTGGCACAATATCACACTTTGTTCTTCATTGTCCATTTTTTGCTGCGCAAAGAAAATATAACCCTTTTTTACCTCAGCAAGCTGCAAGTTGCTTACCGCTGAGCGCACAAATGTCGAATTCTCGAAAGGTTATTTTTTTATGTCCAAACCTTTATTCATGCAACTAATGAAACTACTTAAGTACTTCAGTGACAATTATAGAATGGCACCTGCCTGCCATACATTTCCTTTTATGTGTTCTCCGTACGAAGCCGTGTCAATATGTTGTGTTTTGAACAATGTAAATCGAGTAAGTCCCATAGAAAGGCTAATGCAATCTTGGGGCTGCATTAGTCTTTGGGCTGCATTAGTCTTGGGGCTGGAGTAGGCACGACAATGGTGAAATGGCAGCTTTTCACTATTAGCTACACTATACAGCATTTGTTCGGGTATTGGTCGCATTAAATGATTATTCTTTTCCTTTCAGACTTTTGTTGGAAACAGTGATCGCAATACAATCGTCCGTCACGACTTGCACGCGCCTTTCTACTCAAAATATTTACGGCTCCTTCCAAAGACGTGGCACCGTCATATAAGCATGCGGGTCGAAGTGTATGGATGCACAGTACGACAGTAACCTGAATACAGCAAGCTTTTATTGATATTATATAGCATGGAATCCATTACGATAGATCTTAAAGGGCTAATTTGAATTGATAGTGTGTAATACTTATAAGGGCAACTTTTAAGCTTTAAAATGTAACGACTTTCAAAGCATGCCGGCTTACGATTGGGATTTCGTATGACTGTGAAAAGTGCCGCGGTACGGTGCGGACTGTCGCGGTGGCGGTACGGAACCTGGCCTGCTGTAGATGGAATGAAATCGCCATGCTTTCTGCGAAATGATTGGCGTTTTTTGTAAACACCCGAAAATTCTTTCATTTTCAATGCACATTCAATTTAATATAAGTACAAAAGTTAGAATATCATAAGTACTCGCGCTACGCGCTCGTGTTTGTATCTGCCGATACAACATAGCCACTCATATTGTAAATAGTACAGAAACGAAACCCATACAACAACCAACCAATCACAGGACCAAGTAAATGCACTTAGCCAATCAGAAACGAAACCCATTCAGCAATAAACCAGTCAGGGAACGATGTACTGTACGACTTTGGTTTTTCTTCGCGTTCTGATTGGCTGAGCGACCCAAGACCTCAAGTAGGGGCGTGTAGAAAAAGTGTGATTAACGTTCGGCAGGCATATGAAATTCAATACGTTATCATAAAAGTACTAAAGACTAGCTATCGTCTTGTTCAGCCTGGTCATCACCTTTTTGATCGTTAACTAAAGCATTGCGTTTGAGTAACGGCAACAACACAGGCACGAGCTCTTCCATGAGGAAGTCGAGCTTCTCCGACAGCTGATTGACAGTTCTCGACAATCTAGCGACAGCCTGATCTGTCGATTCCGACACCGTACGGCCTTGTTTACGTGCTGACGCCGATATTTCTTCGACATTTCTAGATAATCGTCCGACGTCTTCCGAAAGTTGATCGAACCGGTCCAACATGGGCTTAACTTCGTCGGAAGTTGCAGTCCCTTGAGGTCGTCTCCATGAGAACCTCTCATCTGGTCGCATCTGTAAAGATTACAGTGTCAAAAGATATTATTAGGGAGGTTAAAACAAATTCTTACGGATCCAAGCTTATCAAAGTAAGTGGTGGATACACACCTTAACAATGAGGCTCGTGTTGTTGGCTGCCATGGCAACATAAGGATAGTACTCGTTTCTACTGTAGCGAGATTGGAGTAGCGAGGCGCGGCCAATTTCACGCCGGTTAAGTGTGAACACGACAGAGAGAATCCCGTCGCTATGGTGACCATCGAAGTCGATGAAGCATCCGATCAGGTCTCCCCTGTACGCCATAGCATCTGTACATAAATATATAGAAAGAGGATGAGTATCTTGAAACTGAGGAAACTTCCAGGTCTCTGCCTGCTGATCTTTATGAAGCCAGACATGCACCAAGAAGTACAGGTTTGGCAATAATGCTTTTTTAACAATACAAAGGCGCAACGTGACGTCACAGGGACTGGTCAATTGGCCAAATTTACAGGCATGTTCGATAAAAATCCAAAAATCGTGCTGGAAAGGGGTACACTTAGCCATTCGCTATTGTGCTAGCCTAGCAGCATAAAGTATACATTCTTTTCTGTCTCCCCTGCTCGTCTGCTCGCGGAGGAGGCTCTTGTGGCATCCATTTGAAGGCCTTTGCTGATTGGCTGATTTTGAACGTTGGGGCATGCGCAGAAAGTTGCGAACGTCGAGAAAGTTCTCTCGACGGCTCTGTAATCAAATCTTGCGCATGCGTCAATGGCTGTCACTAGAGCCTCCCCCGCAAGCAGACGAGCCGGGGAGCTGGGTTCGAGAATGGCAGTATACAAGCTTGCCTTACCATGCTCGCTCCTGCCGAACACGTGATTCTTGTGGTCAAATATTCTGCCGTCATCCACGTGATAACCGACCGTGTTACTGCGCCAGCCTGGTAACAAGTGAAGGTTATAATTCCTGCTGACCAGCCCAACCGCAATAAAGCGCCTTTCGCCACACTCCTGAATAAGGACCTTTAGTAAAGAAAGGAAAACAAATATTATAGAAACGTCTGTGTGTATTCATGCAAACCTTTTTGTAAGAGAACGCCATCTTGGAGACCAGGGATAAATGCTTGGCGGATAATACAAACAATGCTTTGTAAGTACAGCCAATTACAACGCAAGAAATCCGTTATATATTGGACAGTTCACCTTGCAAGAGGTCAATACGTCAAGATACTCTTGCTATAGAAGTCAATACGTCAAGGTACACTCTTGCAAGAGGTCAATACGTCAATATACACTCTTGCTAGAGGTCAATACGTCAAGATACATTCTTGCGAGAGGTGAATACGCCAAGATACACTCTTGCGATAGGTCAATACATCGAGATAAAATCTTAAAAGAGGTCAATATGTCGAGAACATACCTCAAAGCCTGGTATTTGCTCTGTCAGCGGTCTCTCGTATCTCGCGCCATGGTGTTCACGTGGTTTGTCATCTGACATTGCGCACACTGTACAATGTTCAGCACCAAGGTACGTTATCTGATTCCCGTCGATCTGTAACCCGAGGGAGTCCCATGCCTGCAAACAGTCCTAACATGTTAGCCTCGTCAATCTTTCGCGACAAATCTCAAGTAGATCTTGAGCTGGGGAAATACGAGGCACAAAATCCCTTTACTTGTCGCGCAACATTGTTGCGTTGCAAGTCTAATGTTTGTTGCTCGTTTTTCATCAAATCACAACTTGTCGCGCAACATTTTGTTTTGATGATCACACATGCGAGGCCAAGGCTGATTTTGCCCCTAAGCACCTCATTTCTTTTGACTAGTGTGTGCCTGATGAAAAACGAGCTCAAAGTAGACCCGCGCTCTACTTCGCGCAACAATTTTTTACAACTTGCAACAAATGTTTTTTTACCTGACAAGTTGTGGCGCGAGATGAAAAACGCGCAACATCGATCACCAACGATGAGAAAAAAAACGATTCCCTAACTAAACAGCAAAATAAGAAATTGAAATGAAATACAAAGTTTAAATTCAAGTGTCCCACATGGATGGCACTGACTTTCTGACCTATTTATACCTTGCGGTAACATATAACTATAGGATAAGGTTGATTGTTCACTACTCATACAAGGGGCGTCCTTAAAATGGTCTGGTTCAGCTCTCGGCTCTCTCGGAGATGTCTGGATATGGTCTCGTTTTGGGGGGGTTGGGATTAGCCGTGTCAGCATAGATGCTGGTGTAAGTATTTTGAAAGTCGCTTATTCCGAAAACTAGCTATGCTTTTTGTCATAACCCTGGACTAAAGTTTACGTATTTTATAGCATTTTACCCGTGATCCTGTGGGGCAGTCCATGTCCTTCTCGGCCCAGTCTTCTCTAAACACGCGACAGGCAATATGACCAACCAGTTGATGACTACCCTCGGTTTCCTTGACAACCCGGTCGAGTTTAGTCTCGTCTGGAACAGAATAAGTGACGAAACTGAGTACAGCGTCTTCTCGGATAAGGACGTTAAACCGTAGGTCCCGTCTCTCACATACACTACACTAACCGGAACCAGAGGGACGTTAAAGAACCACTAGGACCGTCGGAAGTTGCCCAACCTCAGTGTCACAGAACTCACAATACTAACACACACTTCCGTCTCCCCGATTAGTAGTGCACTCGTGCACGGCTAGAAGATTTGAGACGTTAATAAAGTCATTATATAAAGTCATTATTACAGCCGATTGCGTTTGAGCGTTTTACCCTAACAGTTCGCACGTTACGTTTGAAAGTTGCGTTGTGAGACAAAAAGTCGGACGTTTCCAAGGGCAACCGCCATGTGTATTTTTCACTGACCAATCAGAGAGGACAGAACTCTTTGGTTCACCATAGAAACGTCTCGTCTCCTCTTAGAAACGCAACTTTCAGACATTTAAACGTAACGTGCGAACTGTTAGGGTAAAACGCTCAAACGCAATCGGCTGTAATATTTCCTGCTGTGTTTCAAATCAATGGTCTATTTTTAAAAACACATTTTCCCCGCATGAACTTGAACACCGACTTGCAGTTCACCAACTTGTAGGGACTGCTATGTGTAATTTAAGGACCTTCAAGCCATACAAATGAAATGCAACAACAGCTGGTAGTTTTAGTCTTCGGCTGGCGGGAAACTTACCAAGCACACAAACATACAGAAACATATAACTTGTACAGGAGCGTAGTCAGGATTCGAGAAAGAGGGAGGAGGGACCACATCTGTACAAATGTATGGTGCCCTTTTCCAGCTTTAAGATATTTTTCTTAATGTTTACTGTATTTTTCTTCTAAAATTGGGGAGGGGTCACATGCACCCCAGTACCCCTGGCTACGCCCCTGCTTTTAATTCATTCGGTTGTCTGAGGTCAAATCAATGTGTTGTGTTCTAGAAGGGTAGCTGGTACCGTGCGCAGAATACAGTAAGGCTTCGATATTTCAAGTGATATTTTCATATTCTCACGCAGTATTGAGAACCTTGATGACCAATGAACCACTATGGACTTTTGCTGATCGCGTGTCAAAAGACTTGGACAAGCGGCGCGTGGTTATCTAGCGAGGCAAGAGTGCGATTCAACATGTACCTGTCATAGGAAATGAGTAGCCATGAATCGAAAAATAAGCAGCTTGGAGATCCTTGCACAAGCGGTCAAATAGCTGAGAGAAAGAACAAATATTTTCACAATCCACCTTGAGGCAGGAAAATTGAAACTGAACACTTTTTCACATGTTTTGCTTAGCAAAGTGTATATAGTCCATGAAGACCACACATACCGTATCTTGGTCATCTGGTACTTTGTACTGCAAACAAAGAAGCGTTACTCCATTAAATAACTGTGTGATTATAAAATGAGATGTATTTGTTAAACATTTATTACCTTAACCTTGCGCGTTTGTTGCGGGGTCCCTGTGTTACAGCATGGAGCGCAGACGCGGCGAACCACTGACCAGAGGAACATGGCCGTTAGTGAGATGATGTTGAAGGGGACTGGGACCGGATGGTAGTTGCTATAGGTACGGATAGTGATGGCTTTCTTGTAGGACCATTCGTACAATGAGTTGTCCTGTTAAGAAGTCAGTAGTTCAAATTATGAACATTCAATCTTTTCGCTTAGACTACTCTAAAATGCTTAAAGTGCATATCACCCCTGATGGCATGATTGTGACAAATACTCCACATCGTCAGCTATCGAATGGCACACGAATAACGTTTATCGGATAAAACCCGCCATTTTTTTAAGTGCTGAAAAATATGACATTCGACTCGTCACTCCACGTGTTTGGGTGCTCGTCGGGAACTTTCGATTTAACCCCTAAAAGGTACCAAAAAGGGCGCAGTTGATTTTGACCCCTAAAAGATATACCATGGATATTGATAAAGCCATTGCTGCTTGATTTGCTAGAACGGACCCCGAAGAGGTACATATCCTGGAAAAATTGAAATTCAAAAGTTTCCGAATTTCACCCCCCTAAAAAGTACCAGAGGCCAGATTTAAAACCCTAAAAGGTAGGCGACGAGCACCCCCGCCCCAAAAATAGGAGAGTCCCCCTGGGGCTGATTTTGACTGATCAATATCCACAATGAGGGCTATACTATATGGAAAATCCAGATGTCCTAGATTCTAGGACGTCTGCTTTCATATTTGTCCAGAGCGTACGATAGTCCGCATGACCGAGATTTGGGCCTCACCTCTACGTTCTGATATGTATTCGAGAGCAGCGCAATCATCATGTTCATAAGCATGACCACGCCCATGATGAGGAACACCCCATACAGGATCTTGGCCAGCACTTCCGAGGCTGCGTCCGAGGACTGAAGAGCACCCGTGTCGGCTATTCCCAAAAGGGACCAAACTAGGTGACCTGTGGCACTCCACCAGCTGAGGAACACAACAAAAAAAACGTTTTACAATGTACAGCTCATCACTTACGTCATCAAGTAGCGCCCTTTGTTCTGTTAACCAATCGAATTCTAGGTAATTGGCACATCAAACTATGGATGGCCTCGACATTCTCAGCAAGTTAGCTTTTGATGAGAGAAAACTTCGACAAATATCTAATTGCATATAGGGATCCCCACCAAAACCTAACCCAATACCTGACAATACTTACCAATGAATGCCCGTCTTACTGCAAAACCTTAAAAAGAAAGTAAAACGGAATAAAAAGGTCTCCAAACTATCAGAGGATCTACACATCGTCAACCGAGACTATTCCGAGCCGCGAAATACTGTCGCTGTAAAAATTGTGTTCAAAGAACGTCATCCTCAAATAAGAAATGTGAAAAGGATATTCCACTTGCTCTTCATCGACATTTAAAGGGACATGGTCACCTAGAAATCACTAAAATAATTATTGTCACAAATTACAAAAATATTCTCTGAAATTGAAAGAGTCAGTTTAAAGAAAGAAGTACGGAAAATTTCATTGGATTACGATGAAGGATTGCTGAGATATGAGTGAATTAAGATGGTAAATTTAGTATGTTTGAAAAAAGATTGAGGTGAACCGATTTCAAAAGAGTCGGATTTCCTCATGTAAGCTGTAATTACAATCCGCGAATATCTTTGCAATCGTACATCGAAATGACCTCAAATTTTCACCATATCAAGTTCAAAGCATTCTTTACAAATTTGACTTATTTTTATTATTTTTGATGTTATAATTTTGATGTTTTCGGTGACCATGTCCCTTTAAACGTCTTCAACAGCATCATCTTTAACTCATTTATCACCACTAGTATCTTCAACATCATCAACATTGCGGTGTATATTATCACCACCAACGACTTCATCACTATCATCATCCTCATGAAACTTCAACAACATCATCATCATCATCAACAACACCATCATCATCATCATCACTATCATCACTTATCAACAAATACAACATCATCAACAACAACAATCATCAACAACAACATCGTCAGTATCAACAACAATTAGAAAATAACACCTATGTTATTTTGCGCATTCTGATTGGTTAAAAAGCGTGTTTGTAAGAGACCTGAGAAACACGATTGTCACGCAACGCTGTCGCGCGTGTGTATGTTATTTTCTAAAAGCAATAAAAATACTTTCCGCGTGCTCTCTGCTTTCTTACAAACACTCGGGGAATGTTGGTCGAACTGATAAAATCAGTTCTCCCAACATCCCCCTCGTGTTTGTAAGAAAGCAGAGAGCACGCGGAAAGTATATTCTTGCTTAAAACAACATCATCAGTATCAACATCATCATCAACAACACCACCATCAACAACAACAACAACAACTACATCATCGTAATCATCACCGTCAAGACCTGGTTCGTCTTACCCGTGGGACGATCTCTGTCCTGGCCGAATAGGATACATAATCATTACCGTTAAGGCTTACCCGTGGGACGAGCGCTGTCCTGACCGAATACGATACATAATCATCACCGTTAAGGCTTACCCGTGGGACGATCTCTGTCCTGACCGAATACGATACATAATCATTACCGTTAAGGCTTACCCGTGGGACGATCTCTGTCCTGACCGAATACGATACATAATCATCACCGTTAAGGCTTACCCGTGGGACGAGCTCTGTCCTGGCCGAATACGATACATAATCATCACCGTTAAGGCTTACCCGTGGGACGATCTCTGTCCTGACGCATACGATACATAATCATCACCGTTAAGGCTTACCCGTGGGACGAGCGCTGTCCTGACCGAATACGATACATAATCATCACCGTTAAGGCTTACCCGTGGGACGACCTCTGTCCTGACCGAATACGATACATAATCATTACCGTTAAGGCTTACCCGTGGGACGAGCGCTGTCCTGACGCATACGATACATCCACCATAAACACCTTGGTGATGGCCAATGAGAAAGCAATAATTGCTGCCAGGAATTGCCCAAATATGGCAACTACAGCACCGATGATTTGGAAAAGAGCAATCTGGATTGTCCCAGTGGGTTTAGAAGATTCCATGATATGCCCAAACACTCGTAATGTCAGGAACATGGAGTTGAGGCCGTAGATGTAACCAACTAACGCAAGCAAGCGGTCTCCAGAAACAGATCCGCGTGTTGACCACGTGATTACTCTTAGGATCAGGAGAATGATGTATGAGATCAGAGTGACAGCGTCCAGGACATTCCACCTATCGCTGGAAGTGAAAAACAGAGGACGTTTAGATATTTCATTTTTTGGCCAGAAATAAATTTTCCGGCACAGATCACTCTGTCAGTTGTTATTGTAAATGTAAATGTCTGCGGCCGACTCCCCAGACTTAATTGTAGCTTGTAAGCTGAATTACGCCGAGTCTTAACGGCATCACTGGCACTAACTGTTATTATTGCTGCTGTTGTTACTATTATTGTGGTTGCAAGAAAAACAAGACGTCACCTTGCAATGAAGAAGTTTTTTCAACTTCCTCACGTTTTCTAACAAAAAATAACTAAACAAACGTCGTGATGTTAAAATTCTTCGTGTCTGTGCTAGCAAGCGTACGCGCCGCCAAAATTGGCGAGAAAAAGGCATCCAATCAGAGTGCGATACATTGTTGATGGTGGCTCAGTGTTATTGCTCTGATGTGACGAAGCAATAACAAGGTATGATAATCGAAAATGGCTCTAATTTCGCTGCTTTCCATCGTCTCCAGGTGTCTGTCTCGTATTCGGCAGTGAATGTTTCTCGTAAAGTAACGGTGATGTAAAGTGTAAGTGATGTGATGGTGATGGTAGCAACACCTACCTCAAGTACTTCCCAAGCTGCTTTGCAATCCTGTGCAGCCGTGTATGCGCATGTTTTCGACGTGAATACGCTGGCTTACCCCTCGCCTTGATTGCTTGTTCGTATTTTGCCGATGACACCATTTGATGAACTTCCATCATCAATCTTCCGATGAAGAAGACAAGGATCAAGCCTTCAACAGGGGAAAATGAGCGCTGAGAGGGCGCCAGGCAGACGATGAAATGTAGCGCTAGTAGTGTTAGGTAGCTACACGTGTCCCGGATGAAGACAAAGTACGGAGTTCTGAAGTACTCGACGTAACGATCTATGAGGAATAGAAAAATATTGGCGTTAATGCAAAATATTTTACACATGACGGGAGGATCAGGAAATAGTTGTTGTCGAATGTGAGGATCAATGATGATGCTCCCTGAACATGGAAATAATGACCACGTTAATGACCACGTTCGTACCCTTTCTAAATGACAAAAATCAAAGATTTTCCAGGAAGTCTTTAGTATTTTTCCAGTAGTTTTTCAATTGGGTAGAAATGCCCCCTCCCCCCAAAAAACATGATAAGTCTGGAGGATGTCATAATTTGCAGCCCAAAATCAGATTCACGAAACTGATTGATTCAACCACATTTGAGGTGAAACACTTGTCCAGGAGTTTTCCAGGTTTTTTCTTAAAATTCCAGGACTTTCCAGGAAGGAAATGAAAATCCAGGATATTCCAGGATTTCCAGGACGCGTACGAACCCTGTGACCAAAGAAGATAACAGAGTTGAAGTTGAAGACAATAGTACTAGTTAAAATTCAAGTTGAAGATGAAGATGATTGTGAAGGAAGTGGAGGTATAGTGATGATGATGATGATGTTAAGGTTGAGTCTGATGATGATGAAAGATGATGCAGATGTACTCAAGGGTAACTGGAAAGACTTACGAAAGACTCCTTTTCCCTTGATACCTAAAAACATAAAATTACAAAACAACTATATCACTAAGAATACAATAAAAACCGCGTATAAGAACCGATAATTTGAACCTGAAACAGGTTCTTATTTGATTAAACATGGGGTTCACATCGATAATTCAGTGGAATGAATAACAAAGGATCTGTTGTAACGCATTCTTGGGCTGCCTTACATTCTCTGATACGCTTGCAAGTCGTAGCTAAAGCATCCATGCCTAGAAACACAATCACGTCTCTTTGTGAGGTCCCCATGATCTCTAGTTGTTTCAGATCGGCTTCTGTCCCGATTCCGACAGCAACTGTTTCTATGCCCTTCATAGCGAACTCCTCGGCTTCTTCAGTCAGATCTTCCTTCGTGGATCCCAGACTTTCGTCCGACATAATGACAAGTACCTGACGAATGAAAATACGGAGTTACATATTATATAGACGTTTGTATGACTGGGGGTATGCGGCCAATTCGAAAAAAAAGGTCTATTGTGGTAGAGACAAGTCATCTCTTCATATTTGCAGCCCTCAGGCTGAATAACATTGGGATCTTCTGTCATAAAAAAGCTCACTCTGCAAGTATACATATTTTTTTGCCAAGAAGTTAGTTTCAAACAATGAACTTCAGTGTAGCAAAGTGTATTTGCGCAATAGTAATAAAGGTTAGAATATAGAACATGATTCCAAAGCACAGGATAACAAAGTTGGGACAATCTAAAAAAATGATACAGTAAACACCTGTATATAATAACAAATGGATTAAGAACATCTGTTTTTATATGCGGGTGTTGACTTTATTATAAATTATTCTATAATCAAGGATGTTTAACCTCATATGACTAGACCTCTAGTTTACCTTCCTGACAGCTTTGTTTGATTGGGAGAAAATTTCATTAATTTTATTTAACGATGGCAGAATACTGCTGACTTTGACTTTCTTCTTTCCACCTAAACATAAAAAAAAATCAGATATTGCAAGGAGCTAGCAATAACTATTTGTCCAAAGACAATAACATAATTCATTTTATTGCTTCTACTTGTCGTGTCGTTATTTCTACGGTTGTTTTGTCTGACCCTGGTAGTACTGGATTATATCACTTGGCTACATTCCTGTAGAATTATCGACCAAATGTAAGTATTCGTACCTGGCTGACTACCCGAACTAGTGACCGAAATCTCTGGCTGAGAATCAGGTACCCAGATGTGTTCTGGTTCTTGGTCGGCTATCTGGACTACACAGGAATACCGCATATTTTGCTCTCCCCTCATGGTCTTCACGGTTATCTTAGACATAACCTTGAGGCTTGATTCGGTAAAACCACTGGATATTTTCCACAGGAAGACCACGTAATGTTCTGTGAAGCAAAGCAAGAAACTTATCTAGTGTTATCTAGTAAGTGTAGTTTGCGTGATTTTCCGGGTGGTCTCATCTGTCACGACATTTCTCGTGAGGCGCAAATCTGGTGATAAATTATAAAACCCTTTAACGTGGATTGGGGAGAGCAAAACTCGCTTATTAGAAATCCCCTGATTTGGAGGGTCTGTAAGTATTTTTCCTAAGACATCTAGCGAAGATTGTAGATCATTCTCTTGGTTGCCATTTTGTTTTTGTTTTCTCGACCAAAGGCCCTGGTGTCGAGATTCAAAAACCACAGACAACCCGTACGGATTCCTAAAAACACAACTGTCGCAGAATTTCGGTGTCGTACCTCTAGTCTTCCTGCGTATGTTGAAAATCTTGTGAGCCAGAAAAAGTAGGGTGAACACGATGGGGAACATCAGCAAGTCTACTGGCGTCCAAATGTTAATCAGAAGCCACTTAAACCAACCGATGGAGGGGAAACGAGACTTGCGCATGCGCCAGAATTTACCAAGCCATTGGTGCATGAGTAGAGAGTAGACGAGGGAACCTGATAAAAACTGGAAACGAAAACAAAGCACAATGTTGACACAGAGTCACTAAAACACATTTTATACAGCTATCAACATGCAGTCGTCTGGATTTTTATAAGAAAATTCTAGTCTGGGACAAAACGAAGAAGAACTTACCTTTTTCTGTTCAAATTGAATTGCTTTATCAACAACCCTATCAAAATCCTCTTCACCTCCAAAAATGACTTGTTTGAGCTCGTTTCCTTTGATTGGTTCAACCAAGTTCAAGGTGAATTCCTGTACCGAGTCGGCCAGTTTTCGGAACTCGTCAGCATCCGGGACTTTCTGTTTGGCTCGCTTGAGAAGCTGATGGCTGACCTTGGCATTTGGCAAGAGAAGTAAAGAACATTAGGGGATGTACCACGGTTTTAAGGGGAACTTAGGTAGCTTGAAATCCGGTAAGGAGACAAATAATGTTTCATTGGACATGTGCCGAACATGAACAAAAATAGTTTTGAATTCACAATTCCCCTTATAACATCTTGATACCACTACTACCAGAATCCTCTTTGAATTTGTTTTGTTATTCAAATGTTTGAGCTCCATTGGGAGCTGCAAGATAATGATGTTAACGCGGCAAACAAAAGGAAATACGAAAAGGATTCTGGTAGTTGTAACAAGATGTCATAAGAGGAAATGTGAATTATTTTTGCGAGTCCTGTATTACACAAAAAATCCCTCGGGGTAGGGTGACACAAATTACGGGATTTGGTCTGTTTTAGGGGTGATCTTGATCTGCAATAAAATTTGAGGGCAAACCTTCAAGAAAGAGAGTCAAGAGAGAGAGAGTGTACAACTTGTTGACAAGACGATCAATAAGACAACATCCAAGGCAGCATCTTAATCAAATGCCAAAATGTTTTGATGGGTATCTTTTAGGGTAAAAAACTATTTGAGTCACGCCCTTTTTGGTCTCTTTTAGGGGTGAAACCTGGATATTCCCGACTATACAAATCTTGGTGCCTCATATATTTACTTGGCTTTTGATTGGCTGACGGAGAAACCACCAATAGCAGTAATTTCGATTTGATTGGCTAGATGTATTTTGTCTCTGCAATCATTTGCAATTTGCTGTAAAAGGAGAGTAATACCTCCATGCTCTTCTCAAGACAGTTTGTCCGACAACAACCAAGTCCATATGGGGTGATGACGCCACTAATCTCGTCAATATCACCATCCTTGAGTGCTCTGTCCATATCTTCTTCGTTTTCTGAAAAAAACCCAATTAGGAATCACGTTTATTTTTAAAAGCAACTTCTTCATCATCAATTACAAAAACAGGAGCAAACATAACAAGAGCACAAAAATCTATGTACATCAACTTCGCCAACAAAACCATCGGAGATCGGCACGGTCATAACCAACATCATTCTAACATCATTGCCATTAAATCATTGCCATTGCCATTGAATCATTGCCATTAAATCATTGCCATTGCCATTAAATCATTGCCATTGCCATTAAATCATTGCCATTACCATTACCATTACCATTGCCATTGCCATTATCATCCTTTATCATAGTTAATAGAGATCAATGGTTAGGAAGCTCGCGAAAGTTCAAAGGATTCCCGCAATAACGTAGGGGCCATGTTGAGAGGAGCATATTGACAGTGTTTTGTGTTCAACTAATATGCATGTTTGAGTGTACACTTTACACTTAATGACTGCTCCCGAGGGAAACAGCGAGTTTTGTTTTCCCGAGAATCTCGATGTTTCCCGAGGATGCAGTCATTAAGTGTTTTATTATATAGCAAAAAGAAAATTCGGCGTAAAAAAAGAAAATACGGTAAAAATAGTCCGCCGAAATTTCTCGCTCTAGCGATGTCGCCCGCGCGGGCAACATTTTTTTAATTGTAGCCCGCGCGGGCTACAAATAAAAAAAATTAGAACACGTGACCATGATAGAACCAATCAGAGCGCGCGCTTTGATCGAATAAATACGAGCTATATATAATAATGAATCTTATTGGCTGAATGTTTGTACTTATGTACCGTGACGGACGAACAAAAGGATTCCTCTAAACAAAGAGATAGCACAATAACAAGCTTCATGACCATAATCCCATAGTACAATAACAAGCTTCATAACCATAATCCATAGTACAATAACAAGCTTCATAACCATAATCCTCGTCGTAGTTATCTTTATTCATTTCGCAGTGTTGAATAAAGGCTAATAGCGAACATATACACAAAACACACGTCTGATAACTTGTCTAACCTATCTCTGCCCCCCGTTCCTTTGCCTTTCTTTCTTCCTCTTCAACATTATCTGAAAAAGCAAAAAATAACCTTGTTACGAAGATAAATAAAAACATAGATGTGTATAAAAGTGTGTAAAGTGTGTAGATAGGTTAGCGCCCGTGCCGCTCAATGGACACACACCAAGAGCCTATCGTAAGTCGTCCCTGAGGATGATTTCAATATGGAATCAAAACCACAATCCTTGGTAGGAATATCCTTAGATTGGCAATCACACACACCAATCCAAACGGGAGGGTAGCTAAGTTGGTAGAGAGCTCAGTTGGTAGAGCGGCGATCACGTGGGCGGTCATTAACCATAAAGTCGTTGGTTCGAATCCCACTCAGGTTGGATTTTCGTCTTTTCTTTTTTTCAAATCCTGGTCGGTGAGGACAATTGCAAAGTAGAAAAAAAAATATTTTCTGGCCTTATTATTAGAACTGAGTGTCCTTTTTGTCAGTAGAATTAAAATGAAAAACATTGTGTCCAGGATTGGTTTTTCAATACCCGATAGCCTTATCTATAAGATTCTGACAAAACTCACCCGTGACACTCTGTAGACCTTCGTCATCAACAAATGCCCTCGCTTTGCACTGAACAAAATAAAATGAACAAAATGCACCCAAAACTAAAATAGGAAATTTTAAACATGTTCAGGGGAAATCACTTCAAGAATATTTACATCCTGACAACTAAAAGTTTAGGTTTCATTTGCTGTCCGCTATTCATATTCAGTGGTGATTTTGTTTAAGCTCGTCATCATTTTAAACCATCGCTGTGACTCACTGAACAGCATATTGTCATCAAATTTGTCATTGAGCACTTGAACACCACTCAATTTGTGTTGCCTACCTATGCTTCACTTACTAAGGTCACTATAATTCTTACCCCAAGCTCCATTTGCTTCTCGTACTCCTGAGAAACAAAAGAGAAAGAACAGTTTGATTGGGAAGAGAGAAAGGCGATACAGTAAACTAAAAACGTTTCAGTTGCGCAATGTCTTTCGTCTTCCAGCCAATCAAATTGCGAACTAAATCAAAACGTGCGATTATGCTCACGTCTGACTAAGCGCAAGTCTGACTTACTTCGCCTTCTGTTTGGTTTGTTGTTGAATGGCTTCCACTTCTGAATGGCTAGTGCTTTTGTATTTGCGTTGAATTTTCCATAGTCATCTGAAATCTGCTCTATTAGATGGTTAACTGCAAGTTTCTGTTTAAGGTGACTCCCACAAAACTAAACGCGTTTTTCAGAAATTGTTTAACTCGCTCGCGTTGCGTCAAAAATTCGAATTTATTTTTAAGAGCCGCATTTGCTTATGCGAGCCGATATTCTAACAGTGGTATTTTTACAAAAGTCAGTCTTGTGAGAAAAATCTTCGCGTGTTTTTTCTGAAACTTCGGATTTTGGGTCATTAGTTAAAAGTACCAATAGTCCAGTTATCACATATCCAGAGCTAAAAAATATCCGACCATTTTTGACGCGACGCGAGCGAGTTAATTTTTTTTTGAAAAACGCGTTTAGTTTTGTGGGTCACCTTAAATTGGATAGAAAAATCTGTTTCTAAAAACAGACACTTTTCTGACGCTTTTCTTATTTACCTTGATGTCATTGATGTTAAGCATAGGAGCGCGTTGAATGGCACTGTGCTCTGGTGAACCACAGGGCATCTATATATAACAAACCAAAGGTAAAAATACGTTTGTTTGCCATAAAAAAGAAGAGTTCAAGTTGTGGTCATTTTAGACAGCAAAATTATACAAAGTGTTTTGTCTATTCCAGGAACTTTGCAAAGTTAAAACGTCACAACATATAGCCATGGATGCCAAATTAAGGTGATAAAATAAAGGGTGTGTGATTACCATACCAGTATAGGGGCATCCAATCGAACAGCTTCAACGCGTCCTACTTCTGCACACTGTAAAACAGATAATGATGGTGATAATATTGTTGTTGCTGCTGATGTTCATATATATGATGAAGTGGTGATGATAATGATATGGCGCAGCTCGTTGTGGTCGCCAGATAGCGACATTATTATCCCCCATGCCACTATCTCGATTCTGATTGGCTAAGAGTACGCAGCGAAATCTTGTTGGCGCAGTGCGTACACTACATACATTAGGATTGATGCACTCTAATGACGTCATAACGCAAGCTAATAGGTTTAGCCGCCATCTTGGTTTTCATTTCGGAAGCGAAAGCCAATTTTACCAATATTCTCGTTGAATCTGTTATGATTTTTGCCGAGAGATCAGTGCTCAGGATATCTTAACCTCAACTATGGCTATTTGAATACGAAGAGGAAAATACCAATAAATAGCTAGGTAAGAATTCATGGTTGCTGAATAATGAAACAATTATTGAATTCGGTTTTCACATGATAGTGAGATTTGTCAACGCCTCGAGCTAGTGTTATCCGCTTCACTCGCTTCGGCAGATAACACAAACCTTAGCGTTGCCAAAATCTCACTATCATGCTCAACCTCATCAAATAATTGTTAAATACATGTAATGGAACTTAGGGGAGTAAAAACAGCGGCCCTTTCCGATACATCACATCTTGCCATCTCCTTGGATAATGCAAATGAAAAAATATCACGAAAGTATCGTCTTTTTTCATACGAATCTGCGTAGGCTGCCTGTTTTTTCTTGTTTCATCCCCAGGCCCTTTGACCGAGAAATGTAAAACAAAATGGCGACCAAGAGAACGCTGTTTCTTGAGTTGTTGTTTTAGTGAACTTTCCTGTTTTTGCCGCTAAGATACTAAGACAAATACTAGGAGGAAGAGAACTTACTCGTTCAAGGTGGGCCAACTTGTGCGAGTTTTGGGTAATAGGCCGATCCCTATTTTGACGATAGCTCCGCCCACTCATAGTAAACAAAATATCCGAGCAACAAACTTGAATATCGAAGATTTTTCAATAATTATTCAGCTTTTCAAGATAAAAATTTAAAATCCAAATTGCATGCAACAACTTCTAACACCTCCATGCTATCGGTGTCTTTTCCGCGCTCTATGCCAAAGATAAAATTTGGCTTGTCCGACGTAGCAACAGTAACTAGGGGTATAACAATAAATGCGGGATCGGTGAATTACCAGTTCAATTGAAGTGTTGGGTATACGTTCCAGGGTAGTAAGCTGAGCTTGCCTCGGCGGTAGATCCTCATATCTTGTCTCCTTGGATAAATGCAAATGAATGAAATAACTACAAAAGCGCCCGTGAAGCTACTACAACATCTAATATTTGGACCCGGCAACTTAAATCAAGTCTCTAGACTGCAAGTTGACTTAATGAACCATTATTATTATTATTTACCGGAGAGTCATATCTATATATTTACCGGAGGGTCATATCTATATATTTACCGGAGGGTCATATCAATATATTTACCGGAGGGTATATATATATTTACCGGAAGGTCATATCTATATATTTACCGGAGGGTCATATCTATTTATTTACCGGAGGGTAATATCTATTTATTTACCGGAGGGTCATATCTGCAGTCCAATGGAGTGGCGTGTTCGGGCTGGAAATGTATCTAATAAGAAAGAAAAACTCAGTAATTTACAGCCTGTCTAGAGCAAATCATATTAAGTATAATCGCGCTCCATGAAAAACATCCTGAAAATAATCAGCAACGGTTTGCACTTTTGTACCCCAAGCCGATAATAATGATATCTTGATTATTTCTTTCACACTGAAACTGCACAGAACTTCACAAGCGAATAACTAATAGCAGGCTGTGTGCATAGCGACAGGTACAAAATATACTAAATCAATAATTTTGCATCAAAAATTTGGCAAACTGATCTGTAAATGGTCAGACAATCCTGAAGCCGCGGAATATTTTATTACCACTTTACCATAGTCAATTCGTGCAAATTTCTCAACATTTTTTTCACATTTTAGTTCGCATTTGTGACATTAACAACGGCGTTACCATGGTAATCAAATGTACGATCTCTTACCTCCTCGTTCATAGGCACTTCGCGTTCGGCCAAAAGAAGCGGACTCTACAACGAAAATTAACATTTTAAGGTTAGTTTACATATTATCATATCATTCAGTCGTCCGACTCGAACCAGTATCATATAGACCAGTTCATGCTTTGTGTAGAGATATTTTTAGCGTTCAGCCCTGACTCTGCTAAACTAGGACATATGTAGTGCGCAACATTGTAACCGGACACCTGTTTCCTTCGTGTTTCCCAATAAAGCCACACGAGAAACATTGTTTCGCGACAATTTTGTAACTGGGACACATATGTGCGCTTATGTTTCTTAGACCCGTCCACACTACACCGTTTTCAAACGAAATCGGATACTTTGTTCCGGAAACGGCTATCGTCCACACTACAACGCCGAAAACGATCACCGAAAACGGCGAAAACAATAAGAAAAAGATCGAGAAGAGTTTGTCGCAAATCTTTTGGAAAACGGAGCAAAAAGTATCCGTTTTCGTTTGAAAACGGTGTAGCGTGGACGGAGTCTTAGTTTAGCACTCGCGGAAACAAGCAGGACACAAATGCTGCGCGAGAGCCGTGCTATTTTAGCCGTAGCTTAAGCATGTAATTACCGGAGGCCGTAAGATCATCAGGGGTTCGGCCAAAACTTCTTCCTCCCGACACAGCTCCAATGGTGTTATTCTTGAGTGGTCATACTCCCCGGCCTGAGAATGTAAGAGTGCGACACATTTTAAGGTGACTCATTCGAAATTCAAAATGCACCCAACTGTGTCTAGAGCGCAAATCTGCGTCGCTAAACTCAACGCTATAACTTTTGTGTCTTTTCCTCTATTGTTATAATTCTTTTTCAAATCCTACCTTAATGATGTATAGATAAGTTCTTAATAACCGATCTTCTTGGAAACTTTTTTAGAAGTCACAATCTAAATTTTTGTGAGGCCCTAATTTCATATTCAGGTCGTACTAGAAAAAAAATTTGCCGGTTTTTTGGCTCAAACTCCAGGAATCGATTCCAGTTGAAGTAATCTCAAATCGAGCTAAGTTACAGAAAATTCGTCGGAACAGAAACGCGGTAATAAAAATGCCGTCAACTTTGGCCAAATTAGAAGGCTGATTCAGCTTGGCTTGAATTGAATTTTAATAGTGCTCCGAAAACTCATTATTGGGGCTCTTCCTTCGGCACCATATTGTATAGTAATGTATTAAACTTAACGGAAGGTCAGATTGTAAATACGATGAACTACTAAAGTGTTGGAAAATTATTTACCGAGGAAAGAAATCGTAAAAGCGCAATGAATTTATTACAAGAATGTCGCGTTAAAATGTGTTGTTATTACGTATTATTTTTTTCCTCGAGGGCACGGTAACGAATCCTGCATTCTGATTGGTTCTTAGAGCGCGCGCGCGGGGGCAATATTTCCCATCTCTGACCTAGGTCACGGTAACCATTTTCGCGCGCTTGTTTTCATCGAAAAAATGAAATTTTTGAGTTGGAAAAAAATAAATAAGTTATTTACCGGCTTTAGGTCGGTCCGTATAGGTAAAAACTGTGACCTCGGCCTGGAAAATGTTGACCTCGGCCTCCGGCCTCGGTCAACATTTTCCAGCCCTCGGTCACAGTTTTTCCCTATACGGACCTCCCAGCCGGTAAATAACATATATGTATTTCTTGCTAAGATATACATAGACGTAAACCTTGTGGCAATGGTAAACCTTTGTAACCAAGTTTGACCATTATGTGTGCTTATTTGGTATAGAAGAAAATTACAAAGTTACGACATTCACCCTCTACTCTTGCACGCAGATTTGAAGCTCTCTTGTTTATGAATGATAATGAAATCTGACGTTTTTCCAGGGGGAGCTCATTGGCCAAATCTAATCAATAGCAGTCACGCTCCGAAAATAGCAATTGTCTGATTACGTCCCTAAGGAACATAAAAACTTGCTATGATAAAAGCTTTCTTTGTTCGCTGATTAGAGTAGGCATAAATGTGCTCCCCCTGGCGAAACGTCAGATTTCATTACCATTCATAAACAAGAGAGCTTCAAATCTGCGTGCAAGACTAGAGGGTGAATGTCGTAACTTTGTAATTTTCTTCTGCACCAAACAAGCACATATAAATGGTCCAATTTGGTTACTTACTTTTACCAATGCCACAAGCTTTTCGTCTATATAAATCTTAGCAAGAAATTATACGTAATAACGACACATTTTAACGCGACATTCTTGTAATAAATTTATTGCGCTTTCACTATTTCTTTCCTCGGTAGATAATTTTCCAACATTTTAGTAGTTCATGGTGTTTACAATCTGACCTTCGGTAAAGTTTAATACGTTACTATACAATATGGTGCCGAAGGAAGAGCCCCAAATAATGAGTTTCGGAGCACTATTAAAATTCAATTCAAGCCAAGCTGAATCAGCCTTCTAATTTGGCCAAAGTTGACGGCATTTTTATTACCGCGTTTCTGTTCCGACGAATTTTCTGTAACTTAGCTCGATTTGAGATTACTTTAACTGGAATCGATTCCTGGAGTTTGAGCCAAAAAAACCGGCAAATTTTTTTCTAGTACGACCTGAATATGAAATTAGGGCCTCACAAAAATTTTGATTGTGACTTCTAAAAAAAGTTTCCAAGAAGATCGGTTATTAATAAGTGATTTATACATCATTAAAGTAGGATTTGAAAAAACAATTATAACAATAGGGGAAAAGACACGACAAAACTTATAGCCTTGAGTTTGGCGACGCAGATTTGCGCTCTAGACACAGTTGGGTGCATTTTGAATTTCGAATGAGTCACCTTAATGCAAAGTTATTTATTGTGAACATTATTTGGTAGAAATGTAAAAACGTTTGTCAATGTTTGCGTGTTGAGGAGCAAAATTATGTTTGGAGCAATTCTAGATAATTTTTTAATGACTATCTTCAAATTTCCTAAAGGTTTCCTCAATGTTCACCAACCCGTCATTGTAATGGTTTTAGAAAGTTTGACGGTTGATTTTTTCCTTTTCGCTCCTCACTATCTTTTACGTGAGCAGGAGCTAACCAGTTTTTAGGATTCGCGATAACTTTGAGTAGGTTTTTCTACACCATATATGTCGTGCTGGCGTTGTTAGGGTTTTGTACCCCTAAATATTACATACAGTTCTTAAATGGAGCGGATTTCAGATGACTGCCGTCAAAATTACTATGTTATCACTCTAGTTTCAGTATTGGTGTATCACATTTGGTTTCACTACAGTCATATGAAATCTGCTCTAAAAAGCACATAATTACCTCGCAGTAATTATACATAATTATGACATTATTACCTCGCAGTAGCCAGGAAGTTTGCGTCGCTCGCGTTGTTCGCGTTCCATTCTCTCTCGTTTCTCTTTCTACGAATAATAATCATTCAAGATACCTAAGTCAGATTAGGAGTCAATATCGGCCATTATTATATAGCTCGCGTTCATTCGATCAAAGCGCGCGCTCTGATTGGTTCTATCATGGTCACGTGGCGGGCTACAAATCCAATGTAGCCCGCGCGGGCTACAATTTAAAAGATATTGCCCGCGCGGGCTACAATTTAAAAGATATTGCCCGCGCGGGCGACATCGCTAGAGCGAGAAATTTCGGCGGATGATTTTTTATGATTTTACCGTATTTTCTTTTTGCTATATAATAAAAAACTTAATGACTGCACCCTCGGGAAACAGCGAGTTTTGTTTTCCCTCGAATCTCGATGTTTCCCTCGACTTCGTCTCGGGAAACATCGAGATTCTCGGGAAAACAAAACTCGCTGTTTCCCTCGGAAGCAGTCATTAAGTGTATAATATATCCCCTATCTTTTGCTCAAAAGCCAATCAGATCGCGCGCACTATTATAGCCATAGGGCAATATCACTCATAGTCCTTTATGATTGGTTCATGATTATACCTCATCCTCTTCTGGTGGTTCTCCTTCATTTTGTCCGTTCTGAAAGATAAAGTAATAATAATAATAATAATAACGTGCTTATATAGCGCTTTATCCTCGCGGCTCAAAGCGCTTTACATTAATGGATAAATCATCCTATAAGAACCAGCTTTATAAACATGAGTGTGTGTTAGTATTGTGAGTTCTGTGACACTGAGGTTGGGCAACTTCCGACGGTCCTAGTGGTTCTTTAACGTCCCTCTGGTTCCGGTTAGTGTAGTGTATGTGAGAGACGGGGCCTACGGTTTAACGTCCTTATCCGAGAAGACGCGAAGGTCTAACCATTTGCAGATGTTAGAGCAAAGGCAGCACCTTCTCCTCAATTATTAGAAAAAGACCCTGAGTGTTGGCCCGGCCAGGTTTGAACTCCCAACCTCCCGAACATAAGCCCGGCGCTCTACCACTGCGCTAACCGGTCGTACAAGTTCATTATTATATATTATTATTATATATATATTATACAAGTTCATTATTATATATTATTCTAAGTTTCTCGCTGATTTTTATGTACACCACTCGATTGTACAAACTACGGCCTGACGGTGTCATGGATCTCATTTGGGGGAGCCTGTGGTCAAAGCTCATGAAAGAACCAAACCAGCTAAGCTGATTAGAGTACTTGTCAATGCTATTATCAGTCATCGCCATGACAATCAGTTTATCGCCATCAGTTTAATCCCCATCGCAAGAGCCAGTGTCATTAGTTTGTTACTATCGCAATCGCCATCAGTTTATCGCAATCGCCATCAGTTTAATCCCCATCGCAAAAGCCAGTGTCATTAGTTCGTCACCATCGCAATCGCCATCAGTTTCTCGCCATCAGTTTATCGCAATCGCATCAGTTTATCGCCATCGCCATCAGTTTATCGCAATCGCCATCAGTTTGTCGCAATCGCCATCAGTTTATCGCCATCGCCATCAGTTCATCGCAATCGCCATCATCATCACTATCCCTAAAGCTATCGCTATGGTGATGGTTTCCGTTGGCATCATCATGGTTGCTTACCTGATGTCCCGCCAGTAGATGACGAGCCTCCTCTGATTCATCTTCACCAAAACTCTCCACGTCTGCCATCTGATAACTATTTGGGACTCCGCCAGGGTTTGTCTTTATCTTCAACTTGATCAATGAAGAAAAAATATACATTCAAATACAAATCGCTCGTGCATAAGATAACATATCGGCGTCTGTTGAACATTGCAAACACGACACGTGACTTTCGCGCGCTTGGGCGCTAGTATTTTGTCCATTGATTATAAAAACAGAAATACATCCAACTGAGACGAACAATTCATAAGGTGTTCATCCAGCGTGGATAACATTTCGGTTTAGACATTGAACACCGATGAACACAAGTCATGAACATTAGATTTACACCTGTAGTGTCATTTGGTGTGTACAGCCGGACCTTTCAAAGGTTTACGAACTTTAGTTTCATAGTTTTCCCAAGAAATGATACAGTATATAAGACATGGTAGTGAAGATAAGTCTTTTACCTGAATTCGAGTGTTCTTCTTAGACTTAAGACTTGCAAGGAGAGAAAAATAAATGAGTAAAAACGGGCCTTTCCTGGAGCGGTTCAGTTTGCTCACCATTCTTCGTGTCATATGTTTATGTTCCCAGGGTTGCACTAGGTAATTAGCTTTATCGCTTACGTTGTTTAATTTGCTTATGTTCTTTTAAATTTTTAAATTAAAATACATCATGGCGACAAATTTAAAAATAATTTCTGACGAAGTAAGTTATTGGAGTACTCCAAAGCCTTCTCAATAATTATTATAAAATTTTGCCATGAACGGTTCGAACTGCAGTGTACAAGCTGCGACGGAAGGCTGAAAGATTTGTATTTCAAACCTATCTATGACAAGAAATATTTTACAAAAAGTGATTGTAACTGTTGTGTGATTCAGATTAAAAACTCTTTGGGACTTTGCCCTCATCCATTTAAATCTCAACTGTGCGTTTTATTTTTCCTGCCCCGTTTTTACACCGTAAATCAAGCTCAAGAGATGCAACTTTCCGACATCAATGATTTAAGGAAGAAAAATAAAGATTAATAGGGACTTGTCACCTTAAAAAGTCACCATTAAATATTATACAGTTGTACGTTTTATATATCCCAAGTATAATTTGCATTTAACATCTGCAGATGTCTGAAACACACAATATATATTAAATAATTTGCCCAATATGATGAAAAGATACTTTTGAGAAAATATAATTTGGTGTATCTCAACAATTCTGAGATCCGTGGTTAAAAATTAACACGTGTATAAGCATCACTTATTTTTTATACTCATCATAACATAGGTTATAATCTTGAGCTCAAACAATAGTAAATGTTTATCAGCTACTGACATGATAAGGTCACGAAAAACTAAACTAAAATGGTAACTGGAAGATGATATGAAACGAGTATAATTTGTCTGGTGTATTTACGAACAATGAGATATAATATACCCGGAATATAATGGCAGAATAGTATATACATAAGAGCGAAATATTGTAAACAGTATACCTACATTTTTCTGTAGTCTCTCCAGTTGTGGACGGCGGCAAAACAAAGCGAGATTTCGGTGCCCAAAAGTCATGAAAGTTTTCGAGAATAAAAAGTGAAGTCATTCGACAGGGCTACGACCGCTATAGTTAGGGTTGTATGAACCAAAACGTGCTCGGAAATAAGCTTTGTGACTCACTCGTCGTAAACAGAAAGCTAAATTGTTGTCAAATGCCTCACGTCAAGTCACCGAGTTGTATCACAACCTTGACTTAAGATGGAGATATTTAGAAATACGCTTGTTTACGAAATGCTGCACTAGTTGACACAGATCAATGAACGTGACAACAAGAAGCTACTGAATTCAAATTCGTGCATAATTACCACTCGAGCTGATTTTATTATTTGAATAATTATTAACGCTTAGCCTTCACAATGGCCGTTTTCACACTAGAAGACGAACAAATCGTCTAGACGGATTAGTGCATAACCCCCTCTTCTCCTGATAACCCCTCCTTTAAAAACAGCACTTCAAATTGAGCATTTTAGTGTTGAATGGACATTTTTAGGTTTATGGTTTATGGTGCTCCACTATTTTAAGGGCCTGGTTTATAAGCCTGGCTGTGAATTCCTCTTCAACACACACAACATTAAATAAAAATGTTTTCAACCCAAAAGCATCAACACAACATTTTAATCAGCTGCAAATACAGGGCCATAGAAATCCTCCAAAAACTGGGGAGCACAGCATGTAAAATACACAAGGCGGTTTTTAGGGAAAGTTTTAACTCTTTTGCGCGCGAAGCGCACCGAAAATTTAGAAATAAATCTGAATCATTATAAAGAATCAAATAAAGAACCATCTCTTTACTTTCCATGACCCCTCCTTTTTTGGTCTGGATATTTCATAACCCCTCCTTGGGCGCCTACCTAACGTCAATAACCCCTCCTTAAAATCATCCACCCCCCTCCCTGCCTCTAAATAATGAACGCTTCCTTAGCGCGGCCTTCTTCGTCGAAGGAAATAATTAAAAAAATCTGTAAAATATTCATTTTTCAATGAAGTTAAAAACAGTTTTCGGGAAGTTAGCTCTAGTGTCTTTTACTGTTTGTCCCATTTCGCTCTTTTCAGGGTGATATGCACTTTACTGAACATATGGTCCAAAACTAGCTGTGGGATTTACAAATATCCTTTTTAATTCAAATTTGTGAATGTCAAACACTTCTTTGATGAGCATTATGTACATTCTGACCATTTTGTTCTTTGAGTATTTATCTGAATAGTCAAATCAAAATTAAATGAAATCCAAGATGGCGGATCCAAAATGGCGGACAATTTTCCAATTCGTCATTATGACGCAAGTTTAATTTTATTTATGTGTTACTGTCACAAATTATTACATTTACATTTTGATGTTAATGAGTTGGCTTTTAGAGTATTATTTACAAAGTTTTCGGAAGTTAATTAAAATTACTAAAAAATGGTAGAAAATTAAAATGACGTCATTGTGACAAATTGATGTGGTGATTTACCTTAGGCTCATGGTCATTGTGTGAAAGTTTGATGATCATATCTCCATTGGCCGTTCCAGAGATATAGAGGGCCCAGTCACAGATGGTCAAAAAAGCCCAGTCTGGATAGGGTAATAGCCAGTGTGCTCCAGTATGTCATTTTGATACTCTCAAGGCGCGCGGTGCACAGTGGGTGAGCAGGCCCCTAGAAATATCCAGAGAAGCGTACACTTATTTTGACAGCTACGTTTTTATAAAGCGAGATACTTTTATGAACGCATGCGCGCCATTTCAGCCAATGAGCGAAGGCCCTCAAATGGATGTCACCAGAGCCTTCCCTGCGAGGCAAGCCGGGGAGCTCTGGGTTCGAGAATGCTTTAAAGTCGTTTTCTCGTTTGCCTGCTTTTACTCGACTGTACCTCTTCCTCATCATTTTCTTTCCTGAAACGTGCCGCGTTATCTCGGAGTGTCTGCTCACTGCACTTCCCATACTCCTCTTGCCATCGCCTTGCCACTCTCCTCATAAAACCGTCCCCAGCTAATCTCTCCTCGTCGTCAATCTGTAGTGGACGAACCCTTTTCTCTTCTCTCCAGTCTGTCCAGTTTCCCTCGTTTTCCTGAAACATAAAAAAAAAACAAGCTATTTTAATTTACATAATTTGTTGCATTTTTTTTTATATTTAGTACTTTTTATTTAATAATACTAGTAATAGCATTACATTTTTCTCTGTCATATAACCTACCCCCCTCCCTGAGTGGTATGGTATGATCGTAATAATTGTTAATTTGTTACATTTGTAACATCAAATTTCCAAGAGTATGCCAGTTGGCCTATCGGCCTCTGGTTTTTCACATTCCCCACCCTTGGCCATTGTTTCTTCTTCAGTCTTAAATCTAGATAGATACATAACCCAGTAGTGCATATATAGACTACGGGTAGAATTGAAAGCACGGGAATATTCGTTCAGCCTGCTGTTGCCCGGCTCGTCAGGTAAGGCCTTTTGTACAGTACAGGGGCGCCACTTCTGTTGGGTGTACGTTCGAGACCTCCTATCGCGTCGGCCACCATACTTGCACCCCCTCAACACGTTCAACACCTTGAGAAGCGTGTACTTACGTAAATGAAATAACGGTCTCCTCCGAGTTGTAATTTGCAGGTCAAAACAGTAACAATATAATAATAATAATAATAATATAATAGTAATAATAATAATAATATAAAATTTATATAGCGCTATTTCTGAAAAAATCCAAGAGCGCTTTACATTTCTTGAAGTAGCTGTCTGCACACACCACACTACAATACATATGCAATGCAAATAACATGAGCAGCCATTTTAGCACAACACAAAGATCCATACAGAAAACATACATACAAAACCTGAAAATCCTAGTGAAAATCCTAGTGAATAAAAAGCTTCTACGTGTCTAGTAGATCTATAGACAAGTATAGATCTACGGATAGATCTATCTACAGAAATCCATGCATGGAAGTTTCTAAAAAAACTGTCAATGCCAGCTGTGCATTTCAGTCAGTCTTCGTCATCAGGGATTGGGAAGACCGAAGGACCATTAATCCCAGGTTAGATTCCTGAGACGATCACGTGTTTCTGCTTTGGTACCAAGCCCAACCCTACACGTAAATGCAACAAGGCCAGTCTTTTAGAGAATTCAACACCGAGGCAATTAGCAATTAGCATCAATTAATGAAAGGCGATTGGTAATAAGGATTACCTGTGACAGGGAAGGTAGATTCTCCATCTATCGAGCATTATTCTCGCAGAAGGGCAACAACGGATAAAGAAAAACACTCTGAAAAGATGTGTAAAACTAAGAAAAAGAATATTTTACAGATTTTTGAATTATTTCCTTCGACGAAGAAGGCCGCTCTAAGGGAGCGTTCATTATTTAGAGGCAGGGAGGGGGTGGATGATTTTAAGGAGGGGTTATTGATGTTAGGTAGGCGCCCAAGGAAGGGTTATGTTGAGTAAAGTGCATATCACCCCTGAAAAGAGCGAAATGGGACAAACAGTAAAAGACACTAGAGCTAACTTCCCGAAAACTGTTTTTAATTTTATGTTTCACTTCATTACAATACACAAATACATGTTCTCTATAACATTACAGTACCTGACATACATCTTAGAGGCCTTGTAACAAAGGCATTGCACCTCTTTGAAAATGTTTAGGTTTGTTCTGGTTAGAGGAGACACCGCAACAATTCACATATCACATTTCACCACCCTCATGTTCTCTCTGGAACATTGCACTGCCTGGCATATAAACTGAGAGGCCTTGTAACAAAGGCATTGCACCTCTTAGAATATGGTTAGGTTGTTCTACTAAGGAGACGTCATATCCATAAGTCACACCTCACAATTAAACACCCTCATGTTCTCTCTAGAACATTGCACTACCTGGCATATAAACTACGAGGCCTTGTAACAAAGGCATTGCACCTCTTAGAATATGGTTAGGTTGTTCTGCTAAGGAGAAGTCATATCCATAAGTCACACCTCACAATTAAATATCCATAAGTCACGCCTCACAATTAAACACCCTCACGTTCTCTCTGGAACATTGTACTGCCTGGCACATAAACTGAGAGGCCTTGTAACAAAGGCATTGCACCTCTTATAGTCTAGGAGCAGATCTTGAAAAGAGGCCTAGAAAGTGGTTTTCGTAGCACCCTTCACGCAGACCCGGGAAAGTAGCATAGGGTGATAGGTATGTATATAAGGTTTAATTTAGACCGGGTGTTACAAATGAGCCGATGGGACAACATTCCGATTTCCGGCACTTTTGTTAGAAGACGCTCACATGTTCTTTGTAAAATTCAAAGCTAATTCAAAGCCTGTAAAATTCAAAATCTTACCAAGAAACACATCAAACTCGGCATACTTGTAGACGTAAATGCGTTTCAAATGTTTAGATATAAAATTGTGCCGTACTATTCGCACGTATTGTAAAAGTGAAGGTTAAAAAGATATCTGTAACGGCGGCCATTTTGAATCTTTTGTTATTCATGAGGTTCCTTTGTTATTCATGAGTTCCTGACGACTGAAAAGTCAAGAATGACATAGACTGTACAGCTTTCCCGGCCTAATGTATATAGTTTTAATGGTCTGGCATCTCTTCACCGACATTGTCTGAATCATTTCACTAGGTAATTTCGAATAAAGAAAATGTTTTTGGTATTTTCTAATAAACCTATAATGTTTTGTTTATGCCAGCAGAGATCACAGAAAACAAACGAAATCAGTAAAATGTCCACATGAGTGTTCAATACACTGGAGGGATATCTTTTGACAACGCACACATTTAGGCACGCTGTACTTGTAGCGCTACAGCCTATATCTATGTCTTCAGGAGAGGACTCACAACTCATTTGAATAACAAAGAACTAATATGGCTGCTGACTTCAAATCTATGTTTCTGACGTTAGAGTGGGAATTAAGGGCAGATTTACAGCTAGGAATTTACGTTTGTGATTTCGTAAAATGATGGGAAGTTTTGGATACATTTGATCCTTGAATGAGGGATTTACAGGCGTACAAGTTCGTAATTTTTTGCAAAGGACATGTGAGCAGCAGGGGAACAAAATGCCAAATATCGGGGTGTTGTCCCACAAGCCAATCTGTGCGATGGATCAAATTGAACCTTAGTCATGTACCTGTCTTTCTATGTTATTTTCCTGGGTCTGCGCGTTGGGTGCTACGACGCAATTTTTTTCCGGTCGCTGCTCCTAGACTATTAGAATAATATGGTTAGGTTGTTCTGCTAAGGAGACGTCATATCCATAAGTCAAACCCAACATTTTCACACCTTACATCCCACAATTTCCATCTCGCATTCCACAATACAATGGTTTCACTTTCATTTAAATGTTACACCGCACACGTTCGTTGGTATGTTTATCTTTGGGATCCCTGTGGTTGCGGTATCTTTGTGCTGTCTGTTATTGCCTGGTTACAACTACAATATGGTGTGTACATGTGTAAATGATGAAAGGGCGGGCAAACCGTTAAATACTAGAGATAGAAAAGGTTTTCCTGGGTCGTTTGATCAATTTTCCTAGTTTTGCACATCTTTTCAGAGTGTTTTTCTTTATCCGTTGTTGCCCTCTGCAAGAATAATGCTCAATAGATGGAGAATCTACCTTTCCTGTCACAGGTAATCCTTATTACCAATCGCCTTTCATTAAGTGATGCTAATTGCCTCGGTGTTGAATTCTCTAAAAGACTGGCCTTGTTGCATTTACGTGTAGGGTTGGGCTTGGTACCAAAGCAGAAACACGTGATCGTCTCAGGAATCTAACCTGGGATTAATGGTTTTTCGGTCTTCCCAATCCCTGATGACGAAGACTGACTGAAATGCACAGTTGGCATTGACAGTTATTTAGAAACCTCCATGCATGGATTTCTGTAGATACAGTAGATAGATCTATCCGTAGATCTATACTTGTCTATAGATCTACTAGACACGTAGAAGCTTTTTATTCACTAGGATTTTCAGGTTTTGTATGTATGTATGTTTTCTGTATGGATCTTTGTGCTGTGCTAAAATGGCTGCTCATGTTATTTGCATTGCATATGTATTGTAGTGTGGTGTGTGCAGACAGCTACTTCAATAATCTTGCCGTTGGCTTGCCTAGTTCTTATACGGACCATTACTTAAATCTCGGCTAAAGCTTCGTGCTAAAATTCTCGTTCATTTTACTGCCACCGTGTGCGTGTATTTGTTAACAATACACTTAAAAATAACAAACCTTTGCAGCGGCATCTGGTTTTTGCAAGATCTGCTTCATGTTCCTAAAAAAAAAAACAGGGTAACGTCCAGCAAGCAAATGATGCCTAGTAAGTCCCCTAAATTTTCTTTGAATTTCGACTTGGATGAAATACTTTATCGTAAAACGGACAAAAAAAGCACGAATTACTAACCTGCTTCAAAGACTCGATTGCTTCCATTTTTGATGCCTTTTCTGCCTTTTCTTGTTCGAGCTTGTCTGACAATTCCTGCAAGTGAAAGATAAGTCATAATAACAATAAAATTTCTTAAATATAGCGTGCATACATAGTGTTCTGCTCGCTTTACAATGATAATGAAAATACATCGTTTAAATCGTATAAAAACTGGATATAAAATCTTACAATGATAATGAAAAAATAATATTTTTTACACATCATACGCCATCTTAAAAAGATGGTTCTTTAAAAGTTGGTCTTTAAAGGGGCTCTCGCACGCTTGCTGGCCACTTCTCTGACAAAATAATAGCACAAATCGCAATCCAATTCCATCCTCTTGATAACAGGTCCAAACAACCTAGAATTGCATTTGTCTAACACTTGAAAGGTTTTTCTATTAATTATTTTGAGGATTATTTTGATTACTACGGGCAAATGTCAAATGTGTTTTCACGGTTACAATTTTACTTATTTTATGTCCACGGTGGACGAATATTAAGCGTGCGAGAGCCCCTTTAAAAGTTGGTCTTGTAGGACCTTGTAGGTGATAAGGTTAATCTTAAATATAATCCTCCCTCCATCATACATTTATCGTAAAACGGACAAAACACGCACGAATTACTAAACACCCCTCTGTAACAGACCCAGTGGAATATGCAAATGAAGATCGCGTATCCAAACCCTCCTTCACGATCATGGTTTTCGTTGTTTAGCCTTGATGAATTAATAATGCGTTTGATAACAAGAGAAACTCTAGCAAGTCGGACACGTTAATGCAGTTGTTTAGAGAGCCACAACTTCAGAGAAGGTCTTTGAACCGTCGAACCCGCACAATAGACGTCCATTTACTTACATCTATGCCATCACCCACAACCTCTACTTCACCAGCTTCCTCAAACTATTAAGAGCTTCCTGAAACTATTAAGAAGAATGAAATAGACATTGCATCACTCGGACAAGAGTTTATCTGATAGGTTTTTGAGAAAAAAAAAAACATTTCACTGGAGCGTCAGAATTTCTTTACCTACGACTCTATCAGATTGCCTACGACATCTATCAGATCGCCTACAGCCTGATCCTCCTGAACTATTAAGAAGAATGAAATAGACATTGCATCACTCGGCCAAGAGTTTATCTGATAGGTTTTTGAGGAAAAAAAACATTTCACTGGAGCGTCAGAATTTCTTTACCTACGACTCTATCAGATTGCCTACGACATCTATCAGATCGCCTACAGCCTGATCCTCCTGAAACTATTAAGAAGAATGAAATAGACATTGCATCACTCGGCCAAGAGTTTATCTGATAGGTTTTTGAGGAAAAAAAAAAACATTTCTTTGGAGCGTCAGAATTTCTTTACCTACGACTGTATATAGAGTATAGCGCGGTACTTGGTAGAAAATATCAAGCGAAAATTCAGAGACAAGCTTCTTTTTAAACATTCGACACATGAGCTACAAATTATTTT
Organism: Scolanthus callimorphus; assembly: GCA_033964015.1. Taxonomy (NCBI): domain Eukaryota; kingdom Metazoa; phylum Cnidaria; class Anthozoa; order Actiniaria; family Edwardsiidae; genus Scolanthus; species Scolanthus callimorphus. Next base: position 16,373,729 of record CM066922.1, read on the forward strand.
GATCTTTTTAGAATTTGTTGGTCATCATTATCACTAGGCGCGGCCAAATGAACGCTTATAATTTTTTGAATATAACTGCCTGAAATCGCCCAGAAATTTCCAAGATCATCTAAACATTGCAACATAAAATCTAGCAAAATTTCATAAGATCGCCTAAGTTCGCCCAAGATTGCAACATGCGATATAGAAAAAAAAATCCCAAGATCGCCCAAAATTACAACATGAAATATGCAAAAATTCCCAAGATCGCCAAAGATTACGGCGATCTTTATAGAAGTGAGCCAATTTCCAGTGAAATTTCTCTTGGTTGTTTACTGCATGTAAAATGCTTGAAATCTTAGCTTCAAACACGTTAAAATGTCCTGCCTCCTCTTTTCTCCCAATTGTTTGCCGTTAAAACCTTATTTATGCGTCATTTCCAAAAATCGATTTTTCAGACAATCAGCGACAAAATTGTTGATAAAAATTACGCACGTACCCGCTTTTCTGTTAGAATCGCAAAGTCATGTATCAACCAGTTTAAAATTCGCCTCTGTCACTCCTAAACCCCCAGCCCCCCATTTCAATGTTGTTTACTGACGCTAGAAACCTTGGGGATCAACATTGTATAGGGGGAGGGGGGATTACTTAGATTTATTTTAGAATATTGGGTCTTAAGTACAGAAGACTGATTTTGAAAGCATTTTATCAAGCATTTATGTCGCTGATTGTAGATAGATACATAACCCAGTAGTGCAGGGTAGAATTGAAAGCACGGGAATATTCGTTCAAACTGCCGTTGCCTGGCTCGTCAGGTAAGGCCTTTTGTACAGTACAGGGGCGCGACTTCTGTTGGGTGTACGTTAGAGACCTCCTATCGCGTCGGCCACCATACTGGTACCCCCTCAACACGTTCAACACCTTGAGAAGCGTGTACTTACGTAAGTGAAATAACGGTCTCCTCCGAGTTGTAATTTGCAGTTGAAACAGTGACAAACATCTGACACAGGTTTCAGAAATAAATTGCATAGGGGAGGCTGCCAATTTCTTACCTTCTACTGGGGGAGGGTCACATTTTTTTTTGTTATGTTCAAGGGGAGGGTCCTTTTAGCCTTGTTTTAAAAAAATGGGACCCAGTAAACAATGACACGTTCCTAAGTAAAATAATTCAAACCACGAGGCCCATAAGTACAAACCTCCCAATGGATTATAAAATTGAAGCATGATTTTTCCAGACCTATCTATTTTTAGAACACAGATTTGTTAGGTTAATTCTTTGTTGTTTGCTGGAAATGCCTGAGAGCATACATAGAATAAGATGAAACAAGAACAATGTTCTAAAAACAGATCGGTCAGTTAAAACACTGCTCGGTGATCCCATGGGATTTTGGACACTCAGGCTCCTGATCAATCTGGTGATCATTCTATCTGATGAAACCGAGTTCGCATCACAGTTGAATTTAACCATGGTTAGCCCTATTCATCAGACTGGGAGGGGGGTGGGGGTGGATGGGCTTTTCGAGCCTCCCCTCCAGTGAACTCCTGATTACTCTGAAACCACTGCAGCCCAGTTTCCACAGCCCAGTTTCCATGGCAACCAATTTTCGAAATGCATGTTTTGCAAAAGTCGAATAAACGTGAATTTTTCATATTTCTAGCTTAATGTTGGACACATTGCCCAATTTATGACTATCAGAGCTTGTACTCATGAGTAATTTATATACAGGGGGAAGGGTAGGGCGATTTGTTTCATCTTAACATATTATGGTCCAAAACTAGCTGTGGGATTTACAAATATCCTTTTTAATTCAGATTTGTGAATGTCAAACACATCTTTGATGAGTACTTTGTACATTCTGACCATTTTGTTCTTTGAGTATTTATCTGAATAGTCAAATCAAAATTAAATGACATCCAAGATGGCGGAACAAAAATGGCGGACAATTTTCCAATTCGTCATTATGACGCAAGTTTAATTTTATTATGTGTTACTGTCACAAATTATTACATTTACGTTTTGATGTTAATGAGTTGGCTTTTAGAGTATTATTTACAGGGGCGCGATTTCCGAAAACTTTGTAAATAATACTCTAAAAGCCAACTCATTAACATCAAAACGTAAATGTAATAATTACTAAAAAATGGTAGAAAATTAAAATGACATCATTGTGACAAATTGATGTGGTGATTTATCTTAGGCTCATGGTCATTGTGTGAAAGCTCCAGTGGTTCCAGAGATATAGAGGGCCCAGTCACTGATGGTAAAAAAAAAACAAGTCCGGATAGGGTTAAATAACCAGATGTTCAGGCAAGCCTGTGGCCGCAGTTAAGACCCCGTTTACACTAGGGCAAATTGTCCCGGATACATGACGAATCCGGTATCATTTGTCAACGGAGAAGTTTTGCCATTTACACACAAATGTGTCAATCCGGGATCAAACTATCACGGATTGGGGTCAAATCTCCGGAGACGCATCTACCGGTTTGAAAGTGGGATCATGTATTCGGGTACATTTGTATCCGTGTTATTTCGAAGTGTAAACGGTTCACCTATCCGTATACTCGAAAACGCGTCTCCGTAGAAATTTTCGTCTCCGGAGATATTCGCTCTAGTGTAAACTAAGTCTAAATAGTCAGTGTGCTCCAGTTGCTCCAGTATGTTATTTTGATACTCTCAAGGCGCGCGGTGCACAGTGGGTGACCAGGCCACTAGAAATATCCAGAGAAGCGTACACTTACGTGAGCGAAGTAGTCTCTTCCGAGTTGTAATCTGCAGGTGACACAGCTACAAACATTATGGTCTTCGCATTTCCCCCAATTGAATCTTGCATTAGCATTGTTAGCTTGCTATTCCTATAAGGGCTGTTCTGTTCGCTAGATAATGCAGATATGACGGCTCCAAGAGCACTCAAGCTGGTGTTGATGGACTTCGCTTCCTGGAAAACAGGATAAACAAGTTTAGGCCACAGAGACCGAATTTCACTGGGCAAAATCTTAATTCATTAAAAATGTAATGATAGGACATTGCCGATTGTTTGATGTGGTTCTAATCAAAATTGGTTTTATGACTAAGAAGTTATTTAAAAAAGAAAACTCTCAAGTGTATTAAGGCCTGGGTCAGCCAAGAAAATCGAGAAAATTACAAAATTTCAAATATATTTGCTAATTATTAATAACAGAGCATGAAATTTTTCGGATAGTTAACATTCACTGAGTGAAATGTTTTAGTATGGAAATGGACTGATACACTGAGTCACGTGTCCAGTCACGTGACATTTTCACTTTTCAAAGTTTAAGATATTCTGTGGTGGTGAGTTTCACTCCTTTTTGAAAAGTTAATGGCTAATAATATTTCTATTTTCGGGTTCTATTGGTGTCTTATAGCTGGTGGAAAAAGTTCTCCTTTAAGGACTGCTTTAAGGTGATATTAAGTAGGTCAAGTGACCTGATTTCGACCCTTATATCACGTAAATGATGTTTCTATTGCCGAGGCCTATCCATTTTCACCAAAATTGTGAGATTTTATCCATCATCGGAAACGTTATTTAGTGTTTAGTCACGTGACATGCCTTGTGACGTCACTCTGAACTAAACTATTGCACTAAAATGTTAAGTTTGTCGAGTTTTATCACTGTGCCAAAAATTAGCCTGCCTTAAATAGATAAGCGATTTAAGGCACATTTTGTGTTTCCCATGCCCATTTAGAATCCCAGGCCTAAACACAACATGAGTTGCTCCTTGTTATTTTCATTGTTCTCCTAAAGAAGAACAAAGAAAATCAAAGTGCAACAGAGAATACTAATGAATATGAGCATGAATACTAATGACTATGTACAAACCACACCCTGTTCTTCCCTCGCCACTTGACACAACTAATTCTAGAAAATAAAAGGACTTCATTAGATAGTTAGATCAGACAGACAGACAGATAGATAGTAGCTTTATTTATACACGGTAAATTCATCAGACTAAAAAATATATAATAATAAAAATAACAAATAATGATAATACGTAAAATACTAATACTTAATAACATTCAATCTAATCTATTCTATTCTTCTAGTTACATTACTATGTATATTGTGCATTTCCAGAAAAAAAACCACCACGGAGGGAATTGGAAATTCCAGGGGGTGGGGGTGTCAAAGCCCCAGGAAATTCCAGAGGGTGGGGGGGATGGCTGATGGAAAAAAAATTAGAGGGTTGTTTTACCTTCAGATTGTTGTTTGGGTTTTGCCATTAAATTGTCGGAAATGACTATTTTTCTCAGCGCTTTGCAATGACAAAAATAGTTAATTCATCAAAATTGTCTTTAAACATATGAGAAATCTTCGAATTAAGGCTGCATTTTAGACAACATTTCTTGAAAGAAAAGCCCTCATAAAGTGCGAAGAGCGACCTCGAGAGATCGTTCATGCATCCGTGTAACCGAGCCTGATTACCTATGGCACAGGGATACCAAACAGCAGGCGCAGGCAAGCCTTTTAGATGGTCGAGTCCGTTGTCGTCCGTTGGTCCGTTAGATGAATTCGTCTTTGTCACACAAGCGCCATCTTGGATTTTACAGCCGATTTATTCAGCATGGAAACGAGGCCAAGCAGGGCGCGGGTTTTGCTCATGTTGGAAAGCGAAGCCTGATGCTGGGATTTGGGGTACAAAAGTTGACAAAGCTACCAAAAAGTACTCCTTATTTGCTTAAGAACCAAAAAGTTGATTGGCTCACTGTTTTTTCTGCTTTGCCGGGTCATTGTGGAAACAAAATGGCGGCGCATTATCCCGTGCGTCATTCCTAAATGGAGGAATGCTCACCATGAATAATTTAACGATAGTTTTGATAATATTACTTCAAATTGACCTAAAACATTCAAAATATTTGAACTATCAAGACTACTAGTCAGGATAAGGGTTAATACATCGTTTTAGTATATTTTTATAGTATATGCCCCGTTCTATTAAAGATTAATACTATTAAGGTACGTAATCAATAAACGAGCTGTCCGAACCAGCGAATTCACTCATAGCGTAGTGGTTAGGGTTTGGGTGTAGTAGCTGGAAAGTTACAGGTTCGAACCCTGATGATTTTCATAATTCTTTTTTTCATTTCTGTAGGTGAGCGCTTGTTTAGAAAAAAATTCTAAGTGCCAGTGAGCATTCCTCGATTTAGGCGTGTGTTATCCCGTGCGTGACGCGGGCTACCTGTGTTTGAATTTCCGGGCTCCTTGGGGCCAAAACAAAGATGGCGGCCTACATGAACAGCGATTCTCTCCAAAAGCTGCAAGTTTTGGCGAACTTTTTGACAATTTAGGGCAAGAAATAAGCTAGGAAAACGTCTGGACTTCCAAATATGGTAAGTAGAAACTTCCATATAAGGAAATTTTAGAAAACGACACATTTCAACGGGAACTTTTATTTTACAAACTCGTATCATGGGGTTTATTTTCGATGAGAGCAAGAAAACTTCGAGTTTTTTCTTAACAAACTTAGGAGTTATAATAAATTAGCAACAAGACGCTAAAGTATCGGAGAAAAGTGTCTCGCCGGTTTTTTTCCTAGTAAATAAAACACAATAACTATATGAAATAATTAAAGTACTATAGGTCAAGCTTTCTCCTTTCGTAATTTTTGTGGGGTTTATTTAAGAAGCAAAAGAGAAAACTTAAAAAGTGCTACTAATGCTTTTTGAGATACTTTTTGAGCAAAATCCTCTAATTAAGTAGTGAGCTTCTGTGAAAAAATTTTTCGATTCGGTTCAAATCCTGATTTTTACGGACCGATTTCAATTGGAAATTTCCCGCCATCTTTGAAACACTTAACTCCGCTGACTGCATTTGTTTGTTTTGAGATCGCAGGCTCATTACAAAGAAAGCCGGTGCGCGTGCCGTGCTACCTGTCAAAAAGCGCAGGGATTCGAAGGGATCTTTCATTCTTTTAGTTTTTAAAGCGAGAAAAGTTTATTATGAGTGCAACAGAGTACTCGAATTTGCACAAAAGTTATTCGCTGCAAAGCCAAAGCGATTTGGCAAGATTTGAGTGATACAGAACACGAAAACCTCCATAGAACTCGAGAAGAAAGTTTCGGCTCGACTCAGACTGGAACATTTTAGAGCATGTACATGGATGAGCCGCTCGCAGACGAAGAATGGCTGGCCGATTAACAGAGCAAAGAAGAGGAAAAAAGAAAACACTTGAGGAAGAGCTGAGACAAAGGTTCACGGGAGCGGTATGAGTTGGAAAATGGTAAGTAAACCCATAGTTAACCTAAAATGCGGCACAGGCGTTCGACCGAAGTGTGAGATTTTATATTCGTTCTTCAATTCTCCTTGAGCTTCCTTGTATTAAGTTTAAGTTTTAATAGCAACACTGAGTCGTTCTCATATCTATATATCATCAGCAGGAGTCATAGGTGGGTATTAAATAATAAGATGGGTTATAATCCACTGTTTGATTTCGCAATTTCATAGGTGCAAGGAATAGGCCTTTATCACGCAATATTGATTAATAATATATAATAGTTATCAGAAAATGAAATCCAGTATTCAATTCTACACATCCGTATTAGTAAAATTGCAAAGTTTGGTTAAGATTGCTTCAATACTGACTGAGATATGAATTTTCAAAACTTCGTATTCTGGCTTATTTTTTAACAAGAAATGTATGGGAAAATAAATCGAAACGAGGCTGGACGGGCATCGATGCCCGTCCAGCCTCGACTTGACGTATTTGCCCATACATTTCTTTGTAAAAAGTAAGTCAGAATAGGAAGTTTTGAAAATTCATATCTCAGTCAGTTTTCAAGTAATTCTTTTGAAACTTTGCAGTTTTACTAATACGGATGTGTAGAATTGGAAACTGGATTTCATTTTCGGATAACTATTATATATTATTCTAAAACTCATGAATAGTCAATCAGGCAAACACAATGGAAATCAGGACCATGAAGGCCGTTTGTATACCCCGATAGAAATTAGCATTTTGGGAGTCCATGAATATTTTCAGGGAACAGCTGTTCTGATTGGTTGCCATATCATAATGGTGCTCAATCAGCCAGAAACGATATAGAACTGCTGCGCACTGAACTGAATCTGATATAGAACTCCGGTGACGTCAGAGTTCTATATCAGATCCAGTTCAGTGAGCACAGTTCTGTATCAAGTTTGGCTCACTGAGCATCAGTAATGATAGGACAACTCACCAGAACAGCATGTTTCCCGATAATATTCATGGAGACCCCATCTCTTACAAACGCTCTGTGGTCATGATTTCCACCTTTTCCCGTAACCTACGAAAAAAGAACGCATGTTAGAAATCAATACGTGCATTTTGTAAAACGATAGTTCATTTATCACATTTAATAATTTTCGGTGGCCATGATTTAAACATCCAACAACGACTCGCGGGCAGTGCCGACCACCCTTCTGTGAACATTTCGTGAAACGAGCCAAAACGGACATCTTTGACAATTATTTGGCAATACTTGAGTTGAATTGGGCTCAAAATCATGCACAGATAAACGAATTTAACTCACCCGTCCAAGTTACTCTACTTGGCGAGTCCGTACGAACCGCACTGCTTTGTTAACCGAGAATGAATGGGCAAATTGCATATGATGCATTACGCGCATGACAAAGAAAATTTCGTCAAAGAAATTTGAATCATAAAAAGAATAAAGAACAATAGGAAACACTGCCCCAAAAACTAATGACATAGCACTTTCTTTACAAAAGCCAATCAGAAAGCCCTAGCATTATTATAGGTATCGCTAATGCATTCATTTCTTTTCTATGACATTTGAATGGCATTTCTTTGCTCATCATAATTATAGGTAAAAAAGTGACAGCTATTCCAAAGGGAGTTCTTCTCTTTTTGAAAGTCATGTAATTATGAACAGACCTTTTGTCCCAACACAGAAGATATGTCAATTATTCGGAACGCCTCTCTAAATGCACTATTCGTAATGAAAAGCTCTCGTTGTCGATCTTTTGTTTGCCATTTCAAAATAGCTAAACAATGCATCTTGAAGCCAGTCTATATCAGATTTCTTATTCTCGATTTCAAAGAAGTAGTTCTCACAAATTTATTTCCTTTTATTTAACTAGCTTGTAATTATGAATTATTACTGGCAACCGTTTTAGAAGTAGTTTACAAAACTCGCTGTCGTGTTTTATCAGCAGATAGAATCACTCGGCTTCGCCTCGTGTTTCTATCTGCTGATAAAACACTCCAGCTCGTTTTGTAAACATTACATAATCAATATTGTGTGATAAAGGTCTATTCCGGTGCAAGTGTGGAAACTACCAAATCGGCATGCTGCAAAATATAAGCGAATGCTATTGCTGCATGGAACTAGAACAATCCTTCAATGCGTTGAAAAACGAGACAGTAATCGAGGATCTACCACCTGGGCAGGTTCTAAACTGCGTAACACAGCACCCCGGCTTCCAACCAGTGTGCCTATCAAAATGGAGTCTGTTATTGTCCGGCGACAAACACAAAGGCTAAGGAAAATATCAGCAGACTGGATCAAAGGAGAGGTACAACTATTATTATGCATTCTTTTTCAATCAATTTTAAGCTTTTTCCAAGGAAAAAATATATAAACGATCTAGCAATGCAAGAAATGCGATAATATCATTTCTGAAATTATACAAAGAGAAAGTGAATTCCTACAAATGTAAATTTCCTCATGAAGACATCACTGCAACATAAATCGCCACATTTAGACTCTGAAATTGTTTCTTTCAGACCCTTTTATTGATATGAGAACCTCTTACCATAGGGCCTTTCACATGGTACTGCTACTCTGCCAGTGTCTTACCTTGATTAAGCAAATATCTTCACCAATGTTAATTTTGTTACTTTTTATTCCCACAAGATATCTACGTGATCTATCGTGAATTGGTCAGGCTGGTGTATGGTTATCTGGGGAATAATAAGAGAGTTCCTCTTCCTGGCTGTGCATATGCAGCAATACGCAAAGCCTTCCCTGTGCAGGCAGATGAGTTAGGTTTCACTGGCTTTGAAATGGAGTGACAAAATACATAGGCCTCAACATGGTTTATTGGCTATTTGAGCACAGAAACTCTGGTTAGAAAAGCAGATACAAGGGATAGTTATTATAAGGGGCTGTCCTGTTTTACTAGCAAAAAGGAATCCTACAGATTGGGAATAAATACTTCTTTTTAGGTTTCTATTATTATCACGAAAGCATGTAATTGTAATTGGGCAGGTTTCAATAAATCTGTGAAAGAGTAATGGGCAGTTGCATCCCCCTGTTGAGGACCCATTACAGCTAACCCCCTTGGATGTTTGAATTTGAACCACCCTGGATTTCCAGTGAAGTTTTTCATGACCACCCTGCAATTTGTGCTTACCCATTTTGTATTTTCAGGGTGCCAACCCTGGAATTCCAAGCTCATTTTGACAATCCACCCTGGAATTCCAGAGGTCCTCAACAGGGGCTGCAGATTTTAAATGTTACAACTGCCCAATAATCAAGCAACACAAAAGAGAACAATAGTATAAAGCAGACTTTAGACCTTATTTTGCTTAGCTGGCTTCATAGAGTATGTGTAGCACTTTTTCACTGTCACAAGAGAACCACTTCACCACTTCATATTCGTATTCAAATGGCCAGACTGCAACAAACACTCAAGTGAGGCTCATGGGGGGCTGGAAATAGTGAAACAAAAGAATCACCTGCATTAGCCTCACTTGAGTGTTCTACAGAATTGGTACAAAAAATAAAAATATGTAGTTTGTTCACTTTGTTATAATTTGTTTTTCTTTGTCAATAAAATAATTGTGTATCCATGTAGAAAAAATCCACACCTGTACATGTAAAACAGAGGTGAAGATCCATACCAACATCTTTGTTCAGTAGAACCTCTTACAATGCCTTGATTGCCTCTATAAACATCTCCTTCATTGGCTGATTGCATCTTTAAACCGCACCAGGGGGGTTGAGGACCTCCCTTAAAAGACCCCCTCCTGGAATTTCCACTTGTGAATCAGACCCCCTACTCTGGAATTTCCAGCCTCATAAAAGACCCCCTCCCTGGAATTTCCTTTCTTTTTTTTCTGGCAAAATACCCCTGTAAAATCTATTTGGATAAAATGTCCCTGGAAAGTCACCTTTTTTACGCTCCCCCTTGGTTAAAAAATGCAATCCGTCATTGCTACTGCCAGCACCCCTTCCAACACTGCTACCAGCACTTCTCACTATCCTCTGCCAGCAGTGACTATTTGTACATAGCTAATTACGAGGAGTCATTTCGCCCATGTTGACAATTAATGATATGTAAATACACTGAAACTATAGATTTTTAATAAACTAACATTATTGTATAATAATGTATTCAATAAATTCGCCCATTGATGACTGGATAACCACATTAATGTCACTTCTTTTTCCCATAACATTGAAAATCAGTGAGTAAAACCAGGGAGTTGTGACTCCCTGGTAAAACTAAGAAGAATAAAAACGTTGAAATGTGGTTAAAACTGTATTACATACTGGCAACTGAGTTGTGGGTCCCTCTTTGTGTTATGATGTAAGAGTCAGAATCAAGTAATATGGAAATCCATCATACAGTTAATAGAAACACAATATATGACCGTTAGACACAGTTAGGGATGTCATACAGCACATCTTTTAAAAGTCACAGTCTCTGGTGAACAATTTCGTTTTATGCTCCCATGGCAGCTGGTAGCCATGGCCACAGGCAAACCTTCTTCCAAACCACAACGGAAATAAGAATCTTGAACTTAGATGATGTGTACCTTAGTAGAAAGACATTTTTGACATAAACATCTAGTCCGCAGGTCCATAAATCTGTAAAGTTACTCTGATATTGTGTGGCAGTGTACATCCGGGCTGTAAATGTGAGATTCCAGAGCACACAGATAAGCAGTCCTAACCCAGTTGATGCTGTTATGAACCATATAACGAAGTAATATTCCAGTAGGATAGGATTGTTTCTGTATACTCAGTTTCCCAGAACATGATACAATAAAAGTCACTAGAAGATGTATGACCTAGAAGAATTCAAACATATAATAAGTGATACAATAATAATAAGAAGATATTTATGTACTAGAATAAGTACCCTACATATTTCCATCATTCCAGATATTTCAATAAGAATCCAGAACCCTATAAATTTGTAGTAAGCCTTCTAAAAATGTTCCAAAATGAGTACCCTTCATAATTCTCTAATTCCAGAGATTTCGGATCCAGAACCTTAAAATTTTGTGGATAAGCCTTCTATAAATTTCCACAGAGATAAAAAGATCCAAATTTCATTAAGCTTATAATTCCAAAAAAAAATAAAATATATCAAATTTGTATATCAAATTTTGTTCAGGGAATAAAAAAGCGTGGAAAAGGCTTCTATTTGATTACAAAATAAAAAAAATGCCAGCTTACGGTAACCGCAGATGTCGAGGCAAAGACTCCTTCGCGATCTCGATCTGCTACTGCCTCTCCGTCATCTTCGGCTTTGTGTTCTTTTTCCCCGGGCTTGTGAGGCGTGTGCCCGCTTCTTTGTGCTCCCGCTTGCCTTCTGATTATTCCATCATTAAACTGAGAAAACCAATAATTATAGGGATAAGCAGTAGTCGCTACAATACCCGACATTTTCTGGGTTTCTTTCCGGTAGCGCCGTTCAAGAAGACCATTTTCAAAATGACTTTGCTATTCTAAACGTGGGTCCTTTACCACCCCACCATTATAAATAGTGTGGTGTGACATTGAAATTTAATATTAGCTATTCCACACCATAAAGGACCCTCAAAGAAGACAGATAGAGGCTATTCGACGGAAATAATGCGTGGCAAACGGTAATGGCGGCAACAGTGCGTCTTTGAAATCTGAAATCTCTACTCGCATTCAATTTTCTGACGTTATAAACTGGTAAGATCAATAATATAAGCAACAAAGAAATACATATCAATAAATGGCCTACCTTCCACTAATACCAACATCGCAAAAGAACGATAAAACTAGGGAATTCTTGCGAAGATTATGCTGTAAACTGAGAAGACGACTTGATCCTTGAACGTCCTTATTTGGGCATGACTTGGGTCTTGGCCGCGCGAAGGCGATCCGTGCGGGAGACTGGTAAGTGTTTCAAAGATGGCGGGAAATTTCCAATATGAAATCGTCCGTAAAAATCAGGATTTGAACCGAATCGAAAAATTTTTTCACAGAAGCTCACTACTTAATTAGAGGATTTTGCTCAAAAAGTATCTCAAAAAGCATTAGTAGCACTTTAAGTTTATCATAGGTTTGAATTTGTGCTTTCGGCGACGACGAGATGCCAAAGGCAAAACATAACTCGAATGGTAGTTCCAAATTGTTCTTGTGTAAACAGTTTGTTTTCCAATGGTGATTGAAATTGACAGTCAACTGCTTTACACGAATTTAATGTGCACGTCTCATGCTAGCAGGCGCTTGTTTTGCGAACGTCCGCAAAGTAAGAGAATTGTCTGTCCACTAGCGCGCGAAAAAGGAAGTTTACCGCAGGTTGAATTCGTGCCCAGCCTTCGTTTATCAACAAGAAAAGGCGCTAAAGTATCAGTGAATTTTTTTCGCCGATTTCCATTCTTATCGATTTCCTTTCCAATAACCTTTCTTTTTGTAAGCTCTTTTTATGATAAACGAGCTTACACTTGGTTTCAGACTTAGTTTTACCGTGTTATGCTCAGAAGTGTATGAACGTGACAGATGGTACTAAAATAATAGTAAGTTATCCAAACACGTTTCTTCAAACTGTGTGAAGCCAGTTTTAGAAACAATAGCATATTTCCAGAAGGGGTTGGCGCTTTTTTTCCACGGTCAGAAATTCCAGGGGTAGGAGGGGGGGTCAAAAGTCATCCCCTGGATTGGAAATTCCAGGGGGTGGGGCAGGTCTAAACAAATTCCCTCCGTGGTGGGGGTATGTTTTTTTTTCTGGAAATGCACATTATAATAAAAAACTGCTTTACATGAATGCCGTGTCTGTAAAAAGTGAAAATGTTTAAATCATGTAAAATACGTCGGCAACCAATTGAGAGTTTGTGCTTGCGTAAATCAGGTGGTAAGCTGTTCCAAAGCACCGCAACTCAAAAACTATTTTTAGGAAGTTAGCGCGGGGCAAAGGAACAACAAGTTTGCCCGCGGTGTCTCTCAGTTCGCGTTCAGTTATATTAATCCTTTCTGTAAAATGAATTGCCAATAGGTTGGTACAAGACCATTAAACATGTACACACCATTAATGCTTCGTGTTTGCCTTTGCGTTTCCAATCTTTTCCAACCAAGCCGTTGAAAGAAAAACCCTTAAGTCTCTCTCCAACATTTTTCTATAACAAAATAAAGCAAATCAAAATTAGTACATTATAAACATTGCAATGAACTCTTTGTTTATAATAACCACGTTTATAAGAATTCGAAGTTTTATTAGGCAAAAAATTAAGAACATGGGCTCTCGCACGCTTAATATCCGTCCACCGGCCGTGGACATAGCAAAGTAAAATAGTGCATTTTGCCCGTAGTAATCAAAATAATCCTCCAGATTTATAGAAAAAACCTTTCATGTGTTGGACAAATGCAATTCTAGGTTGTTTTGACCTGTTATCAAGACGATGGAATTGGATTGCGATTTGAGCTATTTTCTTGTCAGAGAAGTGACCAGCAAGCGTACGAGAGCCGCGAGAGCCCCCCTAAGAACATAGCTTTTTTCTGTAGTTAAGAATAGCAAATTACTAAAAGTTTCTGACACTAACATTTTGTATTTTGATGCTCCCTTTTCATGTTATAGCGTACTGGGGAAAACTTCCACATTTCGCTAAACTGCTGTCTCGAGGCTTGTATTAATTTGAAGAACATTTGAGTCTCAAATTGCTAAGCAAATTATTGAAGAGCACTTCGAATTTTGCCAGCCTCAACATCAGCTCTTGCAAATCTCATAAGAAAGCCCATGGAAGTTTTACCAAATTTTCCGCTGTAATGCGACTTCTGAGTTCTGCTAAATTTCAGTTCAATTTCCGGTGTTCGATCCTAACTTTACGGATTTACGAATTCTCATAACTAGACCGAGATGTTGTGTACGCTTTTCCGTTTCTCCCTTTTCTTGCAGGCGCTAGGAGTCGAGGAATCCATTACACAAGCTTGCGATAGAATCTTTTCATTTCTTACCTGACTTCGGGAACGAAACCTGTCAGCACGTCAGCAACTCAGTATAGCCAGTTTCAACTGCTATCGTCTCAAAACTTGGAAATTAGCTAGAACAATACACTGCTCAAAACAAACCGCTTGGCCACAGGCTTGCCTGAACATCTACAAAACCGCTTTGTCGTTAGATCTTTTCATTCACAAGGCTTTGATTGACACTACTATACATGCATCAAGAGTTCAAGATTCGCGGTGTGCGAACAATGCATCATTAGTGTTGAACAATGGAAAAAAGTGAGCCCCTTGCTATCAAACACAGCCTTTGGGCTCACTTTTTCCCTTTGTTCAACACTAATGATGCATTGTTCGCGCACCGCGAGTCTGGAACATGCTTGTCCGTTTTGAAAAACAAAAGCCGTCTTCACCAGAACAAGTCGGACGGCTCAGGGTATTGTTCTCGCAACATCGTGAAAACGGTCAATTGTAAAAAGCCTTGATGAAGTATTGCTGGTTTGCACGTGACGTCATTGGCAACCATGTTGGTGTACAGGAACAAATGAGAGTTCATTTGTTGCTCTTTGTTCTGTACACCAACTAGGCCGCCGCGCTTTTGTGATTTTATTCCCAAAGGAATGAGTGCAAACAATGAATTGCTCTGAACTCTCTGCTCTGAACAATGCTCTCTAATGATGTTGATATGTCAATGACAAGCTAGCACAAAAACTTTCAAATACTTTCTTTGTGGCATTGATCATGTTCCAAAAAAGTTAGAGAATGGACGCTCGTGTCCTATGGGAAATAGACCACTAATGAACAAAAATCTTTTGTTCGAATTTTGTTCAAAACGTTTTGTTCATTAGTGGTCTATATAACAGAACACTCGCGTCCATTCTCCATCCCTTAGGTAAGATTGTCATTGCAAAGGTAAAAGTCTGCAGGTGAACCAAGAGCTCTGGAATTGTGTGGTTGGTTTTGTGGCAATTTATTAGTGGGTTGGTAGGCTGGTGAGACTCGCCGTTTCTTTAATTTTATCTTTCAGATTCTTCGCACCAGAGTATATCGGAATTCATGTTTATGGCTTGAGAGAACTTCATTACATTTGGGGCGTAGACGGGCAACCGAAAGACGGGAAACCGAAGTGACGAGTTGGAGTGACGAATTGGAACTAAGAATTTGAAATAAACTCAGCCTTGGCAACCGAAGGATTGCATTAAAATGGGTTGAGAACAAATGGAGCTTGGGAAATACATTAAGGAAGAATAGAAGAAGTCAAAACTTGAGGAAAGGAGCAAGCAAAGGACTCGGTGAGATTTTAGTAATTGTAGAATGTAGAGTGGTTTTCATCCGACTATGAAATAGTTACTAACCAAACACGCGATATACAGTATGTTGCCCAAACTCCGGACGGTACCCAACCTCGGACCCTTTGCATTTAACGTACAGTATTTTTAAAACGCAAAATAAATTTAAGGTTTGATAGCGCAGAAATTAACAACCAACTATAGTTCTCACTTGTAGTGCATTTTTTTACCTGCTCGACGTCTTTTGATGCGGGAGAATTAAAGTTTTGCTGAGGCAAGTTGTAGCGCATGTGCTTTAGTTTGAATGTTAGCGGCTCCGTGAGTGTATCTTTTCAATTTGTATCAGTTCTACTATCTTTTGCGTAAAAGAAACATTTTGCTTTTTGGTTTAAAAAGGTTTAATCAATTCTTCGCATGACAGCAGCTACAAAATATCGATACCAACCCGGAGGAAGACCAAAACGGTAAATTTGATTTTTTTTCTTCTGTTAAATGAGCTGAAGTTTTCTAAAATTGAATTGTACAAATGCTAAATATTAAAATAATAGCATTTATTTCAACGAAGCGGGATAGAGAAACGGAAAATAAAGATAAGCTCGTTACCAACAACAACAAAACGTACCTACTCAAGTTTTCTTTTCATTTGCGATTCTTCGCTCAAAATAAAGTTATTATAAGTAGACACAAATGTTGAATTCAATTATGTTTGCAATTTGATCTTGAGTGATAACACATATATGCAAAGAGATTGGTGAAAATAAATTGTGCAGTTTGTGTCCGGAGTTTAGGCAAATTGTCCGTAGTTTGGGCAATTTTGAACAACACAATTTTACCACACAGTTACTTATCATTTAGAGAAAAATAAGAGTTTTTACGCTGTTTACATCGGAAAACATTTTTACTTACCGCTTACGAACTTTCAAACTGTTGTGACTTATTTCGAAATGTTATAGCGCTAAACTCAAAAAGCGTTCGGAGTTTGGGCAACACACTGTACACTATGAAAGTCATTTTTATTGTATTCTCCTTATTTAAAGTATGACTAGTAGGCATATGACTACACTTATTCATTTTATTATTGATTTAACTGCAAACACAAATATTTGGGTAGAACTAAATTGCAACATTATTGGTATAACTACAACAAAATATTTGGCAAGAACTAAATTATAACATTATTGGTTTAACTACAACAAATATTTGGCAAGAACTAAATTATAATATTTATTGATTTAACTGCAAACAAATATTTGGCTAGAACTAAATTGTAACAATATTGATTTAACTGCAAACACAAATATTTGGCTAGAACTAAATTGCAACATTATTGGTTTAACTACAACAATATTTGGCAAAAACTAAATTATAAATTTATTGATTGAACTGCAAATTTGGCTAGAACTAAATTGTAACATTATTTATTGAACTGCAAACAAAATATTTGGCAAGAACTAAATTAGGGGTGGACCATTAGAAAGTGGGGGAGGGAGGGTGGCAATTCTCAAAAAAATTCGCGCAAGGCCAAACCTTCCGAAAAAATAATCTTGCAGAGATTCGAGCTAGAAAATAAAAAACCTACAAAGACATGGCTTGGGCTCTCGTTAAAAAGATGTCTGAGGCTGGATACCGTCGATTTCATCTAAGCGAAAACACTTGAAAACAAAACCGCCACTAATTAGGGGCGGTTCTCAAAGTTTTTGCACGTGACACTTCGACGTTTGCCACGCCAACTTTGTGGTTTTGGCATGTAAACATTACGGTAAATTTACCAAACCGTTAGAATTTGAGCCAGATTCGGCGGGGAAAACATGATAATTCGTAGAAATGCTTTTGGACGTGATTATAAACCGAAGTTTGAATCACTTGAAGCTTTTAACCTGGCAAATGTCAAAGTGTGATGCGCCAAACGCCAAAGTTTGAAGCGCCAAACTGTCTAATTTTAGACATCAAAACTTTGAAGTACCGCCCCTTATTAGTGGCGTTTTTCTTTTCAAGTGTTTTCGCTTAGATGAAATCGACGGTATTTATTAAAAAAAAAAGCAATCTGGATGAAGCAGCGAGACCTGAAGTCCTGAAAGGAGAGATCAAAAATTTCTAGCATAGTTTCTTAGAACTCGCGCAACAAAGACATTGCCTTACAAGAACAAGTTTCTTGCCAAGGAAAACAAACTCTCCCAAAAATTCCCTGCAGTGATAGACCTGGCAGGCAGTCACTATGTTCAAACAAAGTTCAACACTTAGGTAAGTGTGACTTCGACGTTACAAGTATAGCATTTCGTCATTTGCGGCACGCAGTTACGCGCATAAATAATAAAACCTACAAATTTTGATTAAAAAACGGAATGTTGATCTATCCTTTCTCTAAGGCTTGATAAAATGCGTTGATCAAAAATCGGGCACGCTTGGCGCGCAACGATAGAAAAATGCGATACCCTATATAAATAAAGCATAAGAACATTTTTCTACATATACATAGAGGAACAGGATTTCTTACTCCATTTCTGAACCAATATAAATATGGTATAAGAAAATTCTTGCACAATTTGATCACCGGAAAAAATTCATACGCAAAAATATTGCCACTCCCCCCTCCCCCAATTTCTAATGGTCCACCCCTTATAATATTTATTGATTTAACTGCAAATTTGGCTAGAACTTAATTGTAACATTATTGATTGAACTGCAAACAAAATATTTGGCAAGAACTAAATTATAATTTATTGATTTAACTACAAACAATTATTTGGCAAGAACTAAATTGTAACATTATTGATTTAACGACAAACAATATTTGGCTAGAACTAAATTATAATATTTATTGATTTAACTACAAACAATTATTTGGCAAGAACTAAATTGTAACATTATTGATTGAACTGCAAACAAAATATTTGGCAAGAACTAAATTATAATATTTATTGATTTAACTACAAACAATTATTTGGCAAGAACTAAATTGTAACATTATTGATTTAACTACAAACAAAATTTGCTATAACTAAATTTGGAGAACTAAATGCCAGTAAGGGCGCAGTCATATTTTGAGTCTCTTTTTTTTGAAAAGTGAAATGTGAATAATGATGATGATGATGATGATGATGATGATGAATCTGGCGGCGTTATCTCTTAGTTTCTGGTAGTGACAACCGCTCTCCAAATTCTTGCTCCCATCTAATATGTGCCACTCTTCTCATAAATCCCGGTCCAAGTAGCCTCTCTTTGGTGTCGATGTCAACTAGACGAACCTGTCTAGCTGTTTCTCACTCCATTCTCTAACTACCTCCCTCGTTTATCTGAAAAATTTAAAATGCAAGATGGCATTTATTTAAATTTACATAATTTGTGGCGTTTTGATTATATTTTTACATTCTCCACCCTTGGCCATTGTTTCTATAAAGCGAAATTAAGCTACATTTATGTACGCATGCGCGCCATTTCAGCGAATAAACGAAGGCCCTCGAATGGATGTCACCAGAGCCTCCCCTGGGAGGAACGAGCCGGGAGCTCTGGGTTCGAGAATGCTCGTTTGCCTGCTTTACTCGACTGTACCTCTTCCTCATATCCCTTTCTGTTCTGAAACGTGCCGCGCTATCTAGGAGTGTCTGCTCACTGCACTTCCCATACTCCTCTTGCCATCGCCTGGCCACTCTCATCATAAACCCGTCACCAGCTAGTCTCTCCTCGTCGTCAATCCTTAGTAGACGAACCCTTTTCTCTTTTGTCCAGTTCATTCTCTTTTTGCGTTTCCCTCGTTTTCCTGAAACATTAAAAAACAAGCTATTTTAATTACATTTTTTATATTTAGTACTTCATTTAATAATACTTCTTTACGATATGATTAAATGATTCATTTACATTTTTCTTTCAAATAACCTACCCCCTCCCCCCCTCTCCCTGAGGTTAGTCCGGCGGATTAGCGTTAGCGCACTTTTGGCTAAAGACACCAAACTTTGCATGTCACTGATCATGATGGTTTTCAGAAATTTATTGAAGATAAGATATGAAATTTTATTCGTAGCGAAAGCTAGAACAGTTTTGTGAACCGTTTTGAACCGTTGCCATCTTTGAATCTTTGCCCATTCATAAGCTTTGGAGCACTTAGTGAAATCTTCGATCGTCCGTGTATATAGTATAGCACGGTACTAGGTAGAAAATATCAAGCGAAAATCCAGAGACAAGCTTCTTTTAAACATTCGAAACATGAGCTACAAATTATTTTGATCTTTTTAGAATTTGTTGGTCATCATTATCACTAGGCGCGGCCAAATTGTAAACCGCCCTCTCTAAAACCGAGGAAATACGAGGCACAAAATCGCTCAACTTGTCGCGCGAACTCTAGCAAGTCGGACACGTTAATGCAGTTTTCCATAGAGCCACAACTTCAGGAGGTCTTTGAACCGTCGAACCCGCACAATAGACGTCCATTTACTTACATCTATGAAATTGCCTACAGGCTGATCCTCACGATCCTCCTGAAACATGAAATAGACATTGCATCACTCGGCCAAGAGTTTATCTGATAGGTTTTTGAGGAAAAAAAAACATTTCATTGGAGCGTCAGAATTTCTTTACCTACGACTCTATCAGATCGCCTACGACATCTATTAGATCGCCTACAGTCTCATCCTCCTGAAACTATTAAGAAGAATGAAATAGACATTGCATCACTCGGCCAAGAGTTTATCTGATAGGTTTTTGAGGAAAAAAAACATTTCATTGGAGCGTCAGAATTTCTTTACCTACGACTCTATCAGATCGCCTACGACATCTATTAGATCGCCTACAGTCTCATCCTCCTGAAACTATTAAGAAGAATGAAATAGACATTACATCACTCGGCCAAGAGTTTATCTGATAGGTTTTTGAGGAAAAAAACATTTCATGGGAGCGTCAGAATTTCTTTACCTACGACTCTATCAGATTGCCTACGACATCTATCAGATCGCCTACAGTCTCATCCTCCTGAAACTATTAAGAAGAATGAAATAGACATTGCATCACTCGGACAAGAGTTTATCTGATAGGTTTTTGAGGGAAAAAAAAAACATTTCATTGGAGCGTCAGAATTTCTTTACTTACGACTGCATATATAGTATAGCGCAGTACTACGTAGAAAATATCAAGCGAAAATTCAGAGACAAGCTTCTTTTTAAACATTCGACACATGAGCTACAAATTACTTTGATCTTTTTAGAATTTCTTGAATATAAATGCCTGAAATCGCCCAGAAATTTCCAAGATCATCTAAACATTGCAGCATAAAATCTAGCAAAATTTCATAAGATCGCCTGAGATCGCCCAAGATTACAACATGCGATATATAAAAAATTCCCAAGATCGCCCAAGATTGAACTGCAAACAAAATATATGGCAAGAACTAAATTATAATATTTATTGATTTAACTACAAACAAATATTTGGCTAGAACTAAATTTGGAGAACTTAAATGCCAGTAACGACTAAGGGCGCAGTCGTATTTTGAATCTCTTTTTTTTTTTTTTAAAGTCAAATATGAATAAATGATGATGATGAATCTGGCGGCGTTATCTCTTAGTTTCTGGTCTGACAACCGCTCTCCAAACTCTGCGAGACAAGCCGGGGAGCTCTGGGTTCGAGAATGATTTAAAGTAGTTTCCTCGTTTGCGTGCTTCACTCGACTGTACCTCTTCCTCATCCCTCTCTGCTCTAAATCGTGCCGCGTTATCTCGGAGTGTCTGCTCACTACACTTCCCATACTCCTCTTCCCATCGCCTGGCCACTCTCCTCATAAACCCGTCCCCAGCTAGTCTCTCCTCGTCGTCAATCTGTAGTAGACGAACCCTTTTCTCTTTTGTCCAGTTCATTCTCTTTTTGCGTTTCCCTCGTTTTCCTGAAACATTAAAAAAAAAACAAGCTAATTTAATCTACATAATTTGTCACCTTATATTCTTATATTTAGTACTTTTATTTAATAATACTAGTAATAGCATTACATTTTTGTCTGTCATATAACCCCCTCTCCCACCTCCCCTTTCCCTGAGTTTATCCAGACCCTCCTATAAACATTGTGAGAAAAGTTGTGTTTTCAGCTTCACGTTAAACGTGCTGAGTGAAGTAATGTATCGGAGGTCATAATTAGGACAGCCAGTATAGAGTTTGATGAGTTTGTCTGAATGTTGAATCCTATCAATACCAAATTCTGAGACTGATTTGACATTTTGAGTGCTATTGCCTGAGTTCCCTTGTTGCTTACCACCTGCATTATCATTTGAAGCAGTTTCTTCTAACACACTAGACTGACTTGAATGATTTGTTACATTTAACGCACCAGACTGAAGAGAACAATTTGTTGTAGTTTCTTCTATCACACTAGACTGCCTAGAATTATTAGTAGTTACAGTTTCTTGCAGCACACTAGAATCATTGCGTACACTTCCGTGCTGTGATACAGTATCTTGTAGCTCATTGGAATTATTAGTTATAGTTTCTGGTGACGCAACAGAATCAACCAATATAGTTCCTTTCAACGGACCAGATTCATATGTCTTCCCTTCTAGTTCTAGCGCCACTTTAGCCAGCTGATAAATGCCCTTGTAACATGCACATAATGTATTCATAATTTTGCACAATGCTGAAGTCAAATTGTACATTGTTTTGCCTTGTAAACATTATTTACGTCTACAGCAGAAGTTGTGTCCGCCTTATTTATCTGTCTGGTCTTTCTCGCCGGTGGTGCAAACGACCTTTCTTTGGCCGGAGGCCTCTTTACTCCAACTTTTTCTTCGCGATCGTCTGAAGTCAAATTGTACATTAGTTTTGCCTTGTAAACATTATTTACGTCTACAGCAGAAGTTGTGTCCGCCTCATTTATCTGTCTGGTCTTTCTCTTCTTTCTCGCCGGTGGTGACGACCTTTCTTTGGGCGGCGGCCGTTTTACTCCAACCTTTTCTTCGCGATCGTATCCTTTTAGATAGAGTTCTGGCGGCCTGTTATTAATAGGCCTTCCAAAGTTAAAGTGGTTTGAACAAGCCTTCGTGTTCTTGTTCACTTTAAAATGTTTTCTGCTAATTCTTTCTGACCACGAGTTGTATTTCGCGGGATCGGTACAACTCCAGAATCTTATGCTTGGTTTTCCACTAAAATAACTTGTATGTTCTTTGATTACGTACTTGTGAGGATAACGGCGGTCATTATCGCACCCTACAATAGAACAGCGATCGTGTTCACACCATTTTAACCTTGGAAAGCTCTATTCTTCCACTCACGAGTCACTTCATGTTTACATTCGCACTCTCGAGCGTTCTCGCATGGTTGCACCCGGACATCCCATAATTATCTTCGAAATTAATTAATTCAAGATGGCCGCCGTATCGGGGAAAAGGTGTATTGCCTTATCCGATTGGTCAATTTGAAGTGGCGCGAACGGTTTCCCGGAAATGGAAACCGATTTGTGATTGGTCAAATCGGGGAAAGGCATGTGATCCTAAAGCAAGCAGCCGTGTGTGAGGAGGTAAGGGTTGCGTGACAGACACAAAACACGGGTGCGTAGTAGGCTAGAAGATAAGGGGCAAGGATTCGAAAATAAACACGGAGAGATGGTAAATGTTTGTGAGTAACTTGTAAAGTGTCGATTAAATTCTTCGCTGCAGAGTGACTTCCATTCCCTACCCTCAGTACTCGGCAATTAAATTCCCCCTAAATGTTTTTGTAGAAATGAGCAAAGGAAGGTTTGGTCTTTTCAGAAAATGTAACATTATTGTCAAGAGCTATGTACCAAAGTCGATTTAGGGCACATCAAAATCGGGAAATTTTTAGCCACGACACGGCTTCGCAAAATTATAAATTTCAAAAAGCTCTCAAAATTCGCAGAATCGAGATAACCCATTTGCTTAAATGTTGCTTAGTAAAGATGTAGTCTGGGCAATGAAAATTAGCACGATTTTCAGACAATTTTCTGTGTGATTTCTTGCCGATCCGATCCTCGATCGGTGACAGTCGTTTCGTGAAAAAAATGTTTCGCTGATCGAACTAAGAATATTATTTTCGTATATTGTGACCCAAAGGCTTTATTCCGGTATAGTTTTTGAAAATTGGAGTTTTGAGTTTTGTGGACCATAGGCGATATTTACGCGAACTCGCTCTTAAGTACTTTTGGCAGGTTTTTTTATCTTTCAAAAAGTGATTCTTTTGTCTACCGCAAAAATTACAGCTTCCCAACGAAAAAAAAACAATACGTGTTCTTACACCGACCAGTAGGCCCCTTCTTTCGTCTTCAAATTATTCTAGTGTTTTTTTTTTGGCTGCTCTGATTGACTAATAGCCCGCAAAGGCTCACGGCTGATGATGGGCCTTTATGAAGGAATAATAAACTTACGCCTTTTAGTCGACATATCTCTTTGTCTTCATAGTTTTTTTTGGATCGTTTCTTATCTCTTTCACACGAGAAGCGTACCTACAGAAACGAAATGAATGAACTATAAGTATAAGTAAAATAATTCAAACTTGCGTTTTCATTTTTAGCGGGTTCTTTGACCGATTTGAGAGGAGAGACGCCATGATTTTCGCACCGAAATCAGGGACGGAACAGTGCGTAAAAACATTAATGGGGGCTCACTTTAGATTTATTTTAGCATGGTGCGAGGAGGGTTGAGGTTTGTAAATCATGCTTCTAAAGTGTGAATAGCTGAGGGTGTTTATGGAAGGGGTGCTCAGGGAATTGTGTATGTTGTAATAATAATAATAATAATAATAATATATTTAGCATTACACCATAGTTTCAATGCTTTACATTTCAGTGCTTTACATGCTTTAAATGTACATCAGATGTGATGTGAATTTTTATGTTTCTAAGAGAATACTTTAAGTTAACAATAAACTAAATTTCCGTCAATTTTACTTCGGTATTTCACTCCGGGCATCAGCTAGTTTATCTGAATAGTCAAATCAGATTAAATGAAATCCAAGATGGCGTTCCAAAATGGCGGACAAAATTTTCAAATTTCGTCATTGTGACGCCTCAGTAAACTTCATCTGCAAAACAACTACAGAGGCGTCTTCGAAAATCAAAGTGCTTTAAACCACAGCAAAGACCCATGTGGGACCTTAAGCTGCGACTGGACTAGGGATACCAATATGTGAATCACGCAATGAGACAAACTGATGTGGTGATTGTGTGAAAGTTTGATGATCATACCTCCAGTGGTTCCAGAGATATAGAGAGCCCTGTCACAGATGGTCCACAAAAACCCAGTCCGGATAGGGTTAAATAGCCAGATGTTCAGGCAAGCCTGTGGCCGCGGTTAAGACCCCGTTTACACTAGGGCAAATTGTTCCGGATACATGACGAATCCGGTATCATTTGTCAACGGAGAAGTTTTGCCGTTTACACACAAATGTGTCAATCCGGGATCAAACTATCACGGATTGGGGTCAAATCTCCGGAGACGCGTCTACGGTTTTAAAAGTGGGATCATGTATTCGGGTACATTTGTATCCGTGTTATTTCGTAGTGTAAACGGTTCGCCTACCCGTATACTCGAAAACGCGTCTCCGTAGAAATTTTCGTCTAAATAGCCAGTGTGCTCCAGTATGTCAGTTTGATACTCTCAAGGCGCGCGGTGCACAGTGGGTGACCAGGCCACTAGAAATATCCAGAGAAGCGTACACTTACGTGAGCGAAGTAACCGTCTCTTCCGAGTTGTAGTCTGCAGGAGACACTGCCACAAACATTATTGTCTTCGCATTTCCCCCTATAGAATCTTGCATCAGCATCGTCAGTTTGCTGTTTCTATAGGGGATGAAGCTCTGTTCTTTCGATAATGCAGAAATAACTGCACCGAGAGCACTTAAACTGGTATTGATGGCCTTCGCTTCCTGGAAAACAGGATAAACAAGTTTAGGCCACAGAGACCGAATTTCACATGACTGCAATAGGCTATTTGCACTAACTGGGTCACGTGACCCATTCCTATACATTCTGAATAGAATCTTGAAAATTCAACTCGCTGCCATTTGCTCCGGTAGGAGATTTTAAAGTGCTACTAATGCTTTTCGAGAGACTTTTTGAGCAAAATCCTCTAATCAAGTAATGAGCTTCTATGAAAACATTTTTCGATTCGGTTAAATCCTGATTTTTTAGGAATCATTTCATGTTGCAAATTTCCCGCCATCTTTGAAACACTTAACTCCGCTGACTGCATTTGTTTCTTTTGAGATCGCAGGCTCATTACAAGATAACCGGTGCGCGTGAGTGCGCGCTCTATCTGTCACAACAAGCGGAGGAATCTTTTATTCTTTTTAATGAGTTTTTAAAGCGAGAACAGTTTATTGTGAGTACAACCTCGGGTTTGCACAAAATTTCTTCGCAGTAGTCGCTAAAATACCCGACATTTTCTGTGTTTCTTTCCGGTAGCACCGCTCAAGAAGACCATTTTCAAAATGGCTTTGCTGTTCTAGACGTGGGTCCTTTATCATCCCACTATTATAAATAACGGGGTATGACATTGAAATTTAATATTAGCTATTTCACACCATAAAGGACCCTCATAGAGGACAGATAGAGGCTATTTTATTCGACGGAAATAATACGTGACAAACGGTAATGGCGGCAACCGTTGTCACTGAAATCTAAAATCTCCACTCGCATTCAATGTTCTGACGTTAAAAACTTTAAAGATCAATAATTTAAGCAACAAAGAAATACATATCAATAAATGGCCTACATTCCACTAATACCAACATCGCAAAAGAACGATAAAACTAGGGAATTCTTGCCAAGAATATGCTGTAAACTGAGAAGACGACTTGAACCTTGAACGTCCTTATTTGGGCATAAGTTCATTGAAAACATTGATCCATTCACTGTGTCTCGCGGATCGCTCTTTGTCAACACAGCACAAGTCAACTTTTCCTTCCTTTTGCAAGGTGATTTTGGCGGTTTTAGAGATTTAATCTCTTCAATAGAGCACCTTTTAAAGGCCATTTGAAGACGCCACGTGCAAAGTGAAGAACAACCAGAAAAGATGGCGAATGGTGAGCGAAACGGCGGCCGCAACGCGCGCTCATATTTTTATGTCGAGGACCGCTGATCTACACGGCCCAAAAAAAAAAAAAACACAGGAATCCCACGACACCTGCTCGGCAAGTTTCCAGGGTCGGGTCCATATTCTTTTTTTTTTTTTTTTCAAAAGGAAATACTTTTGTGTGAGTAATTTTTGAAGCTAATTGCTCTTGAAGCTATTTCCTCAGCAAATCACTTCTTAGTCATCGTCCTCGGACTACGTCACTTCGCGGGAATCGTCCAGCTTGCACTCCATGTTCCTCCTGTTTGTACATTGATTATGTTTCAGTCGCACTAGAATCACGGGTCATGAAGTTTTTGCCTTTCAAATATTTGAATTTAGCCAATCAGCACCACATCACCTTTACCCTCCCCTCCCTTGTTACAGAAGTACATTTCCCCAACCACCCCCTCGCTTGTATAGCATCATGGCAGCAATGAAGTCTTTATTAAAGTTGCCAGTGAGCATATGCACAATATTTTCTGGAATTTATCGCCTGCTTTAATTAAAACCAAAACCAAAATGAAAATTAACATCGCATTGCTTTAACCGGTGACGCAAACAAGCCTAATCTCTTTTCTCATGATTAGCCCATTCATGGGAATGCTGGGAACAAGGTTATGACGGCCGGTCCTACATACATACATACATACATAAACCTTTATTTAGCCACGCTGGCCACAACAACTGAATTTACAAACATAAAAACGGCTGATTTCCATGTGGGGCGTCCTGTCCTATAAGTGCCCAAGAACATCAGCAAATAGCTTCCTGTACGCTCTGCGTACCTATGTTTTTGGTGGAAAGAAGGAGGATTCTCAGGATCTTGGGTACAGCAGTTGGCATGACACTGTCTTTCTTTCAACAGCATACTAATATTACTATTTTGTTTTCGATTCAGAAAACATCAACGGAGATAATGGTTCTGAGTATACCGCTCCATCGGTTCTGCTCCTCAGTGGTTTGCGGCAAGTATCTTTTGAAGCATGCTCCCCTGACCCCCACCCAAGAGCTAGGTTAAGGTATATCAGACGTAGCAATGCGCCGACATGTCAACGTCATGCAAATCAAGATAGGTACGCTGTCGCAAGCATTCATGTGTGAGAACACAACTTCTGATTTTGCATCGTTCGATGTTTAAGGACATAAAGAGCACATGCCAGGTAGTGCGCAATGATATGACAAATAGAGATCAGCGAGCTTTGTCATTTCGCATGGCGAACAAAACAAAGCTTGAAGAAATTCTCCATGTACATCCTGGCCGTGGACGCACGTTTAAGTCCGAACAAAATCCCGAATTGGTACCGCCCTTTGGAATATGCCTTTATGGATGGTGGAATGGATGGAGAAAAAGGAATGGTCCAAAGTCACCCAAGACTCACTATTGACACTCTCTATAGAACCCCTGAAACAGAGATCTGCCATCTTACCAGACCATGACTGGGAACAGGGTCGTTCCAATGCAATCACACCAACGGCACATTTACTTCTCGAAACAAACCGGATCATCTTGATCGGTATTTCAGAATTCCAAAAAAGTATGTCTCGTTACTAGTTCAGGGGGGTGCACGTGAGCCCCCTCTACAGACTAGACTATATTTTTTATTCTAAAAAAGTCTTGACTTGTGTCGTTTCTTTCTGTTTCATTTTCAGGCTAGTTAAAGCTTTTCAAAATTGTGTGAAATCATTGGGGCAAAACGCTAATTGGCAGGAAGGATGGTATTTGGCAGTGGTCAAACAAGTAGAAGAGAGGGAGAAAGGCGATGTTCTTATTTCTTACGTTGCTGAGCCAGGTGTGTAGTACAAGACTAACATCCATGATCTACTGACGCTTGGACATACAGATCCATCGTGCCTCGCTTTTGCTTTATACCCGCAGGAAAACACCATGAGAACGAGTTTTGGTATACACGATGATCTGACTCAGTGTTTAAAGGCATGCACTGGTATTTCGGGCAAAATTCATCTCTTTTGTAAAGTATGACTAAAGTTACTTGTCTTCTGGAAATGGATAAGGGTGGTTTGTCCGATTTAGGAAATGGGGTGGTTTGTCCGATTTAGGAAATGGTAGAGTATTTCTTGAATTTACTAACGACGACGGACGGACACACAACCGGAATAGAAGTCCATAACAGAAATGGTCGATGTATATACGCTCCGCCATAACCGGGTCATCTCCAGTGTAAGAACCATTCCCTGAGGATTGGTTCAACCTTCGTTCTCAGCAAACAAAGAAAGCTTTGTGACGCAGCTGGTGCGTTCAATGTTTGTGAAATTTGTCCTGTATCGTTAAAATGCTTTAAAAATATATCGGCTCTATGACGCTTTGGAGTTAAAGTGGTGTCAGTAACTTTTACAGTCCGTTTAAGGCAAAATGGAGCCATTTTCTGTACTACAATATTTCTACAATATTTATATTTCTATGTTTTTAGAGCATTTTAACGATACAGAGGGCACGGAACAAAGCGTTTTTAGAGCATTGAAGCAACCGACCCCATGCTTATATGCTTTCATCTCCTTTGATCCACTTAATAATCTTTTCATTTTTTTCAGAAATGAACGTGGAAAGCTCTCGATCTCATCTAATTCTTGGAATCTGGCTTCTGGAGCGGTTACTAAGGGCAAGGTGAGCCGTAAGCCTCCACCGCAAACCTTTGTCTGATGTTGTTTTCCCATTCCCATTGAATACTCAACAGTTGTTTTTTTGTATCATTTCAGCTCAGTCTTGTGGATTTAGCCGGGTCGGAGCGTCCCGATAAATCAGAAGCTACAGCCGAACAATTCAATGTAACTGATAATTATATGGCAGCAATAGAATCGAGCAGATTTTGTGCCACGCCGCGACCGTGACCGCGACTACGCGATTCCATTCCGTATCTACAGCAGGCCAGGTTCCGTACCGCGCGCGACCGCGATAGTCGCGCCACTTTTTACTGTCAAACGAAATCTGCTCATTACATTACATTTTATTTTAAGTTTCGTTAGAATCGTTAATGCGCAGATGATGCTTTTTATTGAAATCCGCGCAATATAAATTAATAATGTAACTGTTTCCAGGCCTAAAAAAAACTAACCCTGCTAGAACATCTAGGAAAATCTTTTTTTTTTTTGGAGTCAATTTCTGTGGCGATATGAGTTAAACACTGCGTTAGCGACAACTAAAGTATCCGGTGTTTAAGACAGTGAGTAGAGCGGCTTTCAAGTGATTGTCAAAAAGTATTTGCATTCTCATTGTGATGGCAAGAGCTTATAATAAGCTCTTGGTGATAGTTATTTTACCTCACTTGACTTCCAATAAGCAAATCACGTGATCACCGCGTGATAGTGGCTTTATGGCAGTAAGTTTTATTTTCTCGTTCATGTATTAGCTTGAGTTACAACTACCTGAATGTTTTCCCTGTTGCTATCTATTAGAATGATCAACTGCAAAGTAGCATGTATTTATTGTCAAGTGTTTCAAAATGGGTCAGATGGACACCTTAAAGCAATATTATTGTCATTAGATAACACTGTACATCATTAGTTTTGCAGCAACTCCCAACATGTTATGCAGGCATTTGCAATTATACAGTTTAGTTCTCATTAACAGCTAAAGCAAACCAACAATGTACAGTGTTAGTCAATCAGGCTTGAATTGTGTTTGGCTTTCTGTATATACATCAATATTTATTTGTTTATTTAAAGTAATAGTCTTGTATTTTGGCAAACTTGGTGACTGAATCAGGAGCCGAACCAATTAGCTAGTAATTTCTTGCTTGTAATTAGTTCGCAATTTGATTGGTTGATAAAAATAAGCAGCCAATGAAAAAGCAAACCAATTGCAAACACGACGGTCATCTGCAATCCGCTCTATAATAATAATCTTTTCTTCCAGGAAGCGCGTGGCGGCGCCATGGAGGAGCTACTTCTCAAGGCTAATAACATGATAGTTGTAGCTGGGAAAGCGCCAAGTACTTGAAAGTTATGGCAACCAAGTAGCTTGACAGCATCGATTTATCCTCTGATTCTGATTGAGATATCTTGTAAATAGATTTAAATAAACGATCCTTAACTACTTCCGTCTTATAGCGTTGCGTTGAACGTAAGCGGTGGGGAAAAGAGAACGCAGCCCTTAGACCCCGTCCTGACTACTTCGTTTTCAAACGAAAACGGATACTATTTGCTCCGGATACGGCTATCGTCCACACTACAACGCCAAAAACAATACGAAAACGATAACTGGACGCGAATCTTTTTCGAAACGGAGCAAAGTATCCGTTTTCGTTTGAGGTCTTAGGATAGGGTTCGGATTAAGTACTTTTACCAGGATTTTATAATGAAAATCTCCCAGCCCACAACTCTGGCACCAAAAACCCACAAGAATTTGGATTATCGGGTCTCACTAGTCTTGTCTTAAGGCTGGCACAGGGAGCTCACCTTTACAGTTTAAAACAAGAAAAATGCTAAAAATCTTTCCATTTTTCGCTGAATAAAGCGAAAGGAAATCTATTTTCTTTGTCCTGCGTTCTGGTCTTTTCTGATTGGCTAATTATGCTTTGCCCAGACTCGCCGACTAGGGCCTCATTACCACTAAATGTCTTCCGTCTGGCCCTAACCTGTGAGTGCCAGGCTGTTATAGTGGCGTGATTTCCGGTGCAGGGCTAGCCTTCTGGTCAAGTGAAACCCATCTTGGTCGAGCATTTGAGTGGCACTGTCCGTCCGGCCATATCGATTGAGTACAAACCTTGCGGCCCTACGCTGGATCGATTCTAGGCGAGTGATGTTACACCTTTTGTATGGGTCCCAGACAGGTGACTCATATTCGAGAGAGGGGCGGATAAGCGAAGTGTATGCCATTGATTTGAGGGCAGGTGTACATATCTTAAGGTTTCTTCTAAGGAAGCCCAGTGTACAGTTGCCTTTGTTTGATATATTATTTATATGCTCATTCCAACTGAGGTCGGTTGATCATGTTACACCCAGGTACTTTGCCGAGTCAGCTGATGATAAAGTTGTTCCATTCATCGTGTAGTTGTGGAATATTGCGCTCTATTTGCGGCTGACTCTGAGCACCTCGCATTTCTTCGGGTGGAACACCATTTTCCAGAGCGTCCCCCAGTGGGCCAGCTTGTCTAGATCTTGCTGGAGAGCCAAACAGTCCCCGTCTGCTTTGATGGTCATGTATGTGATGGTGTCGTCAGCAAAAGCCTGGCACTGGAAGATAGAAGGTCCGGTAGGTCCGATGTAGAAAACGAACAAGCTTGCCCTAACACAGAACCCTGTGGAACTCCGGATAACACATCGATCGTACGTGATGATTCGGATTCGAGGACAACTTGCTGTGAGCGTCCAGTGAGGAAGGATTTAATCCATTTATTCGTTTTTCCGGAGACTCCATGAATGACATATCAGAACTACGAATTCAACCGTGAAATAAAAGAAAAATTCCAACTTCCGCTCCATATATATATATATTGTTGTTATATCATAATAATCACCAGAATTCATCATCTGGCTCATCAGTCATCACCAGAATAGACCTCTTTCGCTTGGGCGTAATGTTTACCCATTTCAGATCACGTGGCATTCCCCTGAGTATTCTTCCTTTGTTTTTCTGCTATGCATCGAAGGATATATGAATATGGAAGCATTCTAAACAGAGATTATTCAAATGACCGCCACGTGATCTGAAATGGGTAAACATTACGCCCAAGCGAAAGAGGTCTATTCATCATGACTCATCATAATCATCACCAGAATTCATCATCTGATTCATCATAATCATCACTGTCATCTAGTGAGTAATCCCCAAAATCCCACTCGTCCCAGTCCATCTCTGCTAACGCACATAAAATCTTCTCTCTGAGGAGCGCGATTTGCAAGTGAGTCAACAAATCGGACGGCAATTGCTGCGCGCGCACGAACTGCGCAATGTCATATGACGTCATGCACACAAAACTCTGCCCCACATGGTTTGAAAATATATTGAGAAAGTTCCTCGCGGTGAGCTGTGTAAGATGGCATGAGCTTTGCCCAAACAACAGTTCTATCAGCTTGACACCCTTGCAAAGTAGCTTGGGAAGCATAAGGTCTTCCGTTTTGAGAGCAAATTCCATGATTTCCTTGAGTATTTCAGTTGTAGAGAAGTAGCCACGGTCTACAAGTGGTGCTAGAGAAGACAGGGTTTTTGCTGCATCGTTTCTCTGGTGTGTTGACCATGGGATCAAGGCAGCGAGAAAAGGGGAGATGTATCTAGGAAGAACAAGAAGACGGAATTAAACCATTAGAGTTGGAATATTTTATAGAACATTAAATTTGTCACTTGCCACCCATTGATGAATTATTGAAGATTAAAATCACCCCTAAGAGACCAATACCTATCGATTTTAACCCCTAAAAGATACAACAATCATCCCCAACCAAAAATATGCCCCCCCCCCCCAATTTTTTTTTTTGAGAAGGGTCATCCACCTAAATGCTCGATTCTACATAGCCCCCCAAAATACGTGTCTGGTTACTACTTACATTCCTCCTGGCCCCATCCCCCGTGTGTTGGGATTGGCACCATGGTCCAGCAGCATCTTCGCATAATCAAAATTACCAGACTGCATGGTGTAGAACAGTGCAGTACGTCCATGGATACCGCTATGATTGATCTGTTAACATGAAAGATCAATGGGGAGATTGCAGGTGTTGCATGACATTTTAAATTGAGAGCTCACCAAAATATGTGAAATCCTAAAATTTGAAGTGGTTTCAATAAATAACACAGAAGTTATGGGTGCTGTAAAACCTGTGCATTCCTCAAGACCATCGGTCTGCGGGCCGATGATGATTGGGACTGTGGTCTCCGTCAGACGCTGCAACACATCCAGACGTGTCCCATCCTCAAACCCCACATGGCCTGGAAGGGCTGATTGAACTTGACCCTGATACAATTGGCTGGCTCCAAGCCACCCAACTATGACTCAAAGAGATTAAATGAACGAACGAACAGAAGTTATGAGCGTCAGAAGTTGGTTGTTTTCCTATACAATTAATTAATTTCGAGATTGAAAGTGTCATGCAACACCCGTAAGCTCGCTCCCCATTGTCATCCATCCAGGATTATCAAGAGCCAGGAGGTTAACGAAATAAGTCCCTGTTACTAGTTTAATTTCAGGGAACACTGGCTTACACATTTTAATTTTCGCCACTCAAGTATAAAATTACCTCTGTCACAGTCAGTGATATTTAAAAACTTTTCACTGTAGTGATTATTTATTGCTCTTAGACTAAAATTTCATACTTTTATCTATTTTCTAAATCTAGTTTTTGAAACAATTGGAAATTGGAATTATTATTTTGTTTCACGGTTGACTGATGAAACAGATACAACAGATAAGACTATATGGAAACCAGCCTTTAGCACGACAGTATAGTGGAAACCAGGCTTTAGAGTACAACAACAGGACAATTTGGTAAACTAGGTATAGTATATGTATAAACTGGTTCCTTTATTTATTTATTTCTCTGCTAAAGCCAGTTCCAAATGTGCCTCATTTGCCATGTCAAATTAGATCCAAGAAAAATTTGGTGAAATCAGGGACTTTTTTTGGTTTTCATGGTATTGTAAATATATGTAAAACATGATGGATACTGAATAAGGTTATTGTCATTTCAGTTTGGGCAGTGGCTTACGAGAGCAAAAGGCCGGGATAGTGCTCAGACAAATTTTCTGTCAAGATGAAATAACTTTTTATAAGCAGTGCAGATGGGAACATAGACTAACGTAAACTGAACTAACCTTGATATTATCAAATCTAAGAAGATAGTGAAGGGCGTCACTTATATCAATTCCATTAATACCCGGTCCATATATCTCCTCTCCGTTATCTTCCCACGGCATAGGGCTACACAGGGCCATTAATGGAGTATTTCCAAACCGGTCAACAGCATTAATAGATGCACCATTATCCAGCAACACTTGGGCCATCCGCAGGTCACATGACTTGAGTATTGTATTATGCAATGGGGTTTTATGTTCGGCATCATGTACGTCTACCTCAGCGCCCCGCCCAAGTAGCATCCAGGTTAAGTCAATGAGTTCCTCAGTAAGGTCTTTTACATGTATGTTTGTATGGTTAGCAACAGCCACTGCTTGGTGGTAAGGTATTATATGGTCAGATGTCAGTGGGTTGAATCGGCTTGTCAGTTGATTATAGAAGTCTATGGTGCATTCCAAGGGGGACCTTCCAGGACTGACATATTCAGCACCGTGATTCTTAAAAAAACAACAAACACTTGTTGACCAGGAGAGCACATTCTTGAAGCAACATACTATCAAAACAGGTAGAGTTTCAATCGCGCTGTTGAAATTTCGAACCCACGGGTCGCTGTTTTGTATCATGTGATGACCAAAAATTTGACGTGACCAAGAGAAAATGATCATGTGACTAAACACTGACTGTTTTTAAAATTTCAGCCAATTTTAATCAAGACTAGGTCACGTGACAACTTTTAGATGTCATGTGATATAAATTTACAACCCACAGGCTTGAAATTGAAACGGACGGTGTAATTTGCAGGTGCAGGTGTGCAGGTGCGGGTTTGCAGGTGCAGGTGTGCAGGTGCAGGTGTGAATGTGTCTATAAATAGTCTATAATCTGTATAATATATGTACAGGTTAGATATTGATTGGCAACTAACCAATTTTCCCCAGTTCGTCGCCGAGTACGGGCAGTCAAGAGCCGTGAGCAGTCCGAGCGCCAATGCTGTTTTTTCATCAAAGTCGTTTTGTTTGATACTTCACAGGAATGGGGCTACCTTTATCAAACGTTTCTTAGCTTAGAAAGAACAGTCAGCATCTTAACTAGCCCTATTGCGAGAGAAACATTGAAACGCCGCCGAGATTCAGCCATTTTGTTAACACAGGCAACCCACCTTATCGTGTTAAGGTGGGTTGCCTGTGTAAAGAAAACAAAATGGCCGTCACTCGGCGGTGTTTCGATGTTTCTGTTCTTTCTAAGCTAAGAAACGTTCGATGAAGGTAGCCCCACTCCTGTGAAGTATCAAACAAAAACGACTTTGATGAAAAAACAGTATTTGGCGCTCGGACTGCTCACGGCTCTTGACTGCCCTGTGGCCTGTACTCGGTGACGAACTGGGGAAAATTGGTTAGTTGGAATCAATATAACTGTACATAGATTATAGACTATTTATAGACACATTCACACCTGCACCTGCAAACCCGCACCTGCACACCTGCACACCTGCACCTGCACCTGCACACCTGCAAATTACACCGTCCGAAATTGAAACGGCTCGATTGAAACTCTACCTGTTTTGATAGTAAGCTGTCCGTTAAGGTTACTGAGAACCTTATGTGGGAGTTGTCATATTCTTGTTTTACACAGGGAACCAAATCACATGGTCAAAGCTCTCATAAGCGACACCTCATCAATAGAAAATTGTGGTTGTTAAGGTTACTGAGAACCTTCGCGCACGTTGTTCGAAAAAAAAATCATACATGTCCTTAGTTTAACCAAATATGTCAACCTATATATCGTTGGAAAGCTTATAGAATGGACTAGCGGGCTATGGCAAAAATAAATTACTGATTGATACCTTTTATTTTTTTAAAGCATTGATTAAATATTTGGTGTGCTATTTTCACGAGCTAACGCTGTCGAACTGCTGGACCATGACTCCCAAGTAACACATTGTTTTAATCCTTAAAGGTGTTTATCAAAAACCGTGTCTGCGATTTTTAAATTTTGTTTAGTTCAACAGTTATGAATTTTTAAAATTTTTTAGAGCGTGAAAATTCCACAAAATTTGACCTTCGAAATTTAAAGTTCGATAACTTTTGAGCAAAGCAAAATTTTAAAAAACGCAGACATGGTTTTTGAGAAACACCTTTAAGGATTAAAACAATGTGTTACTTGGGAGTCAAGGTCTAGCAGTTCGTCAGCGTTATCTCTTGAAACTCTCACAGCCGAATTTTTAATAAAACCTTAAAAAAATTTGTACTTATGAAAAAAATAATTCTTTTTGCCATAGTTCGCTAGTCCATTCTATAAGCTTTCCAACGATATATAGGTTGATATGTTTTGGTTAAACTAAGGACGTGTATGATTTTTTTTTCGAACACGTGCGCGAAGGTTCTCAGTAACCTTAACAACCACAATTTTCTATTGATGAGGTGTCGCTTATGAGAGCTTTGACCATGTGATTTGGTTCCCTGTGTAAAACAAGATATGACAACTCCCACATAAACTCTACCTCCCCCCTACCCTCCCTGCCCTGCTACAATATATCCATGGTCTTACCACAGGAATCCTGAGATTGGGATCAGCTCCTATGGAAGTAAGCAAATATTTATTTTTAGTTGAAGTTCATGCGCTTTAATTAGGCCATTTGCACTAACACGACACATGACCCAAATCCCATACATTCTGACTAAAATCTTGAAAATTCAACTTGCTGCCCTATTTGCTCCAGGTTAGAGATTTTAAGCTGAAACTTGCGTTTCTGACTAATATCAATTAGTTCTTTGTATTTCTGGAATTTATTTTGACAAAACATCTCGTTAAGGGGTAGTTGGGGTCACGTGACCCAGTTAGTGCAAATGGCCTATTTCGGAAAACCCCAAGAATACATCTATGTTTAAGTTACTACCATGATACTGGCAATCATAATATGTGCGACCATTCTTTGTACATAGCCGACTGGTTTGCCTCCCGGCCAGTTGGGGTTCTTAATGTGTTGTTTATGTATAATACTCGGAGAAATTAGCTGTAATGGCTGTACATCAACTGTTACAAGCTATTCTATAAATTCGAGTTAAAACAAAGTTTGTTTGTTTTGTTTGTTTTTTGTTTTTGTGCATGGCGCGGATTTTCCATAGATTTTCCCATACATTTACTGTATTTGCTGGAGCAACAGGCACAATTCGCGCGAGAAAACATCTTTCACTGACCTCTTTCATCAGTTTTCTGGCTATCTTCAAATGAACTGGCATCGCCTTGCCGTCGAATCCCGAATGCTCGCCAGAAAGCACGATGAATAGCGGTGTTCGTCGGTAATAACCCTCATCCAAGCTCACCCCATAACGACTGTCGATAAAATGAAGGGCTTCTTCATAGTTTCTTCGCTCTAGGGCTTGTGTTAAGGGCGTTTCGCTGATGCCGAACACAAAGTTGAATCCAACAGGGGCAGCCGCCATGTTTGTTTTGTGTTTCTTGTTCTGAACGTTATACCACAGGGTACCCAAATTGCCGTCGCTAGGCAAACAAATAAAGAATAAATTTTGGGAAACAAAATGCCACGCAGAAAGTAACGAAGGAAAAATATGCCAAAAAACCTTCAACATCTGAATGTTTTTACTATTTCATAGTATGTGGTCATCGGTCATGTGTAGTGCAATTATTTTCTTTATAAGTTTTTGCTGCCCGGGCTCAAAGCGGATGCAGTCCACAGGAGGCCCACAAATGAATAAAGAAGCTTTAGAAGCTTCGAGTCTCGTCGCTGGGTTTTCGTTCACAAATGCCACTTATTTCGTCTTTCAGGGCGTAACTATGTCACAACAGCGACTTATTCACCGTAGATGAAAAGTATGTTAAGCTGGTGAGCTGTGTCAAGTCTTGATCGATCAATTATTTGCTCATCGAAAGCTTAAAACAGAGAGCCATTTAAGTTATTTGTTGTGAACAAACTTTGTTGTTGATCCTTCAAGTTCAACTCGCACTTTGTGGCGTGCGTTGTCCCAAGTCAAGAATGTAGTTTATTGTCGTCATCTTTGTAGCTTGAGTTTCGGTGCTTCTGTTGGTTATGAGTTACTAGTAAACCCTATGCAGTAGCTTAAATCATTGTTTGATCACTAATATTGTCTCAAGCTTTTAACTCGTCACCTCTTTTGTAAACACTCGCAACCGTCAATCAGCAAACAGGTCGCATTCTAATGTAACATCTAATGGGATCTCTTAGACAACAATTATTTTGTTACGTTAATAGCGAAAGACACATGTGAGCATCAAATGAAACTAAACACAATCTTCATG
This sequence comes from Scolanthus callimorphus, assembly GCA_033964015.1. Taxonomy (NCBI): domain Eukaryota; kingdom Metazoa; phylum Cnidaria; class Anthozoa; order Actiniaria; family Edwardsiidae; genus Scolanthus; species Scolanthus callimorphus. The sequence continues at coordinate 16,412,217 of CM066922.1, forward strand.
GGTTTTCTGTAGAAATTTGCCATTTAAATTTATGATTCTCTTCAATTAAAACTCATTAATACTTGATAAAAGTTTGATATACTTTTTCTTATGATAGTTGTCTAGATGCGAAAGAACCATGGATTCACATTGTTTCATCAAGTATTTCTTGTTTTCCATGAATGTGATTGTATGGGTATGTACATGTTATATCAAGGCTTGTTCTATTGTCTTCCTTTCTGTAGCTTATTGTTATCAGTACTTGGTGTGTCCAGACGTCAAGGACTTTGATTCCATAGATTAATCACATAAACAGTCCTAAAATATCTCAGGTGCTATGTGGATAGTTTACTCTTGGAAATTTGATGTTACGAATGTAACAAATTATTATTCAGCCATGCCACTATATTGATTCTGATTGGCTAAGAGTACACAGCGAAACCTTGTTGGAGTGCAGTTTGTGATGTCAAACTCCAGACATTAGGATTGATGCACAGCTAATGACGTCATAACACAAGCCAATAGGTTTGGCCGCTATCTTGGTTTTCATTTTGAAGGCGAAAGCCAATTTTGCCAATATTCTCTTTGAATCTGCTATGCTTTTTGCCGAGAGATCATTGCTCAGGATTTCTAAACATCAACAATGGCTATTTGAATTGAATAGGAAGAGGTAAAAACTAATGGACGTAAGCTGAAGTTGAAAAACCGTTTCGCCTTGAAGGCCTCTTCGTCGACTTCATTTAGCTAGGCCAATTCCTTGAGGCCAACGCCTCAAGTTTTTGTTATCCTCCTCAGCTTCGCTTTGGCAGATAACACAAACCTCGGCATTGCCAAATCTCACTATCATGCTCAACCTCATCCAATAAGTGTTAATTATCAGGGGCGGTGGGTTGTGGTGGATATCCATCTTTTGGTTTAAATAATGTGTAATTAATAAAGTCTCAAGCTCAGGGGGCAGTATACAGCAAACGTATTCAGGTCATTTTTGTAAGAGCGTTTTCTTTACTCAATCCAAGTCCCCCCCCCCCCCCTCCCCCCCCCAAAAAAAATGGTCCGCCGCCTCCTAACCAACCCCCTTTTCCTGGATCTGCCCCTCATTATGTAAATTAAAATAACCCTTGCTTTTTGTGTGGCAGATAATATCTTTGTTGTTCATTGGTGTTGGTTCATGGGCACATCATGAGAAGACAAAATACAACACAATGGGAAGCGTGACAGCTGATCCTTCTGTCTTTCTCATTGTTGTCGGAGTATTCATGTTCCTCCTCACATTCTGTGGCTGTGTTGGAGCTCTCAGAGAGAACAGGTTGCTGCTAAAAATTGTAAGTCAAATGTTAATCTAAATAATAGTAAAGCCCTGGCACCAGGAAGGGAGACATCCATATGTCATCGGGTGGGGATGCTCGTCAGAAAATAAAATTTCAACCATAAAAGATACCAATCTAGGTGTGGTCAACCAGAATTTTAACTCCTAAAATATACTATTTTCAACATTCCGGCACCCTGGCCTGACGACATAATTTTCCAAATTCACGAAATATTATTACCAAACAGATATTTTTAGCTGTTATTTGCAAAAAAGTGGGTGAGATTTCCTAAATTTTTTGGCAAACATGGTGATGATTAAAGGTGTTGATGTTGTTTATGTTCATTGTAATTGTACTGGCAGTTGAGTGGGAGTTTTTGTTTGGAAGGGGGTATGGACATCAAAAACTGTAACTTTATGTAGAATTTATAAATGCTCAGGAATATTTTATTATTATTATTATTATTAACTAATTTGATATGCTGCTGTTTTTTTTCAGTACATGTTTGTTCTTGGACTCTTATTTCTACTTGAAATCATCACTGGATTCTTGGCATTTTTCTTTGTTGAGGAGGTACATGTACAGCTGGGAATAGGTGATACAATAATTGTTTACAACCTGCCTTCATTGCACCCTGAATTAACTCTTTCTAGATATTTTTAAATGATAATGGTGGGGTCATAGGGTGAAGGCAATGGGCAACAGGGTTGTAGCGATATGTATGTCAGTGAAGCCACATAAATAAGTAAGCAAGCAACTTTATTAACATCTCAAATCTTCTAGCCATGCACGAGTGCACTACTAATCTGGGAAACGGAAAACATAACCATTAAATGTACAACAGAAAGGGAAAGCTAAGCCAATGAAAACAATGTACCTCTGGCTCAGACCCTGGGGAGCATACCCAGTAGTTTGACTTTCATCAAAAAATATTGATTCTCTCTCTTGTCTTCTCTTGATTGATACATGGGATAATAGGTAAACTATTGGTCAGGACAACATATATAAAACATATAGACATTCCTTGGAGAAAATATGTCACGAATGTTTCTAATGACGAAATCTGCACCAAGAGCCCAAACAGGAGCCACCGTGTACTCCACTAGGTCTAGCCTTTGCACAGGAGTACAGGAGTAGAAGGGACTATTTTTAGACTGATTTTGAATTTACATCGAGAGTGAGTTGAATGTGTGTAGTGGTGAGTTGAATTGCGATGGCAGTGCTGATTCTTTCGAGAGAGGGGGATATAATCTGTAACCATGACAACTAGTTTTCGCGGGATTCAACATCTAGAATCTAAAAATAGATTCATCTACCCCCACGCTTTGGATGCCCATCACTAGGTGATGGAGACTCCTGTTGATGGGCTCCTTCTTTACCTATCTATAGACAAGAAGTAAAGTGTCAGCAGCCGTCAAACACGTGATCATCAACTACCGCGATGACCCGGATCTACAGAATGCTATTGACGGAATACAGACGGGGCTCAAGTGTTGTGGGGGATACTCGTATCATGACTGGAATCACAATAAATATTATAACTGCTCAGCGCACTCAGTTGAAGCTTGTGGAGTACCTTTCTCATGTTGTGTGAAGGTTTGTTCAGCCATACTTTGTCATAATGATTGTGAAGCAAAACTAAAACCCTGGCCAAATGAAACGCAAGTTCACGCAAGTTGCGAAAATTTAAACATGGTCAAAGTGGACGCAAGTGAAAGCAAGTCATCGCAAGTCTGCGATAACTTGCGTTTCGTTTGGCCAGTGCCGCTTCACTCTATTTACGGTGGTAGAATGCACACGATCTTGTCATCAATGATTCCAAAACAAGGTGGAAATACGTTTGCGGCGCGCGCAGGCGTAAACATAAATGTCTCGTCATTTTTCTTTCAGGATGAAATAAATTCTCAATGTGGATTTGGTGTGCGACGAACAATGACGGTGAGTGAAATTATGTATTCTTGTTTTGATTACTTTTTGAAAAATTGTTACAATTATTACAAGTCTTATTAAGGCCATGCTACACGAGACAATTTTGATGACGACGGAGATGTCACATTCCATTGGCGGATCAAGGTTTTTTACAAAAGGGGGGTCGAGTTTCTTCTTTATTCCTTTGGACAATCTATCTCCGCGGATCCGTCCGCCCTAAGCGCGTAATATTTTTTGAAACCTGCATGCGCCCGCAGCAAAATTATACTATTGCATTTTGAAACACCCGTATTCCACTCGCGATATCGAAATCTTGCGCACTGATAGGCTCATTCAGGGAACCCATTGCGTGATAAATTGCCAAAACATTTGATTGACTTCAGATTGGTTCGGCAGTTGGAATACCCTGAGTACCATTTTCCGAGCTTATTCGTTAACTAGACGCATATCTTACTGACACGACGAGCGAAGTGCGTAGTAAAAGAGTGAAGACTCTGTGACCCACGGTACGCGCAGTTTGACACAATCGAGCAGGACATATTTAGTCGACTTCGATTGTCGACTCAAATCGAATGATCGATTAGTCCGATTGTGTGCGACCTATGATGGAATATATATCGATTTTCGATGATGAAGATTTCGATATTGTTCGATTGCCGAAGAGTTTTCGATTGCCCAACGTTCGATCGCATCGCGTCGGATCGAGAGAACTTACTGGACGCAATATTTCTATATTTTTCAGTCTCAAGAGGCGTCTGCGTATATAAACACACAAGGCTGTATCGACAGGCTTTCTGATTGGATCGTAAATAATCTCCATATTGTTGGAGGACTGGCGTTTGGTTTTGCGGTATTTCAGGTAAGTCCCCGGCATCCCTGACTTCTGCTTAGTCTCGGTCATTTCAGTTAAAACTGACATAGCATTACAAGAAAATGAGTGACGGGCACCAAAACTTGGTCCCCCAGGTCCTGTTTATCACGGGAACTCTGCAGAAACTATCCATGGGAAAGCTAACTTTGACATAGTAGAATTATGGGAGGTGTACGGATTTACCATGGAAAAAACAGCTTTCCCTCGGTAGCCGGGTGACCCGCCTGGGTGAGCTACATGTGAACCAGCTTAGATAGTTTCTCTACTAAGCGTAACGGACTGTTAACCGCTCTAACCTTTAGCAAATGGCAGCGAGTTGAATTTTCAAGATTTTACTCAGAATTCTATTGTAAATGTTAAGTCACGTCTCAAGACCCTCTTTTTAAACAGTTCTCTTAGTTATTTCTTAGTATTGTACTTGGGTTTTTATAGTTTGCTAGTTGTATTGCTTATACATTTTTTAGTATTTCTTAGTATTGTACTTGGTTTTTATTGTTGCTAGTTGTATTGCTTATACATTTTTATTTTTATTCTTAATATATTCAATCATCTCTAGCTACAATATTTTTCTTGTTTTTAGAATATTTGTAAATAGATAAATTTAAAATTGGTTGTTAATTAAATGTAAAAGCATTGACACTTTGTGAAATGCCCCTAAAACATCATTATTATTATTATTATGGATTGGATTTATAACGTTGATTGTTCCCTAACGGAACTCGGCCAAAGGGCATAAGGGCATACAGGTAGCCCGCGTGGATTCGTAAAAAAAAAACACTTTTTATTCCAGCTTTTTGGAATCCTTGGTGCTAGTACTATGATCAAGGACATCGAACAAGCGATAGCTATCAACGACAAGCTTCACGCGGACGCGCATCACGACTACCTCTACAGATCACCTGTCATCAACTATGCTCGATTATTCCTAGCCTGCGTAGCGGCTCTAAAGGGAAGGGTCGCGGCGAGCGAAAACCGGAATAGCGCCGGCCGCAAGGGTTCTGGGACTCTTGCGGCCCGAGCTATTTTCGGTTTTCGATCGCTCCGACTCCCTCCCCTTTTAGAGTCGCTACGCAGGCTACATTATTCCAATCTCGTACCCAGAGCTCCCCGGCGGCGCGTCTCCTCGCGGGGAGGCTCCGTTGACAGCCAACGACGCATGCGTGAGATTTCCCAAAGACCTGCAGAGGGAAGAAACGTTCTGCGCATGCCCCAACGTTCAAAATCAGCCATGAGCGAAGCCTTAGAATGGATGTCACCACAGGGCCTCCCCTGAGAGGTGAGGAGGCCGGGCTCTGTATCAAAAGTTGCGCGTGTGTCAATGGTTTTCACTATATACGGCCCAGAGCTACGAGAATGTAGATTATTCTAGCTATTCTGTTATTCTAATATTGCGCTCAAACGTTACGACATGTGCACTTAGTTCTTTCTCTCAGCGGCTCAGTATCAATTGCGCATGCGTCAATGGCTGTCACAGAGCATCACCTGCGAGATGACGAGGAGTACTGGGTACGAGAATGGTCGCGCGCTGCGCGCGCACTGATTAATTCGTGTGAAGTTTTATGCTGTTTAGTAAAACAATAAATAATAAATGAACATATTATTTACCTGCTCAGTCCACATGGTTTAATACCGTGACAGACGACCTTTAAAATACGTTCAAGGTCTCTAGACATCGTGCAACATTTTTTCTCTATACGGACCTCTCATCCGGTAAATACATATATACACACATCTTGATATACTTTGTAGATTTTTATTTCACAACTACATCCTACTTAAATAATATGCGAAATAAATGGAATTATAATATTTGCGGTTAATTCTAAACTCTGAGTGCATTATACTTTAAAACTTTATGCACTCTTATATATTATCGCCATTCACCCCGGTAACTTAGAGATTTTAAACCAATATAAGCGTTTCTCTAGATTTCTTTAGAAAAATTTAAAGAATCGCGATACAAAACAATAACGATACCACAAATTAAGATTGACGACGTTTAAAGAAAAAGTTGTCACGCTTTGTCGGTGCGCGTATCCGCCAACGAAATTTCCTGCTAAATAGCCGTCAAATTAGTGGTATTGCCCTCCGAAACTCGTCATTACAGTTTATATTTTATCCTCATTGCAGGCCTATGTTGGTGTACAGGAACAAAAGAAAGTTCATTTGTTGCTCTTTGTTCTGTACACCAACATGGCCGCCGCGCTTTTGTGATTTTATTCCCATAGGAATGAGTGCAAACCATAATTGAGTTATATCTAAAGAACAGTTTCCTTTTGAATAACCGTCAGTTTCTCTGCGTCGGCTTCTCTTTGCACGGCCACCTCGTAAGATTCGCGACGTGTAGGCATAGCTTGCCATGCAGGGAACGATCCACTCTTCGACGATCGTTCACTAAACCGCACATGCGCAATAGGTCCATTCCTCTTTATTGTATTCTGTAATGGAGACGCTACATCACCGGTGACGTCATTGGTGTCGTCATTGATTACGTCATTGTCGATTTTGACTTCATAGCTGACGTCATAGCTATTGTGTTTGTTTCCAAATATGGTACGAGGAAGAGGAGCAGGGAGGTGAAGATGGCTACGCTGCCGGCCACGTGGAAAGCACCATTGTAGGAGTTGCATGCTTGGTAAAGCCACCTTGAGAATATAAAAAAATATACATTTATTGCATAGCAGAGCGAACATAAATTATGATTCAGATGAGAATATTAAGCAGAGGCCTCTTTTCTCTGCATTTCGATGCCCGGGTGGGGGGGGGGGGGGGGGGGGGGGGGGGGGTTCTTCACATGTCGACCTGATAGGGGTGCTCGTCGTATTTTTTAGGGGTCAAAATCGACTCTCAGGTATTTTTTAGGGGTATCGGAGAAACATTGTGGCTTTCACTAGTAAATGGTATTTTTTAGGGGTACGCAAATGAATGAAAGGGTCACAAACCAAGTAAACGTTTTCTTTCTTTCTTTGTTCATTTATAGCTCTAAAATAAGCTTGTTTTGAGATGAAAACAATAAACATAACAAAATGGTTTATTGTTGGTACTTTTTAGGGGCCATTTTGTTTTATAAGGTATTTTTTAAGGGTTTTATTTTTTGTGTCCTGGTATTTTTTAGGGTATATTTTCCGATGTCCCGACGAGCACCCCTATCACAATTACATGGGAGAACCCCCCCCCCCCCCCCCCCCCCGGGTTTCGATGGCTAAGTTCAAGCGTGAAAGTGGGCACGAATATCCATTTTATAGTGGAACCATTCCATTTTATAGAATAACACGTTTGGACGGGGTCACCATTCTCGTTCCAAGACTTCCCCGCTTCTTTCCCAGCGCCCTAGCGGCAACTGACCAAGGACAGTTGACGAAAAATTTAACCGCGCGAAGGAAGTCCGTTCTCGGTTGTTCTGTATTGAATTTCGCGCACAGGTCACGTTGTCACCGTCACGTTGTCACCGTCACGCTGTCACAGTCACGTCACAGTCACGCTGTCACCGTTAGGTCTAACGAGAGACCTCTTGGTAATACAACGTGTTGCGACTAACTGAGGCGTCATAATATATAATAATTTAAAGAAATAAGGACGTCGGGAAATGTTTTTTTTTTACGGCGGATAAGTATCAGTTCGATTGTTACAGCCGCCAATCTTGGACGCGCGCGAAAAATCAGTCTGGAACAACGTTCACACGAGACCGGTACAAAACCGGACCGGTACAATTGTGCTACGGTACCGCCTGTTCATACGGTACCGGTACAATTCTGGCACGTTTTGCAACAGTGTTCACACGGCCTAGCCGTGCAAAAAATCGGGCCGGTACCGCATAGTCCGTGGGCCAGGAGTCGACCCCCCCCCCCCCCCCCCCCCCCATACATTTGAGCTTCAAAACCACAGGGTACCCACGTCGTGATGTTGCGAAATATACGAATAAAATACCTGTATTACATCAAAACACTGTATATCACATATTTTGCATAATAACAGCCGAAATGCACTTAATAAAAGCATTCAAAAGTCTTCAAAAGTAGGTTTTCATTGAATATAAAGCACAGGGTACCCACGTCTCATAACTGTCAAAACAGCAGGAAAGTCTTTGGCCGTACATGATTATCACGCGTTCCCTGACCTAGATATACATAAAATAGAGTCTTAGCAGTAGCAAACGCATATTTGCGCCGTGAGGCATATCATGCATTCCATGTTTGTTCTTTTATACATGTATCGGAGCATTAGATGCATTAGACGTTATTACATGTATCGGAGCATTAGATACATTAGACGTTATTACATGTATCGGAGCATTAGATGCATTAGACGTTATTACATGTATCGGAGCATTAGATGCATTAGACGTTATTACATGTATCGGAGCATGTTCGGGCTCTGGAAGTGCCGCACTTTCCACGTTATTACATGTATCGGAGCATTAGATGCATTAGACGTTATTACATGTATCGGAGCATGTTCGGGCTCTGGAAGTGCCGCACTTTCCACGTTATTACATGTATCGGAGCATTAGATGCATTAGACGTTATTACATGTATCGGAGCATGTTCGGGCTCTGGAAGTGCCGCACTTTCCACGTTATTAGATGTATCGGAGCATTAGATGCATTAGACGTTATTACATGTATCGGAGCATGTTCGGGCTCTGGGAAGTGCCGCACTTTCCACGTAAGACTTTCCACGCAAGACTTGGTTGCTTCCCCGGAGCCATTTTGTCGTCTTAGCCCGCTTGTAATCGCCAGATCTGAGCATTATTTGGATTTGAGCATTATGCACGCGGATAGCTTGAATAAGTTGGTAGGGCGGTGATCGCTTACTCCGAAGAATTAATAACTACCCCCTGTTCATGGTATTGAAATGGGCAATTCCAGAAAATAAAGGTATCCCCCCCCACGGGCGGCACTAGTTTTTGACCCCCCCATGCATCCAGAATTTCCAAAATGGTTTACCCCCCCGTGCATATAGAATTCCGGGTAGGTTAAAACCCCCTCCCCTTCAGAAATTTCAACTTTTACCCCCCCTCCCCTCCGGAATCCAAATAATCACCACCTTGTTTATTATTGCGAGAAAAAGTAAAAATTTGCGAGAGGGAAACGTTGCGGAGAAAAAGGCAAAAGTTGCGGGGGTTGTTGCGGGAATTTAATAAATTTGCAAAGTAAAGAAAACACAAAAAGCGCATAATCTTGTTTCAGAATATTAATACAGAGCATGATAGTTTGATTTTGACAACATCCACTGAATATGAGCTCTACATTTTAGCGTGTTTAACTAGTAGCTAACTGGCTATTTTGTAAGATTTGAATTGTAGGGGCAAAAAATCGGATGATATTATCACGGTAAAACTTGAGACTTTCGCCATTCGATCGTAAAATGGGGGAATAGACATTTCAAATGAAGTGTGGAAGCTATTTACTTGCAACACACATTTTCAAATCGCTTTCTAAAACATTTTTTTCCAAATATAACCAATAGGAAAACACATTGGAATGAGCTAGACCAAGCTTGGAAAGCCTAGTTGTTACTTTTTGCGGATCGTCGAATATTTGAGGCTTAGGAAAAACGCATATAGAAACTCTAAAAAGGAGTAAAAGAAAAACATATTATTCAACATGCATATTACATGTACCATTTTGAGAAACGTTTATTAAACTATACCGTGTTGTTCCGGGATTTCATTAGATATGTTTGGGAAAGTTGCGGCGGGTTTTGGTGAAAGTTGCGCGTCCATGCAAGCTCAACTTATCCTGTATCGCCAACATCCTTTATATTAATTTCAATGTGTGATTGTACAAAGTTGAACCTGCTGCGTGATTGAACTAACAGTCGAAATCAGTAGAAAATTATGGAGATTCTGTCTTAGAAGGGACAAGTACGAACTGGCAAGCATTCTCTATCTATCGAATGGCGGCGAAATGACGTGAAATGACGTTATTTTCTTTCTGAAAAACGCTATTTTAGCAGACTGAAAAACACGCGAACTCCTTCAGAAGTTGGGCATCTTCAGACCCCCCCCCCCCTTGTGACAAGAAATCCAGCTTCGAAAACCCCCCCTTGCAATCAGAATTCCGAGCTCTTAAACCCCCCCATCCCTTCGGAATTTCCAAATGCCGCCCGTGGAGGGGGGGGGGGGGGGGTACCTTTATTTTCTGGAATTGCCCAATACAATAATTTGGCGTTATGCTTTGGGATTTGATGTTTACTTCTATGCCGTAGTACGGAAAAGAATACTAAAAGTTCTGCCGAGTGTTCTCATGCTCTTGAATGTGCAGGATTTCTATCAGTATTGCGACTTTTAGATTGTGACAGGAAAGTAATAGCTAGCTGCTTACCAATACGCACTTGCGTGTCTCTGTTTAAAATAATGCAGCTCATATGTACCACAAGTCAAAAGTTGCGCTACGTTCGGATATGGTGTGCTTTGCTGACGGGAAATTCTTGCTACGCGAAATTCTTGCTAGGAGTGATGGAACTTTTCTTTTGGATTGCTTAGCGTGTTCAGATATCATCCGAGTCTTTGATGAGTTTTGCTGGTCCCTAAAAAAAATAAATCAAAATAATACAAGCAGTTAAACTTTAGAGACTGTGTAAGGCTAGTATTTTTAACTCCCCTTACACAGTCTCTATAGTTCTACCCACGGAGCATGAATTGGGAAAGGGTTCCATGACATAAATTCAAACATTGTACATGTAATATCAATAACAGGTAGAGCTTCAATCTCACCATTAAAATTTTGAACCCACAGGTCACTGTTTTCTATCATGTGACACAAAAAATTGACACGTAACTAAGCACTGAAAAACATCAAGCCTGTCAACTTTTTAGACATCATGTGATAGAAATTTGCAACCCACAGGTGCGAAAGTGAAACGGCTCGATTGCAACTTTACCTGTTTGATTGTATGTTACAAACACCGTTGATCACTCTTTGATATTCAGGGAGTGGCTTAATTCCAATTATTTCTGGTACGACAAAAGTAGTAAATGCTGTTTTCCTACCATAAAGCATTTCACATACTTTTTTGCTATGAAGTCCCCATGTCACATCTAAATCAGGGTAAACAATTGAATTTCCGGCACGAAAACAGATGCACCAATACTGTAGTAGGTTTCTCTTTTCATTGATGCATTTCTTTTTTACATTTCTAGGCAGCAGTTCGATTAGTATACAGAAACCTTTCAACTGAAGATGAGAATGTCACCTGGGACTTCACCAAAGGGTAATATATTGTCAATGCAACAATGTGTGAATTAAATGCAATACTGAGGGCTCGGGTGATTTTTCTTCTATTTGAGGGTTTGGATGAAATCGAAAATGTTTTTTGAGATGTAAACAGTATACATATTCTATGGACAGGACGTTGTAGACTATTTAAATCACCAGGGTAGAAAAGAAAACAAAAAAATTGGGGATCAATCTATTAAAATGTCAAAAAAAAACTTTTCAGGCTTGAAAATTCTCGGGCATTTCAAGAAACGGCCCCCTGCAATAGCTTACCACAATTTTCATAATTCTGAAAACAGATGCCTCTATGCACTGATACTGTAGCAGGTTTTTTGTAATGACAGGAGTTTGATTGACGGAAACCAGAAGATGGTTTGATGGTTGGAAATCGTTAGCGAGAGTTTGCAGAATTATGAAAATCGCCGTAAAACTATTTTGAAATTAAAGGATAAAATTTTAATAAAATGCTTCCAACTTATCTTAGGTGCTAAAAAGAACTTCTGAGACAATAACATTGGTGCCATTTCCTCCATTTTTGGAACCCTAATTGTCAGATGCAGAAGTAATAGAAAAACAATTTTCTTTCTTTCAAAGAGACTGAGAAGACTCAGATCAGGGAATCTATTACCCTTATTGGTTGGTCCTAAATTAAACAAAGTAACAGTGAAATGAAGTGGCAACAACCTATTCAGTGGCCATTAGCATTTTCTAGGGCTGCAAAAAGGGCTCAGGAAATAGACATTGATGCATAAGCTATTTCATAATAAGGATTGATTCATAACCAAAGTAGTGTTTAAAAAAACAGACTTTTAAAATAATAGATGCAGTTGTTATCTTCAGTTTGCCATTTAACATTATGGTTTTCATTTATTAGTGTCAAGCACGACGACAACGAAACAGTAAATAGAAAAATTTATGAAGGAGTACGAAGCCTGGAAAAAGATGTTCAATTTGAACTATGCCGAGGTAAGATACATATACAGCCCTCCAATTTCAGTCTAATCCCCTTCTGAAGGTGCTATGCCATATTTTGTGGTGTCACTATACTGTTGACTTATGGTACCAACTTATCACATGCAATTTTGAGAGGGCCTACACTGTTATTTTATGTATTTTTGCAATTTTCCAAAAAAAAATGATTTTTCGACTACTTTTAAGGTCTCGTGAAAGGTAAAAATGTAAAAGTTCATAAAATGATATTTTCCCGAAGTTCATTTGATACAGTCTTATAATATATTTCTAAAACCTCAATGACGCGTCAACTGTTTTCCTAGGCTTCCATTGCCCATTCTTTTGTATTGCCCACCACTCGTTTTCTGTAACTTTACACGCTTTTTCTAGCACTTTAATTTTAGGTCAAATTTTCACCTTCACGAAGCTTCAGACCCCGCACGATTCAAGATATCGGCCTCAAATTTTCTGTGTCGTTAGAAAATGATCACAACTACTAAAAAACCGTGTGAGGGAAATTTTATTTTGTACTTGGAAAAGATTTTATAATAAATTTTGTGGCCACAAACTGCAAAAAAATGTGACTTTCAACTTCGCGACCTAATATTTTCGTAAATATGCAAAACATCGAAACTCCCTGACATGTGCAGTTCATTTCTCCGAGATTAAAATCCGACAAAGTGTGAAATTGTGCAACAAACCACTAATGGTCTGGAGCTTCTCAAGTACGTAAACAAGGTGGTTTTTAGTTTGGGGTCTCTAAAATACAAGAAAAATTTAAACTTCGATAAGCTAAACAACCTCATAAGATAGAGCAATATTTTAGCTTTAAAATGATATATATATAGCGCCGAAATTTTTTTCCAAAAGTCACCCCTCACAGGTTTACAGAGACCTATTCTGCTTGGACGTTATTTTTTCCCTTTTCAGATCACGTGGCATTCCCATGAGCATTCTTTTTGTCTTTATCTGTTAACACACCAAAGAATATATGAATATGGAGCATCTAAAACAAAGAAAGATCTATTCAAATGAATGCCACATGATTTGAAATAGAAAAACATTAAGAGCAAAGGGCAGCAGATGAATATATAGTCAAGTAAAGCCCCATTTACACAACATACATTTTTGGCATGGCTTAAATAAAAAATGGTTCTGGGCCTACCTCGTCAAGTAGTACCAGCATTGATGAAATTTCTGTCCGGCTCTGGCAAAATTTAATGCAGCAATTTTACTTTACACAGTGCAAATATACTTCCCTGCTAGCAGAGGCCTTTTTTCTCTGCATTCTGCTAGCAGGCCTCTGCTAGCAGGGAACAAATATACCCGAGCCGTGCCATTAAATTTGGTACTCGTACCACTTTTTATCCGAGCTGTGCCTAAAAATCCCTGTCGTGTAAATGAGGTTTCTTTCTGTCAGTATTTCATTGGCTAGCCAAGTTGTTTGTGTGTCTGTTTACATGGTTGTTTAAATGAACCAGCCCCCAACCACGCGAAACACCAGACATGCAAACAACTTTGCCTAAGCTAATAAGAGACTGAGAGAAAGAAATCTCTGCTAGGTCTGCTCATTCTCAGTCCCATCTCTCCTAGAGCATTTTGAGCTATGCCTATCCTTTTTTGAATAGATGTCTTATAACAAGCCTATTGAAGGCTAAATTGTCATCCTTTAACAAACCACACTAGACTGTTTTAGAACATGACCAATGCCACTCAGCCAATCAGCAACCGGCATTTGCGTCCCCTATATCCCATAGAAACTAAAGCGTCAAGCGGCGAGGGCATTGAACAATAGGGAAAATTAGGGGTTTGTACATAGTCATTAGTATGCATGCTCATAGTCATTAATATTCTCTGGTTGCACCTTGCATTTTCATTGTTCTCTTGAAGAAGAACAAAGAAAACCAAGGTGCAACATAGAGAATACTAATGACTATGGGCATGAATACTAATGACTATGTACAAACCACACCCTGTTCTTCCCTCGCCGCTTGACACAACCAACTCTACAAAATAAAGGAAAGCATTGACTTCATTGTCATCTTTAGCAAAATAGCCCTTTATTACAAGTCTCTCTCCAACATCTTTCTATAACAAAATAAACAAATCAAATTAGTACATTATCAACATTGAATTCGAAGTTTTATTAGGCAAAAAGTGTTGCCTGTTGGACAAATGCAATTCTAGGTTGTTTTGACCAGTTATCAAGACGATGGAATTGGATTGCGATTTCAGCTATTTTCTTGTCAGAGAAGTGGCCAGCAAGCGTGCAAGAACCCCCTAAGAACATAGCTTTTGTTCTGTAGTTAAGCATAGCAAATACCTAAAAGTTTCTCCACGAACATTTTGCATTTTGATGTTCCCTTTTCATGTATAACGTACTGTATTTTTAAGGGAAAAACTTCCACCTTTCGCATCAGTTTATTGTCTGATTCACTCAACTCTTGGCTGTCTCGAGGAATTTGAAGAACATTTGAGTCTCAAATTGCTAAAACAAACTCGAATTTTGCCAGCCTCGAACATCAGCGCTCTTGCAATTCTCATAGTCTCATAAGAAAGCCCCGGGAAGAAACAGATTGTCAATTCAAAGTATGTTTTACCAAATGTTCCGCTGTAATGCGACTTCTGAGTTCAATTTTCGGTGTTCGATCCAAACTTTACGGATTTAGGGAGCGGTCATTAACTAATGGGGGGAGGGCCGGTAAATTTGTGGGGAGGGCCACGTTTTTTGGGCACCCATTTGGGGAGGGCCAACATTTTTTGGGCGCCCCTTTGGGGAGGGTCACAACTTTTGGGCCTTGTTCAAATTGAACTGATAGCCTAAACGAAAAACGAGCGAAAATAAAATCAAGAGATAAGAAAGTAGAAAGCGTGCAAATCAGGAAGAGAGGCAGAAAGTAATAGGAAGAGAAGCATAATAAACAATGAGGCGCGCTTCGCGCGCATAAAGAATATAATTTTCAGTTTCAGTTTCAGTTTATTACTATTTTTTTAAAATATATTGAACAAATTACACTGTAAAAAATAATGAGCTGTTTTGGCCCCGAAGGCCAAAACGGCCCCAAGGATGCAAGGGCCAATTTGGCCCACATGGAGCTGTTTTGGATAAGATGGGCCAAAATAAGTACCTGTTAGGGCCAATTCGACTATCTTTTACTCTAAATAGGCCCCTCAAAATTTGGCTCCTTTACAACTGGGCCCCAAAATTGGGCCAAAATTGCACCATCATGGTACACATAACAAGGCTTGTGATTTTTGTAAACGTTTACCCAATAAATTTGTCGTAAACAGTCAGGGCAACTTGAAGTAATGAAATGACATTTCACAAATAATTAAGGTCTTCACTGGAGTAAAAAGTTCCATACAACATCGCCAATGTTTCAAAGAATTTAAGATTTAAAAGAAGAATACAAAAGTTATGGCAAATTTGACTCTTTCCCACAAATACAAATCAATTCTATAAGCACTTCTGTAAAAAAATAAAGCTAAATAATAATTAAATGCGATTTGTTCTCATTGCCTTTTAAGCTACCCCATCTATATGAAAGGCACTCTACCTTTGACCATAAAAATATAAAAATATAAAAGTACAATTACGAAACAAGGGGGCCTATTAGCAATTTTATTTCCCTATTGAGGCTTACAGAACTTTGGCATTTTAGACATTCAATGCTGAACCATTAAATCTACATTTGTTCATTGTATATGTCTAAATCATATTTGGGGCAAATATATTTAGAGTTGTCATTGCGATCCATGCTGCTGCATATGTTTAATGGCTTGTAGGTTACCAACTCTGACTGCTGCCTAACCATCACACCCCCTCGATTTACAAGTCTTACCTTAAATGCGTGCAAATGACTATCATATTGTAATGTCACTATCTCTTTCAAAATGAAAAAAACCTGGCCATTTGCCTTTACAGGTACTGTGACGATTTTCTGCACCTCGGAAAATTCTGGAAAGATACCATCGCTGCCTGTGTGGACAATTCCTCCCTTTTTGTACTTAGTGCCATGAACAGTACACCAGTTTGCCCTAAGGATATGAATGAATTTCAATAACTAATTAATTCAGGCAGATGCTTTCAAATGCTTTCACATGAAGAACTTAATAATTTTGTAGATGAATTTCTCCAGCTTCACTTTTGTTACAGGTCTGACTGAATTAGCATCATGTAGCAAAACTGGTCAGTCTTCAACACAATTTACATTCATAACTTAATGAACTGTTTTGAAATTTCACTGTTTGATATCTCTATCAAAGTCTATGCCATCAATTGATGCAAAAGACAAGAAAATGTCCCTGAATCAGGCTTTATGTGACATAATTCTACCCCAAATCCTCTAAGAACCTAGTAAAGATGCCAAGGATTGGAAAGGAGAGGGGTTGTTGTTATACAATTGCAAATTTCTTTTGATCGGCTGAAAAATCTGTGAGCTAGTTTATGACAACAATATTGAGAGCGACCAGGTGGTACCTTCAGAGCAATCTAAGGACTGAGGTAAAACATTTCCCAATCTCCACATTTTTAACAAGGGGTCCATGGACTAGGGGGTACATGGACAGGGTCAAGAGGGGTCCAATGGATGGGGGTCCAAGAAGCACAGGTCAGTGTTTCGTACCTACCCACACAAGGATGATCATATTGGGGAAACTCCAGAAATTCAGAAATTCCAGGTTGGGTAAGGGCAAAAATAATCAGGGTCAGGGCCCGACACTGCGACCATATGGTCACCAAATGGGGACTAAATGTGGGAGCTTTGCGACTAAAATGTTAGTTGCCAAATGGTATCCCATCTTGTTTTAGTTCAGCTAAAACAACGTTTGTGTGGCAACTATTTGCTTTTTGTGGACTAAACTTATTGAATTGGTTGCCAATGGCACCTACTATACACCAAAAAAGGTAATATCAGGCCCCGGGTGGTGGTAAGTGAGCCCGGGGTCCTCATGAACAACTGGTTCAGGATTGTTTTGTTACTGCCCAATCTATTCTTAAATAATAAAGCTTACTCATGAATTATATCATCATCTTCCAGCGTGTCTAGTCTCGCTGAGAGCATGTCAAAGTAGGTTGCATTGTTAGCCTCTATTTGGGTTCCTAAAAGATAAAATACAACTCTTCAATGTTCATTACTTAAAATACATGCCCTGCTGATAACTTTTGGTTCCATAAAGCATGCTGAAATCCCTGGGAAGGACGGCTTTGAAAATTCAGCAATTATTCAGAAAGCAGGGCTTGAAATTGCGCCCGATACAGGCGTAAATATGACTAAAATGTTTCCTTTTATGCCTAACTTTTTAGTCCTAGGCTAAGAATAACGACTGTGTTTTCAGTTTCTACAGTGTTTCCTAGTAGATTTATGCCTAGATTTTTAATGAATTACACCTATAATGTTGGTAAAAGGTGTAAAACTACGACTATGATTATTTCTTAATTTCGAGCCCTGGAAAGTATGAGATTCAAAGCAGGAACTTCAGCATCAACAAAGATGATGATTGCTGACAATTTATCTTATCAGAGCAGATTTCAGATGAGCGCTGAAAACTAAACAAAAAAACAAAACCACTAGCCAATCAGGAGTGGAAGCCATTTAACAACAAACCAATTAGAGGCAAGTTAGCAAGACTTGCGTTTAATCATGATGTAAGCAATGGCGTGTTTTGTTTTAGTTTGCAAATTTGATTGGCTGAAGGACGAAAGACTTCACTCTCTACCAAAGAAAACACTGACATAACAACAAAGGCCTGATTTACTCTCAAAGGGTCATCTGAAATCGCTCTATTCACAATGACAAAGTGATCACTTACCTGGACCTACTTCAAGGGGTTTCTCAATCGATTGTTGTCCATGTCTACCTCCTGACAACTCGTAGCATTGCCTCAATTGGTGGCGAAGGGCCAGTGTCCAAGGGATATTTGTGAAGTTGCCAAGAGATGCAGCAAGCTTCTTTAATCTTTCGTGCTTGGCCTCAAACCTCATGGTCCACGATCGCACCATTGGTCCAAGCCTACGATATAAATAAATCAAGTGTTCATTTACAGTTAAATGAAGAAGGCTGAATCAGTCAAAGCAGATGAGGCAGTTCCCCCCTCCCAGGGAAGTAATATTTTAGTGTCAAATGAAGTAGGGCTAGGGTACATATTGGACCTTGGTGTTGGTTCCCTGGTTTGCCCGTCGCACCTCCTTGAGTCAGTAAGGATATCGAGTTTCAGATCTGGCAGAGTGAAGTTGATAATGATAATAAGGGAAAAGATGGTAAACAAAAAAAATTGCGAACATAATTGTTTACTTAAAACCAAATATAAATGTGCAGAATACCTATCACAGGTTTCCAACATAAATCACTGTATAGCCATGACAAAATTACGACTAAGCAATCACAAACTTGAAACAGAAGCAGCCGGTCGACATAAAAGACCATACAAACCACCAGAAGAAAGATAATGCTTTAACTGCATCAATAAAATGGAAGACGAAAACACTTCATGATGAAGTGCAAAGCATACAATGAAAATAGACTTCATTTTATTGATGCAGGGCGGCAATAAAAATAGCACCCACCAACAAATAGCTAAGTACATATGGGAACGCTTTGAACTGAGATGCAACCTCGCACAATAGAAGCTACATATGAAGTATATAGTCTTCCTTTTTGTCTTTTTAATGTAATCGATTTGTGCTAACACTGATGTACTGTAATTTTGTAAATTGTGCCAAATAAAAGTATTGTATGTGTGTATGCATGTATGTGGGGAAAAACAGCTTGCCCCCCCCCCCCCCCCCCCCCCTCTCTATAGTAGCCTAAGTTATTTTCTATTGAAATAGGTTCACTTTGCTGACGGTTTGACAGTTAGTTTGTTACCTTTTCATTGTCCTAGGATAGTGGAGTAGATAATGCATCTTTGGAATGACTGAACAGTTGGGATACAACTGGACAAACGTATTGTGGTGTTCTGTGATGAGGTCTCTCAAGTAGGAAGCTTTGCGATTTGTTGTAACCTCTGCAAAAACAATCTCCACTATATCTAACAAAGTTAGAAATAGATGCCACTTTTCATCATCACCAGGCATGTGTGGGCCAATCATCAGGGGCAAAAATCTACCCAGACACCACATCTGTGAAGCTATAAAAACAAGATTAAAGCAAACAGCTAGCTAAAAAAGGGGCCAATCATGTTTTTGTCAAACATTTCTTGAGGGAGATTATATTAACAAATGATTTATTTTGAATAATAAGCAGGAATGTTAAAAAAGATAAAAATAACGAATCTGTGGCTATGCATAATTACCTCTCTGTTTGAGCGAGTTTGTGCATGAATTTAAAGTTGCAGTGCTTATCACAGATGGCTTGTTGGAAACGTCAGCATATCCATAATCAAAATCCCGAATCCACTGATTAAGGTTGTCTAATGTAAAGAATTTCTCACTGATTGCATACTTGATGAGTTCCTTCACCTCATACTGCAACAACCCTTCTAACAAATCATGCATAGCATCACCAGGTAAGCCTTCTATAACATGGAAGTATCTGGATTGGTTCAGAATAGATCGGGCATTTATTCCAAACTGAGATGTAATATCTTCATCAGAGTTTTCAATTGCTCTACAGTGTCGATCATACATTACACGTGTGCGCAGCTCAAAATCATCTTCTTCAAACTGAAAGAGTGAAGAAACAAAGACGGATGGTTATAGCCAAATATTTTACTGAATAAATGCTAAAGACCATAACAAGAAAAAAGAAGGAACAATTGCTGCTTGTTGTAGATTTTGACTTTGAATAATAATAATTAAATCGAATGTTATTCACCACATGTATGTATACAATAATTGCAATAGTTAATAGGTAGATATTTCACTGGTACATGCACTACATGCTGCATGTGCTGCAATTCAATGAAAATTGCACTTTGACAAAATCAGATGTTTGAAATATGCATTTCCAATGGATGCCTGCTTATATTGAGATCCCTCTGTATTAACTCAGTAATCACCTTAGTAGCGACATCATTGGCATTTCCCATGCAGACTCTGCATTTCAAAGCTGCTGAGCTTCCAATTTTAAATCCACCCATCTCCTGGGAGGCAAGATTGTCCCCTGAAACAAAGGCTACAGTGCCAGTAAAGGACTTTTGTTCTCCATTTATAAGAAATTCATAACCTCTATCCTGAAATAAATAGAATAACCGCTTCAATCATTTATCCAATATCAAATTAAATTCTTACAAAATGACAAATGGGCACAACTATAATTGCAAAAATGATGGAAAATCCAAGTTTGATGTGCAACAACATTGTTTAATGAATGTACCATCTTTGAATTATATTTGCATGTTATGGTATTATTTCATGTAAAATTAATAAAAAAGGAACAACCTAAAATAATTCTGAAGAACATTACCTGCTGAATAATGAAGCCTCTGGACATGTTATTTCAATTTTTGCACACTGACCTGTTCTAGTTGATCAAGCTGAATAATAAATGCCCTCAGTACTTCATTGCATCCATATTTTTTTATAACACTTCTCTTGGCTACAGCAAGGAGCTGCATTGCCTTCAACTGTGAACGGTGCAGTGGGTCAATGTTCCCAAGAGTATAGTAGAAAACCCCTAATATTAGCAGTAAATTAGGCAAAGAAAAACGAGGAGCAACATGAAAAACATTACTGATTATAAAGTTAAGAAAAAAACAATGGCGTGGCATAATACAACAGCTAAGATAATTTTTCAAGGAATAGATTTACTGCTTAATATGACAAATTAGTTGTAAGCCCTTTATTGAGTCGCAAAACACCACAGGCTTACCATCCTCCAGTGGTTATGTTTTATCCTCCAGCGGTTATGTTTTGACTCGGCAAGCCGCTTAGCGATCTCTTGTGTTTACCCCACAATTATATCGCTCTCAGAATTTGCTCCCGTAAATCATCTGTCATAGAATAAACTCTAATTCTGTTGTCTCTGATGTGGAAAAACATCGAAATAGTAGGGAATTATGGCACTGAGACATCAAAGACAACACAATTAGAGTTTATCTGACCTTTATTCTATGACAGATGATTTACGGGAGCAAATTCTGAGAGCGATATAATTATGGGGTAAACACGAGAGATCGCTGAGCGGCTTGCCGAGCTGCTACAAGTCAAAACATAACCGGTGGAGGATGGTAAGCCTGTGAAAACACCTTCCATGAACATGTAAATAAGAAATATTTATATTACCAACTTTATGCTTAGAGGTTTTGCTGCCCAGAGGATTCACAACTTCAACTTCATCATAATATAATATAATCTGCAATGCATGTGGATTCCTTGAGAAGAGAGGGTGCTCCTTGAATGTCCTAGCATCACAGTAATCAGAAATCATCCCGTCATGTCGCTGGTGGGGATTCTCAACCTATGAGGGGGAACGAGTTTTAGATTGGGTGTACAGTATTTCTCAAAATTTCCTACATTTTTATAGGACTTTCTTGATCCTTTCTTCAATCCCTGCTAACAGAGGCAGATTTTATTTTGTATAGCAGGGAGCCTCGCCATGAAACATCACTTTGTTTTGAAGCCAAGTTTTTACGCTAAGCCAATAACATACCCAGCATCTATGTATGCCCTTAATATCTAGTAACGTATTAAAGTCCCTGTTATGATTGAACTCTTTGCTATCAATTAGTACCTATTGTAAACATTATAGTTAATATTAGTATTGTTATTATTAGTTCGTACATTTGTAAACAATTTGGTGACACCTGATGGACCTGATGAGATTTTCCGTTGGTAAATAAACAAAGAACAATTGGCAACAAACATAGACAAAAAAATTGTGTCCAATAAAAATCTAGACTAAAAATTTCATTCATATGCTCTGGAGAAATCATTTTTTATTTAATTACCTGCTTCAAAATAGATGGGTCATTCAACCATTGCTCTAAGCTTTCAAGGAAAGGGATATCAATGACCTCATCATCACATTGAACCCTTCTCCTCTTTGATCCTTTTAGTCGGTGTCCATGATAATGGCCAAGGACGCGCTTTACAGGTTCCTTTCCAAAAGAATATAAAATAGACTTTGTTAACCAGGGCTCAAAATTAACAAACAATCAGCCGTAATTTTATGCCTTGAACCAGCATTACAGGTGTAATTCATCAAAAATCTAGTCGTAAATTCACTAAGACAACACTGTAGAGACTGAAAACATAGACGTTTTTATGTCCAAGTCTAACAAGTTGGGCACAGGAAAAATTTTACGTGCATTTATGCCTGTATCGGGCACAATTTCAAGCTCCTGGAGTTACTGCAGAATACCCAACGCTGATTTGCATCTCTCAGAACGAGGTGACATAACACAAAAGATCTTCAGCTTCAAATCAGCGGGCGGGGGGGGGGGGGGGGGGGGGGGGGGGGGGGTTCTGCAGTCTAGCCCAAAAAACAATTT
Source organism: Scolanthus callimorphus (assembly GCA_033964015.1). Taxonomy (NCBI): domain Eukaryota; kingdom Metazoa; phylum Cnidaria; class Anthozoa; order Actiniaria; family Edwardsiidae; genus Scolanthus; species Scolanthus callimorphus. Next base: position 16,434,904 of record CM066922.1, read on the forward strand.
CTAAAAGGGATAAATAATTATTTGGATAATTTAGTTTGAAAAATCAAACTTTAAAAATGACACTTGCCAATACAACACAATTCAATGTCTTTTTTCACACTTACCACAAGCCCAAATTTTTCTTTGAATACTTGTCTTTGTCTGTGTTCAGTTTCCAGATCTTGAAATGGGTTGATCTCATTTGAATTTTGCCTAAATAAGTCTTGCCATGTGATGTTTTGCAAATCATCGACAACGTCTAGTGTTGATAGCTCCTTACTAATATTCACACAGACCGACTTCACAGCCACAGAGATAAGGGTGGTTGTGCTTTGAATGATGTCATCCAATGCTTTCTGTGATAGATTATGTGATTCCTTTATTCTTAAGAGGTATGCAGCACTTGTACAGTTCAAATCCCCATGAAATGTTCCATCTGCATCATCATCATCTGATAGAAGCTCACCTATAAATTCATCATCAGATTGTTCCTCTGGCAATTCATGCCGCACAAAATCCACAGGCTGTGTAATGTCACGTGCATTTTTTACAAAATTCTTGTGAGATCTGTAGATATGGCTTCTGTAGCCATAAAACGTCTTGTAAGTCACTCCACAGCCATCTATACCACATAAAACCCGAAAATTTGGATCCTCTCTATGAACTCGCTTTATGTGACTGAGAAAAAGCGCAAAATTTTCAAGGACGACATTGCACAATGTGCACTGAAGACCCATAACTTGCGAATTATAGAGGGTGAACCTCTGAAGGGTAATGATAATATCACAATGTAAACATGATCCGTGGACGTTCGTCGTTCTGATTGGGAGACATACTTTAATGCCAAACTACTATTAAGGATTAAGATATGGGTATAAAAGGATTTTCCCTCCAAAATTCGTCCTCTTTCGTCGAAGTCCTCAAGACAACCAGAAGAGTGCAGAAGCGAGCGACCTTTCAGCTCTGTGTTTCACCTATACCTCGTGCTCTTTAACGAAGTACCAACTCCAAAGTCTGCCATGGAATTTGATCCAGATTTTACAAAGGAAGAAGTTGTTTCCTGGCTAAAGGCAAACGGATTTTGTCCCGAAGCTACGCACAAATTTGGTAAGAAAGCGAAATCCACGTGTGTAAGCTAGTAGCTCTTGCAAGAAGCTCACTGACGACTTGCTTGTTTCTTTTCTTTTCCTTCTTAACAGAGAAGGACGCTGCCGATGGTAAAGATCTTCAGGACATTGCGAAGCACGACGGCCTATTGAGGTTTTACTTCCCGACACTGAAAGGGCGCCTGAATTTTCTAAGGAAAGTGGAAGTACAAGACGAAGAGACTGATTCTATCAGTGTGAGTTCGCGCTCGTTTCGCGCCATTGATCAGGACGCTATGACGCATGCTCAGTAATCTGAGACGCCGGTTTCCGGTTTCAGTGGCTTACAATTTCAGTCATGCGCACCAAGAGCTTGCTTTTGATGACGGTTTAGGTTCGGTTTGAAAAACGGAACACTGAAGCTGGAAAGATGTTGATTACACCTCGAAATCTCCGAATTACTAACCCCAGTCCTTTAATTATTCTTTTCCATATTGTAATAGGTATTCTTTATATATTTTTTTTTCGCAGTCTCCCATTGCTGGGCCAAGTTCTGTTAGGGACGTGGATACAAGCTTTCCGAAGGCGAAATCAAATTCCAGCAGCGCCTCTAGCTCTCTACTTGATATTTCCAGCATTTGCGACTCGGAAGACGAAGAAGAATCGAGATCGAGCAATAGAACGTCGACACCGAAAGGAAAGGCCCCGAAGAAACTAGTTGTAAGTGTCCTATTACAAAGCTCATTTACTTTAGCCCGGGGACAGCAACATTTTCAAAATTCCCTAGGGTAGCCAGTGGTGTGCAAATGCCCCACGGTGTCCTGGGTAGGGGATGATCACCACTGGAATTGACTGATACATTATAATCGACAAACGTATTTTTTCAGCAATTTAGAGCAAACAAGTAATGAGTGTTGAATGCTAATGTGAATTTTTCTATTCTATCTCAACCAATAACAGGATAAAAGGGATAATCCCTCAAGATCATCTGAGAAGAAAATAAAACCCTATGGAGGAAAGGTGAGATCTGTAATAGATTAGGAAATTATTAGACTTTACCTAAAAAAATAACATAAGGCTTATAAGACATGATCAATGTATGCCCATGCAGCTGTTTTAAACCCAAATACAAAATGATTACACCGGTTCTGAATAAAATGTATATTTGAAGTGAATGCAAAGTGTACACCTGTGAAATCCGTCAAAATAGAGTATCGTGATCCTGCAAACTCTTGTGAAAACCCTGGATACATTGTCCATCGGAACTCACTTTATAATGCTGAGATAATCTGCAGTTCTTCATGGGTTGGCTACTTTCAATTTGAACCATCTGTTCTGAAAAGTGACAACTGCCCTGGTTGACCGTTTTTCATAGATACATTCAGACATTCTGCAGTATTATGAAAGCTTCAGTAGTTGTCAGTGTGAGTCACTCATTTTTGCCCTTTTGTTGCAGATTCTACCTAAATGGGTGTCAAATTTTGAGCTCCCAACACGGGTATGTTATTGTTAGTTATTGTTTTGTGTGTGTGGCTGAGGAAATGCACTGCAGTTGTAGAGCATTGAATCAATAGCTTGTTTATTACAAATTAGTAAATTTAGCATTGCAGTTTCTCTTTAAGAGACATAGTTGTCACTGGACAGTCACAAAATATCTCTTTGACAGGGGTATGTCTTCACTGTACAATGGAAAGTTGCCAGCAGTGTGTTAAACAGTGCAAAAAATGCTGGCAAGCTTGGGAGGTGGCCAGCTAGTTCTGGCAGCATGTGTAGTGCCTTAAATGTTGATATTTTATTCTTTTTTTACTAAGCACCACTCTTTCCAGCTGTTATGTTGATAACTGGCTCCCAGAAAATATTATTTCATATACACATTACTTTTTATAATGATTTCAGTTCTTTCAAATCATGAGACTACTTTTCTTTCAAGTTAATTAATCATTGTACTTTCTTCTAGTTTTCAGCATCTGTGGAAGCAGGGCTGAATTCAGGTCACCTGAAACCTAACCTGAAGAGCGAGTTAGTGAGGGATGTCTGCATCAATATTAACAATTATACCACATCACTTAAGACACCAGAGCGAGAGTGGATTGCACAAGAGATCATAAAGAAATATCCTTGTCTGGCAGACAAGGTGACGAATCAGGATGACAATGAATGGGTTTGTACACAGAATTATTCTTGAAAAAGTCATATATACAAGTGCCACTCAGAATCCTGAGGCCTGGAATTCCGCATGATATGGCCCTTTAAAAAGTTATTCTTCCAAAATAGGAACAATCTCATGGGTGCTGCAATTTATTGTTTTATGCTTGAGGTAGACACAAACTGTACTGAAGTTGCATGTTAGTCTCAGTACAACAGGTGAAGAAAAAATATATCCTTTCAGAACATGTTCTAATTCTTGGCTTGAACTGGTCACATGGTCACTTTAATATATCTCCCTAAACAATATCTATGTAGCCTATGTGGCTGTAGTTTCTGGAAGGGCCTTTCCATTTTTTAGCCGCACCCCCTACATAAGAGTTTTTGCAAGGGGGTATAGCAAAATGGCCTTTTCCGATAGGGTCAAGCCAAAAAAAAGCTCTTCTGTAGTTCAGAAAAAAATATTTACAAATGTAACCCCCTAGTTTTGAAAACACTTACTTTGATGTTTGCCTTCTTTTAAAAGGATACCATCGATGGTAAACTCTTCAATCGTTGGAAGAAGATCCAAAAACGCAGTCGGCTAAATGGTGTAGCAGGGGAGGCAGGGGAGGTACCAAAGAAAAAAGGAAAGAAGGGACATACTTGGGCAGAAATCCCAGATATACCTGAAGGGGAGTCCTTGGAGAGCCTGCGCAACTTTGCGAAGGCCAACAGGGCAGAGCTTGCTCAAAAACCAAAGAAGCAGAAGCTCCATAAAGATTTTATGGACAAGACATTCCCACTTCGACGCCATGACATCTTGACATCGCCCACATTAGTCAAGAATGTGCTTTCAGATTACCCTTCACTAAAAAACATTATCCACGTAAGTGTCAAATGCCTTTGATACTACCTTTTTGCAACAATTTTTATGGATCAAACCATCTTTTCACCTGAGCTATTCACTTCAGGGCAAAAGTATTATTATTTAAAAAATGAAATTTGAAAAATATTTGGAAGATTACAGGCCCATAGTCAACCAGGTCCCAAAGAGGTTCATATTGTATAATATTTGCATTTCATCAATTTTTCTACTGCGGCTTTGATGCCATGGGTCTTTAAGGTTACTGAGAACATGATTGTTTTTCTGAGGACGTGCTGTGAAGGTTCTCAGTAACATTAATAGAATAACATTTATGTCAACGGAATAGAATTATGCATAAATTTATACTTCCTTTTCACACAATGGGCAATTCCAGAAAATATATGTACCCCGGGGGCAGGCAGCATTTGGAAATTCTAAATGGGAGGGGTTTCCAAGCTCGGACTTCTGCCTGCATGGGGGTTTTCGAAGCTGGAAGTTAGTATAACCTCTCAGGAATTCTATCTGCATGGGTAAAGGGGGGCAAGGGTGCCACATGGTCATTTTGTCAAGTACGTGCAAATGCATATATCCGGTGAAAAACGTTATGGCAATACAAGCAAAGAAAGCGTCTTGCCCTTGTTTTGAGCTTGAACGTTGCACAAACAACGTTTTCAAGATCACTCACGTGCATATATATGAGTATAGGATGCTGTGCGTCTGGAGGGGGGGAGCCATTTTGGAAATGCTGGATGCATCGGGGGTCAAAAACTAGTGCCGCCTGCCCCTGAGTTACATATATTTCCTGGAATTGCCCAATTTCTAGTTTTTTAAATCATATTTTTATAAATTATGATCCTATTTTGTGTGAACTGCATTATTACTGTTAAAACATGTATGTCCAAGATGACCATTTGCCAATGTTATTTTGCATTTTTGGTATTTTGATGTCAATATTATGAGTTTCTGTGGTTCTTTGGCATTTTGAAACCCTTAATGGACAGGGATATTGTACATATTGTTTTGTTTATGTTTCTGAGAATTTATGAGCAATATTATATGCCTATTTTTTAGGTAAAAATCACCAGTTTTCTTCTATTTTGTGGTCTCATGAAATACTAATTTTTCTAAAGTCACCCACCCACTTGACATGTACTGCAGCAGGGCTATGCTCTGTGCTGTTATGTGCATGGGACCACACATTACTTGGCATGCCTGGTCAATTGTATAAAACATGCTGACTCTGCAGATGCCTGATGAAGGCCATGTGATATGGCTGAAACATTGCAACTTTGGTATTATGACTGACTGTCAAAGTTAAACAGTTAAACAGGTAGTTTTACGAGTGCAAAGTAAATTATACCGGTAATTGTTTTCTGACATCTGTTCCAGATGAGCATTCATGAAAATAATAATTGCAAAGATTAACATATCTGTGTATACTATGTTTTTATTTAAAGCTTAAAGGAGAGATGTGTCGAATCTTTGGAGACGATGAGCTGCCTTCAAACATCCGCAAAAAATATGACATGTGGCAAGACAAAATCCTGAAGTTTGCAGAAGGCAGCAAATTGAAGACCATAACTGATGTCATTGGTGACATGGAGGCTGCCCTTTCAGAAGAAGGTTGTAATAAAGATGGTAAGTATGATGTTGACTTTAACCTCTGGTCTATAGAGGTTTACCTATAAGTCATTTTTTAAATAACAAATATATTTTCAATACAGACAGGGTTCGAAATTCCCACAAGCTAACTCACTAAATGCTAGTGGAATGTGCCAATTATAAAGTGTGGAAAAAAATCGCTCGCATTTTCTATCAATGTTTTTTGGTGCTGCTACTACATCCAGTAATTAACAAGCCTGTGTCCGATGGGTGTGATAATGTTATGATTGGTTTGTTGTGTTTATCTAATACCGTAAAAAACTTCTAAAATAACACCATTAGTTTGTTGTTCCATGACTTCGCATCACACAAATCAGGTTTAGGCCAAAGGATGGATTGAAATTCCACAAGATTTTAACTGATTGAGTTCACTACTTTTACCGGTACCTCATTAGCATAGAGTTATATGGGCTACGAAACTATTTGTCACGCCCATCGGACACAGGGTCTTTAAGAAAGCATGTATCTTGCCCATTTAGCTTGTAGACTCGTCTCTACAAGGTGAATTAATGTTGTGACTAAAAAAAAACGAATTTTTAACCCTGACAGAAATCAAGAATAGAGCATCACTTATGATAGTGAATAAGCACCTTAAACAAAGAGGTGGACGGAAGGGGGCAGTACAGGAGGAAGTGCTGACAATCATAGAGGTACTTATGATAGCCATCTTTACTAAAAGTTAGGCAACTAAGACCAATGTTTTCTCTGTATTGTGTATCTTGTGCTGAAAGGATGTTCTGCTGATGCTTGACCATTCTGGATACAGCTTCTAACTTGCGCCTGACGAGAATAAAAGTCTTGAAATTTAGCCTGTGAAACAGGCTCTCAAAAAGTGCCCTGGAAAATTTCCTGAAAGCCATCTGAAGCTCTTCTAGAGCTCAGTCAAAAATGGGAGATTGGGGCGAGTATCGGCATCACTGTTTCCTTGGTATCATACTGTTTCCTTGGTATCACTGCTAGCGCCTGTTGAGCAGGCTAGCTGAAATTAATCTCCTACTGTTGTTACTCACTATTCATAAATCCTTTATACTATTAAATACAAAGCACTTTATATGTTAAGACAACTTTGGCTGCACTCCGAGTTACACAACTTAACTTTGGAGAAGTACACTTTAACATATTTCATAAAATGTCCAATTTATAAAAAAAATGTTTTTTGGTAGTCGTGACAAATTAAGGGCATGTTGACACACTATTGATTTTGACTTAGACACAGCACTAGTCTTGACCTTGTACCTTGGTACTGCACTATTGAGTTGAGCATGGAATGCCTAGAGTTTGGTTGATAAGTTTGAACGTTTAATTTGGATAGTTTTATGTCTCAAAAAGCATGTTGTCAAGGCCGGTTCATAATGTTGTCAAAAATGTTGCCCCAAAGTTTCAAAATCATTGGCTATTTCCTAGACAACATTGCAAACTCCACATGACAACGTGCTTTTTGAGACACAAAACTATCCAAACGAAATGTTCAAACTTATCGACCATGCTCAACTGAATAGCACAAATGTAGTGTTTACTTGCCATTGCAATTTTCTATTGCACATGGGCACCAAGTGTTAATATATGTACATGCATGCTTAAAAGTGCCTTGTGTGTGTTCATGTCCTTGTACTTTGGCCATATCCAAATTGACAAGTACCAACAATGTACAGGTCATTCATCATGGGAAGTTTCAAGCTATTGGCTTCGCCACAGCTAAACATTTTAGGTGTGCATGTTTCATAAGTACAACATGGATCCTATACCCAACTCCTAATGGGCTGTTTAAAAAAAACGTACTCCCATCCCCTTCCTTTTGAGAAACTTCAAAGTTTCAAAAATTGCTCTACCCCTGTGGAAATTCCAGACTACTATACAAGCCCCGTCAAAATTTACAGCAACCCCTTTGGAAATTCCTCATTCTCTTGTGGGAAATTCAAGGGTAAAATGAATGGCCCTGTGGAAATTCCAGGGTCAAACACAGCAACCCCTACAGAATTTCCAGGTTCCTTAATGGGGGTGGGGGATTGGAGGTACATTTTTTTGGACAACCCATTGTACAATATGTTGTGGTATTTTATGGTTTTACTACTATACAGTGAGTAACAATCAGATGACGTTCAGGAAAAGGCTGATAATTTAGACCCAGCTTCAAAATCAAACTTGGCTAAAACCAAAATGGATTGTAACTATCACACTAAAGTTATAAATGTACATTGTTTTTGCAGAGGGATGCAGATGTTGATTCAATAATAAAGGACTTGGTGCAACCCCAGATTGTTATTGTGGGTGAGCTTTTTGACGCTGACATAATATATATTGTAGCTGAAGGCACTATAGCATGTAAGATACCTCAGACCAGTATATTGGATGCTGTCCTTGGGCTGCTGGGCAGCTTCTATGTGTACAACATATCGTACACCACCTCTAAAGGAATCCTTACCTTTCTTGAGCAAGCCTTACTTGAGATTGGGAGAGGACAGAAATTTGTAACTGTGACATCTTTTTTTAACGAATTGGCAGCCTTCTAAAGACAAACCAAATTCCATTCTTCCACCCAGGGCTCCCCCACTCTACAAACTCTGTTGGGAGGTTCTAGCAATGACCGTTTGAGGGCCTTCACTGAATGAAGTTTTTTTTAAAAGCGAGATATAGCTCATTTCCTTGAAGGCTATCAAACAGCTGTCACAGTTGAGCAGGGGAGCTCTGAGTTAAAGATTGTTTAGAGCTTTTTGACTGTACCTGAAGGCAGTGTTACCAGCAAAATACCACAGGCCTGGGCAGCTTCTATGTGTACAACGCATTGTACACAAAAAAAACAAATATTTTTTTTTACCTTCTGGAGCATCGCTTGAAATTGGGCGTGAAGAAAAATGTCAACAGTTCATTTTTTGGCACTTTTATTAGTCTAGTCGATAGAGGGGGTCCACAAGCAGCCCATAGTCAATCAGGTCCGAAAAGGGGTTCATATTGTATATTTGCAGTTTTCGTCACTTTTTTCGTTGTTTAAATCATATTTTTTAATTCGATATGGTTGAAGTTTAAGAGGATATAATTATATAATAGAATGTTTGCATCAATCAGTGAACCTTGTATTGCATAATGAAATAAACGTGATTTGGAAAACTATTGTTCTGTAGTCATTGAAATCCTGCGACAACCCAACAAGGAGCTAAAATGGCTCATTTTATGAGGGCCATTTTCAAAAGGGCCAAATTTAATGGTGCTGTTTCGGCCAATCAAAAGTCCAAAATGGCCCAGTTCTGTTTTATTTTGGCCACATAGAGGGTCCATTACAAATCCTTATTGAGGGCTGATTGGGCTCTCTTGATAGTCAATGCAGCCCCAAACATTGGTACCAAAATAGCCCCTCTTTGACAGGGCTGAATTGGCCCCTCCACCAGTACCATTCTGGACTCACCGTTTCGGCCCCATTTTTGGGGGCCAATTCAGCTCATTATTTTTTACAGTGTACTACCCACAATAGCAGTAGGCTAATCGAGGCGGGTAGTAATGTCATATAATTAGTATATATTTACAAGCTCTATTGACATAAGAAAAAAAAAGAGGAAGAAAAATAAAGAGAATAATAACCAGTAAGCAATAAAATTTAAAAAGTATCAGCAAGTTTACAAACAAAAAGCAGACAGCAAAAAAGGAAAAATAGTAAGTACAGATACTATCTGGGAAAACTATCGATCAATGTGGCCAAGTCAATGTAGTTATCCTTTTCATTGAAAATTTGCATAATGAATTTATGGATATGGTGTTTGAAATTGTTCCTTGACAGCGATCGAGTGGCAGAGGGGATGCTGTTCCAGATTTTTGCACCAATTCTTGAAAAAGAATTTTTCAAGTGATTTGTTCTGGCATGTTTAATATACAAATTTCCCTTAGATGAAGATCTGGTATTATAGTTATGAATTTGTGCCGACTTCACAAAAAGATTAGAAACATTAGCTGGTGTCTCATTATTGGCAAGGTCATGCATCATTATACAGACAGTTTTGTAATAAAGGAGATTTATCGGAAGGATATTGTTCGAGACAAAAAGAGGAATAGCATGCGATCTAAAAGGTGCAAAGTGAATTAACCTAAGAGCTCTTTTCTGTAATATTAGAATCTTATTCAAATCAACTTGAGAAGCTTGCCCCCAAACGACCACGCCATAAGATAGGAAAGGCTGTATAAGGGATCTATATATATTATGCAGAGTATCTGCAGGTACAAAATGGCTTAATCTAGCAATAATTCCGAGTGTTTTACTAACTTTGGATGTTACATGAGCTATATGCTGCTTCCAAGTTAAATTTGAATCTATAAGTACTCCAAGATACTTTACATAATCTTTCTTTTCAAGAGACATAAGTGAATTAGTGTTGTGATCATAAATTCGCAATTTCACGTCATAATTCATTTCTTTTGGTAGGGTTTAAAAATCACAAAGTTTGACTTCTTTACGTTAAGAGAAAGTTTGTTCGCCAACAACCAATTACTTATATTCACAAGTTCATTATTAACTGTAGCTTCAAGCTCTTTTAGGTTCTTGTCAGCATACATTATATTTGTGTCATCTGCGAACAAGTAAAATTTAATCTTGTCAGAGGAATTGGAAATGTCAGGTTTCCCAGTAGCACTGTAACGAGAAATTGCATCTTCAAAATACTGCAAGAAGCGATCAGGCGAATTATGCTGGCGATAAATCACACCACAGATAACATTCTTTTCTTTTGTAAATTCGATTTCCACCCATAATGCCTGAAACGCCTCATTACTCGCTTTCTCTACGACTGAATATTTTAGCTCGGTATCAATGTACATACCAACACCACCAGCAGAGAGAGGCGTTGGTACAAATTCAAAATTATAATATTGTATAGATGGGTTAAAGTCAATGGACAATTACAAATTCTAGTTTCTGTTACGGCGATAACATTAAAATGAAAATCGAGTTCATTTAGAAGATGACTTTGCAGATTATCTAGATTTCTTTTCAGGCTTCTAATATTCGTATGCAGAAAAGAAAGTCGACTTGGTCGAAGATTGCGATTATTTGGCTTAAAAGACTGAGAAAATGAAAAAGGAGAGTAATATTTACATCTTATATTTTTTAGCAGCGAGTTGAAATGATCAAAGTCGTTATCCTGATTATTTAAAGAAAATAAATCTATATCATGAATACTTGTTAAGCGATTAAGTAGCTTATTTGTTGGTAAATTTGAATTAACAGAGTTATTGAATTGGCCATGAATTGTGATAAAGTTTACTAAATTATATGGTAGTTCACGAAATAGAGCTTCTACTGACTTAATATTATGCAGTTCGGTATGTTCCATAGTGTAACAAAACAAAACGATATTTGATTAAATAGTTGAATAGTACCATGTCTAGATGAGCAGTTTCAGCATTTATGTTTTATGTGTCGCTATCCAGTTCTTGTTGGGCTAGACGGTGTAGAGCACTCAGGTCTTTAACTTTGATAGAATTAGTTTCCTCTGAGTATCTCAGATAGATTGTTGAATTCCTTGCCCAGCAGAACTCATAGTGGAAACGTACCTTAAATTTCTTCGCCTCAATTAAAAGTTCTTGCTTCCTAGGTGATAGGTGATCAACAAGGAGTGCCTTTGATAGATCTGCCTCGTCGCCGAAGCCAAGGATATTGGGGTCCACTTTCTTTATTTCCAGACGAAGTGACATTACTTCATCTCGGGCCAATCGCCTTACAAATTTACAAACTATAGGCTTCGGAATACCCGATTGCTGATTTCTGCTTGGCACCCTGTGAGCAATATCGATATCACTTAACGACACGTGAGCGCCCATAGCAGTGAAAAGCTGCACACATAATTTACTAGTCTCGATAGCTTGCTCTTTCCGCTCTCCAGATTCGTTGAGCTCCGGGATTCCATATATCTTCACATTGAAACCATAGCTGTACTCGACGAGATGGTCGAGCATATCAGCCATTTCATCAACTTGCTCACTCAGAGAATTTAGACGCTTCGGCCGAGAGAAGCCATGTCTTTGTGCCTTCTCTCTAAATTTGTATAAGTCATCATATTCGGCACCACTATACTCCAACGACTTCGCTGTTTCGGGTTCCGTACTTGTGCCGCCATTGCTAACTGTACCATTTATTAATTTAACTTCTTCTTGGAGTTTTAAGAAGTCTTCTTTAATTTTTTGCAGTTCTGCTGTAAGTTTGAAGTTCTGCTGCTGAAGCATGTTTAAATTTGGCTTATTGCCTTGTTTCTTGGACATTTTTCAAACTTTTCAAACTTTTTGTATAATCTAATATAGTCTTTGACAACTCGCGCAACGAAGACACTACCTTCGCACCGTTCACAAGAACAAGTCTATCTTGACGAGAGAAAAAACAAACTCTACCAAAATGCCCTGCAGTGATAGGCAAGAAGAGTAAGCGTGAGTTCGGCGTTACATGCCCGAAATTCGTCACTTCGGGCCGCGCTTCACGCAAATGAATAATACTAATAAGTTCGTCATTTCTGAATAATGAAACGTACACGATTTGTTTACTATACACACAAAAAAACGAATGTTCATCTACACTTTCTCTGCTTGAGGAAATGCGTTTATCAAAATTGGGCGCGCTTCGCGCGCAACGAAAGAAAATGCAATCCCCTTTATCTGTAAATTGTCTTCTACGGGGTCGGGGATCACGAAAACGTTTAACTGCTCTGAGGGCGGGCGATCACGTTAATCATTGTACTTATAGAGGGAGGTCACTGCAGTTTGATCCCCTCCCCCCAAGCGATAAATAACGACCGGTTAGATATGTACATATTAAAGCGAAAACAAGAGAAGATAGTATAGTAACTGCAGATATTGCACATTGCACGGTCTTTAGTGCAAGGCGATAGCGACACTGAAGAAGAGGATGATTTAGAAGCCGAGGATGAGGAATTTGATGATGCTGTGATAGAAAAAATTGGCAGCGATGATGCCGAAAGTGATGATGAGGAAAGTGCAGATAATGTGAAGATGATGGGAGGCAGGGTGAAAAGGAAGAAAGAGAGGGGGGAAGCATTTCAATGCCAAAAGATCTGCAGGGCCATAGCGCTTACAGGGGCCGGGGGGTCGTGCCCCAGCCCCCAGTTTTTTTTTCCATACAATCCTTAAACTTCCAATTTTTGGCACCCTGCACATCAGAGTTCCCACCATTATCGGTGCGCTTCGCGCGAAAGAGTTTAAACCTGCTATAACAACTGCCTTGTGTCTTTATACGTCGTCCCCCCCCCCCCCCCCCCAACAGTTTTTGGAGGCTTGCTACGGCCCTGCTGGAAGAATATACAGGACATGGAGGGGTAGAGCTGCTGCAGGCTTCGGTTGCTGAAGATCTGGAAGAATATGCAGGATAGTATCGTGTGGGTACGAGGAAATACTTGTTTTAGCTAGATGACAGTGAGAGCACTAGCTAATGCGATTTTTGTCTCCAGGAAAAAAACTGTAGTTCACGGGACTAAAGTAACAGGGTCCCGTTTCCCGGCCGTTTTTTTTCGCAAAATCCCGTTCCCAGTAGGCAAAATCCCGTTCCCGGTAGGACCAGTCGGTAAAATCCCGGCACACGAAAACTGTGATGTTAAATTGAGATTCCTGCTTTTATCGGTACTATCTCTTGGTTCTGTAGGTTTTATTGTTCATGCACGCCGCAAATGACGAAATTGTTATTATTGCGACCAAATGACGAATTGCTATGCTTGTAATGGCGATTTCTTTCCAACATAGTGATTTTCCGCCAGGCCTATTACTATAAAGGCTTTTCGTGATCCATCTATTTGAACATGGGATATATTTTACATGAATTTCTCTTCTGTTGCGCGTGAAGCGCGCCTTGTTTTAATTGATAAACGAATTTCATCAAGCCTCAGAAAAAAGGTAGATGAACATTGCATTTTTTGTGTGCCTGTAGTTTGTATTCTTCGTGCACGACGCAAATGACGAAATCGTCATATTTGCGGCCCAACTGATGAATTTCTATGTTTGTAACGTCGATCTCACACTTACGGGCTTCTTTCGAACATAGTAGTTGCCTGCCAGGCCGATCACTGGAAGACTTTTCGCGGGGAGTTTGTTTTTCCTCGCCAAGATACAATGTTCTTGTAACGGGCATTCCATTTAAACGGCACGAGCATATTGTCTTCGATTGCGGGAGATCTCAAACGCAATATTACATGTTTCTTCCTTATGCGAAATTTTTAACGTATTGAAAGAAGAGAACTGATAGAAATTGCTGGAATAACTCCACAGGAAATTTCTTGTGATCCCAGGGCTTCAGGTTTCGCGAGTTCCCACCTTTCGCTCACCCCAAAATGAAATGATCCTTTGCCCGTATGATATCTCGTCCTCTATTTGATACAAAATATATATCATACGATTCTATTCAAAAAGTGGTTCCGCCGTTTTGAAAATGCCTATGCCAAGTTATCAAACCGTTGACCAAAACCTCGCAGATTCCGAGGGACCAAAAAGAGCAAAACGAGGGCGAGAAGTGAAACTCTATTTTCAGGTTTATCACCAAGGTAGAAAAGGGGAGGGTCACAATTTTTTGGGCTCTCTTTCGGGGAGGGCCTATATTTTCTGGGCTCTAAACAGGGGAGGGCCTAAAATGTTTGGGCTTTTATCTCCAAATTTACCGGCCCTCCCCCCCCCCCCATTAGTTAATGACCGCTCCCTTACGAATTCTGATAACGAGACCGAGATTTTATATACGCTTTCCTGTTTCTCCCTTTTCCTTGGGCCATAGTAGTCGAGGAACCATTACAAAAGCTTGCGATAGAATATTTTCATTTCTTACCAGACTTCGGGAACGAAACCTGTCAGCAACTCCAGTATGGCCAGTTTCAACTGCTATCGTCTCAAAACAAACACTTGGAAATTAAGGTGACTCGCTCGAAATGGTTTGTGCGCTCATCTGTGTCCAGAGCTGAACTACCAGGTTATACATATCGGGCAATAACGTTTGCGTTTTTTGCCGATTCCAGTAATTCTTTTTGTAAATCAAGCACAAATGACCCTAGATTAGCTGCGAATTCTCCGATCTTTGCAATCTTTTCCATCTAAGACACAATTCTTAAATACAAAGACGACCCCATAGTTTTTAACGCCCTCTCATAAAAAATATTGCAGATATTTTCGGCTTAAATCTTGGCGATGCTCATTAGAAGACTTGAACTTTCATCTGGCCAAGTTTCAGAAAATTCATAGGTCAGAAATGTATTAGCGAGGTCGTTAGCATTTCACAACAATTAGCATTTCACAACAACAGGTATGAAACCTGCGGCCATGGAGAGCGCGCAGTTAGCTCGCAGAAGAAAATTAGAATTCGCGGCAATGAAACATTCAACTTTAAGTTAAACCTGCATAATAGCTTTCAAAAGCATTCAGTTTAATTCCGTGATATCTCTTTTGATACAAAACGTCCAATTTAAGGTTAAATTTACCAAGTGCGGGATGCCATAAATTTCTGTGTTTTTCTGGTTTTATGCCCCAAAGAAACGGTGCTTCTAAAGTTAAGTGGTTTGGATTTAAAGCAATGCTCTTAACATATAGTTTGGCGTGCATCTAGGTAACTTGTCCCAAAAATTGATAGGTTAAAGTGCTTTTATTAGTGCGCAGGAAAATTTTACATTCATGCCTTAGTGAAAGGCTTAATTTGTGGTGCGTCTTCGACATCGACCTCGCTAATACATTTGTGACCTACGAATTTTCTGAAACTTGGCCAGATGAAAGTTCAAGTCTTCTAATGAGCATCGCCAAGATTTAAGCCGAAAATATCAGCAAGATTCTTTTATGAGAGGGCATTGAAAACTATGGCGTCTTCTTTGTATTTAAGAATTGTTACTTAGATGAAAAAGATTGCAAAGATCGGAGAATTCGCAGCAAATCTAGGGTCATTTGTGCTTGATTTACAAAAAGAATTACTGGAATTGGCAAAAAAAAACACAAATGTTATAGCCCGATATGTATAACCTGGTAGTCCAGCTCTGGACACAGATGAGCACACAAACCATTTCGAGCGAGTCACCTTAATTAGAACTATGCATGCACTCAAAACAAACCGCTTTGTCGGTAGATCTTTTCATTCACAAGGCTTTGATTGACACTACTATTGTAAAAAGCCTTTGGATGAAGTATGGCTCTGAACAATGCTCTGTAATTATGTTGATTTGTCAATGACAAGCTAGCACTAAAACTTTTAAAAGACTTTCTTCGTGGCATTGATCATGTTCTAAAAAAGTTAGAGAATGACGCTCGTGTCCTATGGGAAATAGACCACTAATGAACAAAAATCTTTTGTTCGAATTTTGTTCAAAAACGTTTTGTTCATTAGTGGTCTATATCCCATAGAACACTCGCGTTCATTCTCTAACCCTTACTTTACCACTACCTAGTAATAAAGGTTGGACTTTCACAGCAACTTTAAAACATTGGGAGCAATGCAATTAATATTTCCTACTTTTTTACAGCTGCTATAAAAGCTCACTTCAGCACTAAAAAGAGGGAACTGCGGATGCAGTCTGCTGCACAAAAGGATGCCTACCTTAAAGTGCAGCGGGCAAGGAGCAGGAAAAATATGGTACTTTATTTTTTCCTCGAGGGCACGGTAACGAATTCTGCATTCTGATTGGTTCTCAAGGCGCGCGCGCGGGGGCAATATTTTCCTATCTCTGACCTAGGTCACGGTAACCATTTGCGCGCGCTTGTTTTCATCGAAAAAATCAAATTTTAGAGTTGGAAAAAAATAAATAAGTTATTTACCGGCTTTAGGTCGGTCCGTATAGTGAAAAACTGTGACCTCGGCCTGGAAAATGTTGACCTCGGCCTTCGGCCTCGGTCAACATTTTCCAGCCCTCGGTCACAGTTTTTCCCTATACGGACCTCCCAGCCGGTAAATAACATATATGTATTTATCTTGATCATGCATTAGACAGAAAATACCAAGAAGACAATTGATTATAGGATTTGCCATATCCCCCTCCACCTTCCCCAGAAAATATGGGGCATTGTCCACCAGTGGTTTAGAATTGACCGCGGTTCACATGGGTTGGAAATTCCTGTAATTCTGGAAAAGGCCTTATTTTCCTTGAATTTAACATTGACTTATTTGGAATGATCAGATTCTTGACATAATTAAATTTCAAATGTATAGAATATGTGTACAGTATGTTCTGTGATTTGACACTCGTCTTCATTTTTAGCAGTGAGGAGTAATAAATCATACTGCTAGTTAATTGGAAAAGTCCACAAAAAGTCATGAAATTGTAGTATTGTGGTCTGGTGTATAACGGGCATCGAAACTAAAAAATGGAGGGGGGGGGGGGGGGGGGGTGTTGGGACGAGCCTTTGGTGATCAGCTATGTAACTAAATACATCCAGCCACTTGTTGTGCTTACAGTCAGAAAACATTCAACAGGCACCTCCATTATACAGTCTCCTCTCTACAACAATCACTCTTCTGTGTCCCAGTAAATTGCTTGAATACATGTATATTCTGCTGTCACCAGAACAGCTCAGGTCTGAAATAAAAAAGTTCTGCAAAGGAAAATATGATGAAGATAATGTTATTCAGATAGGGTTTTATATTGCAACTTACTGTTCCTTTTTTTCCACAGAAAAGACAACAACGTGAGAAGGCCTTAAAGGCGTCAACATCAATTGCTGAGAATGAGAAGGCTAAATACCTTCTCATTCTCACAAATCACCATATGTCGTCAGAGGAGTCAATGTCAGAGGTGGACGAGTTTGATGTTGATGGAGAGCCCATCCAAAAACCAAAACGGGTCAGAGTCAAAGATCTTGCATGGAGAAGCGACGAGGTGTCAAACCTGTTTGCACGACTCGATAGAAAGGTTCACCATGGCAGGAACAAAAAGGGCATTTCAATCGGGGGTAGAAGCGGAATATTTTCAAACCAACATTCATTATTCAAACCTCAAATATTCAATATTCAGACATCTAAATTCAATATTCAAACTTCCACCTCGACTAATATTCAAACTTCCATCTGCTAATATTCAAACTTCTGCTTACCGTTTCAACTATACTATGAAGTGAGGTGAGGTCAAAACAACGGTACTCGATAGGTATCAGGGATGGTGAATAAGGTGGTGGGTATCGGGTATTACCACCCCCCATAGGTATCCAGTGGTTATTTTTCGAAGCACAAATAAGGGATACCCGGTTTTAATGCAGAAATGTGATGTTCTCTTCGTGTAGAGCACAGCGGTAGGTTTTCGCCATGATGCATCAATTATTTCACGAGGTATCGGCAGTCGAAATCCGATTTTTAAGAAAATTGAAAGAGGTGGTAGATTTCGGGTACCAACGTCCCTAAACTGGTACTTATAAAGTATCGTTGCTTTGACCGTTGTTTGTTTCATGAAAATATAAACTTTCGAAGGGTAAGAGGATTTTGGGTAATACACGGTCAAAATCAGTGATCCTCCCTCTACTCCTTGATGCCCCCTCAGAACTGCTAAACGTTTTCGTGATCACCCACATTTTACAAATTTTGATAAACGCATTTCATCTGACCTCAGTGAAAGGGAGAGATGAACATTCCATGTAGTAAAGAAAACCTGCAAGTTTTATTATTTAAGCGCGCAACTGCGCGCAGCAAGTGACGAAATTATAATTTATTTATTAGCGTGAAGCGCGGCCCAAATGACGATTTCCTATGCTTGTAACGTCGAACTCACGCTTAAGGGGTCTTCTTTCAGACATAGTGACTGCCCGTCAGGCCTATTACTGCAAGCATTTTTGAGAGAGTTTGTTGTAAACGGCGCGATGGTAGTGCTTCGTTGTGCAGGCTCACAAAGACTATATTAGATGGCATTGTTAATGCGCGCGAAGCGCGCCGAATTTTTAAATTAAGTATTGAATGAAGTGAAGGTACAGTTAGGTATCATAGGTCGACAGAGAAGCTTCAAAAATCTTTTAATTGATTGAAATTTTCCAATCCTCGATTATTCAAATTCAAACTTGCAATATTCTGATTATTCATATTCAAAACTAAGTTCCAAATATTCAAACTAAATTTGTAAATATTCAAACTAGCTTCACAGTCAATATTCAAAATTCCGCTTCTGCCCCCGAATTTCAATGATACAACGCGAGAAGGGCCCAGTATCAACTCGGCCCAAACCCCAAAATGCCCCAGAATGGTCAGTGAAGCTATAATGATTTAAGGTGGGATATTGATTGATAAGGGAGAACTGTTTCAGTAAAATTACACAATTGACAGCCAAAGATTGTTATGTACATAAGATTAAAGAATCCCTATACAATAAGAAACAAATATCAAATGTGAACTAATAAAGGATATTACACAGTATATTATGAAATTGTTCAAAGTGATCAATATTTAGAATGAAAAAGGCATTTAAAAGATTATATTATGTATTAGTTTACAGTTGACGCGGTTTCCATTGTTATTCGTAAGGAATTAACTCGGATAATGGCTCTCAACAAACTAAAAGTCGGGGAGGGATTTGAATTCTCCAGGGAAAGGTTGGGGTTGATCAATAGAATTGAATTGAATTTCTAGGTAAATATATTGCTCATTATGGATTAATAGGTAAATAAATGGCTTATTATGGATTCATAGGTAAATATCTAGTTATTTACCTATTAATCCATAATGAGCAATATATTTACCTGTAAATCAATAATGTGTGGTTCCAGAAAATATCCCCCCCCCCTGAAGAGTGTTGAAAAGTGACCCCCCCACCTCTCTGGAATTCCCGAAGAAAAATACAGTATTTGTATGGAAAATATATCCTTTCCTATTATCCTTCCTATGGATAATTCCTGGAACCACACAATAAGCCATTTTTACCAAGACTTCAAGGGGCACTGTCACGTTTGTTTCATCAAAATGTTTTAAAATAAGACAAGTGTTCTACAGAAACAACTCCGAACCTATATTCTGTTTCAAATTAGTCTTAAAAGAAAAAGAAACTTGTTCACAGCCTGTTCGAAAATCAAAAATGCCAATTAGCAATCCAATTCCATCCCCTCGATTATACACGAAAATACTCCAATTTGTATTGATCTAGCAGCTGAAAGGTTAGGTAAAAAACGTAGACCATTATTTTGTTGATTTGTAGGGAGTTTGACTGCATTTAAGCTACTTAAAATGACCCCAAGTTAGATCAAATTCATGATAGACCATGACAGTGCCCCTTTCACAATGACTAATTCAATTATCAACCCAAACATTTAACTAGTGAATTCAAATCCATACACTTACCCGAGAAAAAAACATCCAATAATCTCAGTTTATGCATCTATGCTGACTGTCTGTCTATAACCAATATTTGCTCCTAAATATCCTTTATGCGAATCCCGTTGAACGCCACAAAACACGATTTCCGAGAACGCCTTCACTTGAACCATATTGAGAAGCGTTTGTCCAGTCTACTTGCTTGGTCTCATTGCCCATAGAGTGTGTTTAAGACGTAAACCTGAAAATACAGATAAAATCATGCCCAGGTTAATTGCATATCTAATCAAAATACCTGAAACTTGCCTTCAGTTTCTCCATCTTGAATCAGTTCCATCCGTTTTGCTAGACACAACGTTATGCAAATTGAGCTGTAGTAGCCTAGCTGTCAGGGCGTGGTACAAATGAAAATAACCAATAAGGACGTAGTTGCTTTTGTCTCTATTATTTTCGTTCTACAAAGGAGTTCTTTTGTCTGTAGTCTATTATCCTCGTTCTTTGTGTTGAGGTGTAGGGTATTGTTGTATTATCCAACCAGAGAGGAGCTTTAAGCAGCTACGTACCGACCAAAATAACAGCGCTTTTTAATGAGTTGCGCTTTTACAAAAGGCCGCTTTTACAAAAGGCCTGTTGTACGAAAACAAAAGACGTAATTCGTGTTTGGAAACCTTTGTCAATCATAGTTGAATAAAAGTTGTCATTCATTTTCTTCAGCATCACAACTTTATTGTGCATAGTAAAAATTAATTGCAGTAAGTTTCTCTGGGGAACCCACTTCTATGAAAGCAGCTAAATAACTAACAATAGTTCCTATTGGAATCCGCTATCTTTTTCAATTGTAAACTGTACTCCTTTTCAAAACTGTTAAATTCAATGAGAAGAATGCATTTCATTTGTCCCTGTTTTCTGAAAACCTTGTCAACTGTAAACTAAGTCCGTTAATTACCTCGATTCTCGGGATGTATTGGGGTTATTGCCGAGAATCGAGGTAATTAACTCTAACTTAATGTGATTTTACGATATAGCGAAGTTGTAAATTGTAAAAGGTATTAAGAGGACATTATGTGATTACAATAAGAAATGTAATCAAAATACATGATTGATAATGTCTGAATAAAATAAGGATATATTCAACGAAGTGTACAATGTTGTCAAGGCCGCGAATTTCAAATTAACAACATCAGGTGGGTTCGATGCATAAACTCTGCAAATTTTACAGCTGATATTAGCGTACCCTTCATAAAATGTACTTTTTCTTCCTCTATAACGTCCCTACCCATGAACCTTTGCCTGAAAGACATGACAAGGGCAACAGGAACTCAATATTGCTTGCGAAACTAACGAAATCGGAGCGAAGTACGAAAATATTTGAAGATTTACTGCTGCCTCTATCAAGTTTTTACACTAATTTTTGCCTGATCGTATAGGGAAAAGGCCGAATTGAACTAAGTTCCACCCATATTTACAAAAAATGCACCCATAGGCGTGAAAATATAGTAGTTTTGCTTCCTATATATACAAGAATTACTTGGGTACCCGGCGATTTCGTGGGGTACTCGCGATGTGAAGTCAAAAATCTCTTCGCCATCGGTAGATGTACTCGAAGCGAGTAGCAACGCCACGTCAGAAGTCGAGCCGTTTATATGTGCTGGTCTCGTGAAGTCGATAATAACTACCAGAGGAAAAGGCAAGGGGAAGAGCTCATCAAAGATCAGCAAGGAAACGAGTTTCTGCGTTCAGTTCCATCGTCTTTGGTTTTGATATGGACCCGGGAGCTCGGATTAGAACTGTATAAGCTTATAACCAGCTCAACCAGCCGACAAATGACCCAAATTATAACAGGGTAAATACAAAACCCCATACAAATATGGCGTACCCTTTTAAAGTTATAAGGCACTGACCAACTAAACTCGAAGCGAAAGTCCGTGGTTTCAGCATCGTTAAACAAAATCAACTGGTACACAAACGAAGCCTAAAGCCATAATAAGTTTGTAAGGCACTCGAGTTCAGTGGCAGGGAGCGCCATGCAGTGACCAACGACCAAGCCTTGAAACAACGGATACTGAATAGCCAGGAGTTTTCTGTTCACCTAGTCTTCTGTTTTCCATTGCAGATGAGGCTAATTTCCTCGATAGGCGACAAATAAAGCCGCGAGGGGCGAAGTGAAAGCAACCCCGCGGGGCGATGCCAAAAACCCGCTCGAATGATAACAGCCGAGACCGTCTAATTGGTTTCAAGGGTCTGTTCTTGCTTTACAAACTAAAATACATTATTTCTCTGTCAAAATACTAAGGCCGGGTAACGAGGATGATTTTCTGTGAGTCCTGTTCGAATTATAGCCGTCGTTTTATTAAGCGCCGCCATTTTTGTTTTGAAAGTACATGGAACTACAGTGGGGGGAGGGGGAGAGTTCTGTGATCTGATTGGCCGAGCGGTTTGTTTACAACATATTACCAAAACTGGTAATGAACCGGACTGATTTTTGAACAGTATTCGCTTGAACTAGTAAATATCATACTTGCATCGCATTTGCCTCGAAGCGAAATAAATCCAAATGCAGCTTTTTCATATTGTTTTGCATGCGTTTTCAAGCCCGCGAATGTTAACTTTACAGCATCAGGTGCGTTCGATGCAAAAACTGTGAAAATTTTTCGTTTGCGCTATTTTTGAACGGTATTCGCTTGAACTAGTAAATATCATACTTGCATCGCATTTGCCTCGAAGCGAAAGAGATTCAAATGCAGGATTTTCATATTGTTTTGCATGCGTATTCAAGCCCGCGAATGTTAACTTTGCAAACTCGGGTGCGTTCAATGCAAAAAGTGTGCAAATTTCATGTTAGTGCTATTTTTGAACGGTATTCGCTTGAACTGGTAAATATCTAGCCTGAATTTCAGCCGTCTTTTCTTCCTACACTCCGAACGCGGGAGAAAAAACGACTGAACGCCGACTTCCAAAAACGTGCCCAGGAGTTGCGTGATTCTCAAGATCTTAAGAATGGATGGTGATTGGTCAGTCTTTTTAATGAGCTATATTTATGCACAATTTTCAGCGACAAGAGAACTGAACTCAAAGGCAGAGACATGGCAGCCCACAGAACGGCTAAAATTTATCCAGAAAAATATACCTCAACCCGGTAAGAATATTATGTGTCTGTTACGAAAGGCCAAGCGATCTTAGGGAACCACTTAACAAGCGGCAGAATATATATCATTTTCTCCACGATTTTGCAGGCCGAAAACTCGTCGTTGAGATCGGTAAACGTGCATGTCGATACTTTCACCTCCAAACACACTAAAATTTCATTCTAGTTGTCTTAAAATTGTTATTCAACTGACAATCAATAACAAGCGAATCTGGAGGCTGTAATGTTATAGCGATTTCTTCCTCGAAATCAGAGTCGGCGTGATGCATTTTGGCAAGAAAACATTTTAGTCATGCGAATCCGGGAAAACACGTCAGCCGCCGCGCCGTCAGATAAATAAAAGCCAGCTTCTGTTCCTACTATGCAGCTCTTGGTGCTTCAAAATGATGAAATAATTATCTAAAAAGGTTGGGATGCTGTTTTGGAAATCATTTTAAGGAAGTTTTGTGTCTGGGGAGTCGGATACAAGCAATACAAGCATAATGCAGCCTCGTAACATGGTATATGGGCTCAGGGCTCAATGCCCAAATCTCAGGGCTCAATGCCCAAATTATTGCCGGGATCAGGGCTCAGAGGGGTAGGCTCAGGGCTCAAGAGGCTTGGATCGGGGATCATACGCTACAACTTCGAATCAGGGCTCAATCCTAAAATTTCTCCTTTTTTCATAATCTAACTACGATTTCTTCCTCCTGTCACGTAAACCTGCTGACCGGATTTAGTCGATAGGGGATGTTTTGCTTGTTTTGTTTTTCCTCTATTTCATGTACATCTTTCTAGTTCACTCAAATAGAATACAGTAAAAGTTTTGGCGTGCTTCGCGCGCATGAGGAAGACATCAATCAATATAATATGGTTTTGGGGTATTGACGCAACACGAAGATGCAACACGAAATGGCACGTCCGTGCCAATTCAATAGAATGCCTACGTTATAAAAAAGTGTGTCTTGGCAAGGGACCCCCACCCTCCTCCTTAAAAACAGCCAGTCCTGGCTGATAATCACTATATATTTTGCTATAAAATAAACAGACCCTCTTTTACGCAGCGTGAGTTTGATGTTACCACATAGAAATTGGTCATTCGGGCCCCGCATCATGCACATGAATAATTATTTTTGTTACTTGCAGCGCGAATGAAGAATAACTTTACAGGCTTCATCTACCTGTTCTCCAAGGCATTTGATATGCGTTTTTCAAACTCAGGGCGCGCTTCGCGTGCAACAAAGAAAAATGAGATCCTCTCTTTCTGTAAAATGTCTTCATGTTCAAATAGATATAGGGAATCACAAAAACTTTTAACAGCTCTGAGGGGGATCACGTTTATCATATTACTTATAAAGGGGCAGAAAAAAATCTTCCAGCAAGCAAACGGCGTCCGAAAAAAAAATCGTGCAATTATAGAATTATCCCTGCGAGTTCTTTGGTGTATGATTAAATTTGGACTTTTTGGAGCAATTTGGATAAAAAAATGGATGGGCTCAACATTTTGGCACAGGCTCAGGGATCAAACATTTCAGGAAAATCGGGCTCAGGGATCAAAATTTCGCTAAAAAAATAGGGCTCAATGTTTCCTAGATATACCATGTTACGAGGCTGATAATGAATTGTCGAATTGTGAAATTGTTAGTTCGCGATGAGCTCACGAGCCTCGAGTAAATCCAATTTTCTGTATGCTATGTGTTTCTAAGATCGCTTGGCCTTTCATAACAGGCACATAATATTCTTACCGGGCTGAGGTATATTTTTCTGGATAAATTTTAGCCGTTCTGTGGGCTGCCATGTCTCTGCCTTTGAGTTCAGTTCTCTTGTCGCTGAAAATTATGCATAAATATAGCTCATTAAAAAGACTGACCAATCACCATCCATTCTCAAGATCTTGAGAATCACGCAACTCCTGGGCACGTTTTTGGAAGTCGGCGTTCAGTCGTTTTTTCTCCCGCAACGTTCGGAGTGTAGGAAGAAAAGACGGCTGAAATTCAGGCTAGTAAATATCATACTTGCAACGCATTTGCCTCGAAGCGAAAGAGATTCAAATGCAGCTTTTTCATATTGTTTTGCATGCGTTTTCAAGCCCGCGAATGTTAACTTTACAGCATCAGGTGCGTTCGATGCAAAAACTGTGAAAATTTTTCGTTTGCGCTATTTTTGAACGGTATTCGCTTGAACTAGTAAATATCATACTTGCATCGCATTTGCCTCGAAGCGAAAGAGATTCAAATGCAGGATTTTCATATTGTTTTGCATGCGTATTCAAGCCCGCGAGTGTTAACTTTGCAAACTCGGGTGCGTTCAATGCAAAAAGTGTGCAAATTTCATGTTAGTGCTATTTTTGAACGGTATTCGCTTGAACTGGTAAATATCATACTTGCATCGCATTTGCCTCGAAGCGAAAGAGATTCAAATGCAGCTTTTTCATATTGTTTTGCATGCGTTTTCAAGGCCGCGAATGTTAACTTTACAGCATCAGGTGCGTTCGATGCAAAAACTCTGCAAATTTTACGTTTGCGTTATTTTTGAACAGTATTCGCTTGAAATGATAAATATCATACTTGCATCGCATTTGCCTCGAAGAGAAAGAGATTCAAATGCAGCTTTTTCATATTGTTTTGCATGCGTTTTCAAGCCCGCGAATGTTAACTTTGCAAACTCGAGTGCGTTCAATGCAAAAAGTGTGCAAATTTTACGTTTGCGCTATTTTTGAACAGTATTCGCTTAAACTAGTAAATATCATACTTGCATCGCATTTGCCTCGAAGCGAAATAAATCCAAATGCAGCTTTTTCATATTGTTTTGCATGCATTTTCAAGCCCGCGAATGTTAACTTTACAGCATCAGGTGCGTTCGATGCAAAAAACTGTGAAAATTTTTCGTTTGCGCTATTTTTGAACGGTATTCGCTTGAACTAGTAAATATCATACTTGCATCGCATTTGCCTCGAAGCGAAAGAGATTCGAATGCAGGATTTTCATATTTGTTTGCATGTGTTTTCAAGGCCGCGAATTTCAACTTTGCAACATCAGGTGCGTTCAATGCAAAAGGCGTGCAAACTTTATATTTGCACTAGTTTTGGTAAACGATAACACCTTTTTAACTTAGGGGAACAAATTTGCAACTCTTTTGATTCTTTGGCAAATCATGTGATTGAGCGGTATTCACCAAATTATCTTCGAAGTTGATGTTTGCAATTGAGCAAATGTGTGGAAACTCATGCGAATATTGTATTTACGGCACTTTTGTTGTATATTCGCATACTCTGCAAATTAATTTTTTAAATTTGCACGTGCAGCAAAAGGTGTGCGCATTAGAGTTTTGCATCGAATTTGATTACTATATAATACAATATTTGCACCAGTTTTAATGGGGATAGCAAATCATGTGTTTGAGCGGTATTCGCTAAATTATCCGAGGCAGCGAAGTTGATGTTTGCAATTTAGCAAATGTGTGCAAACTTATGCGAATATGGTATTCACATACGATTTACAGTATATTCGCATACTCTGCAAATCCATTTTTTCGTCCAGTGTGCATTGTTGGTAGCCTGAATTTCAGACGTATTTTCACTCGTAAAAAATTACGAGGGAAAATACGTCATGTTGGTACCTTTTAGGGGTCAAAATCAACTAAGCGAAATCGAGGCTCCTCTGGAATCTCTGTAAGTTTCGCGCACGCAAACGAGGCTGTGTTCAGAAATTCAACATGGCGGATAAAGAAAATACTGTGAAAATACTAGAGGCATTCATAGAAAAGAAGTTGAAAATGCCGAATACGAGTACTGTTTAAATCTGGGCTTTAATCATCAGGAATTTATTGCGAGCGAGAAAGTATTTCAGAAGCTTTCGAAGCTGATTCCCTCAGTAAAACAAAATCCAGCTGTTCTAGCTTTCAACATTTCTGCACAAGTGATAAAAAGCTATGCCTGTGCTGATAACATACAACAAAAATTATTGCTTTATTTCATTGGCATAATAAATACTGCACAAAGTAAAACCAGGGAGTTGTGAGAGAATGGAGATGAAACTCCGGGTAATTAGGCGATTTTCACACCTCGATGATCGTTTCGCCTTTACTAATTAGAACGTTTTCACGTAACTCGTTTTAACATGCAAATGAGTTGAGCTAACATGCTAATGAGGTCCGCGCGCGAGAGTAAGTCATGCCTCGTTGGCTCGAACAGCAGGTAGGTTTAGAGTAAGCACAATCTTTTATTTTTCCAAGCTGAGGATAAAAATATTGTCCGAATTAACAATGGTTTTGATTCTATTTCTTGAGGGGAAGTATTTCTAGGAAAATGTCAGTTAATGCACAGTTTAAAATAAAACTATAAACTTCGCGCGAAGTCTCAAATCGTTACATTTCACATTTCGACTTATCAAATTGTACCATTTGTTAGGAAGTGTGCACCCGCGGGAAGATTCAAGGGCTGCCCTGGACCAATTCCCGGCATATGTCGGAATGCGTTTGCATGCTTCCTAGGAATCCTGCTTGTATATAGCGTAGTTGCCCTTCGTTGTTTAAGCTGCTCAGGACTGCAGCCGTAGCGCGAGAAGTTTAGAATTTCTTGACACGTCTCGTTGCTCATAGAAACCATTCACACAAGACTCGTGCTCGAGTTCCAGGCACATACAGCATTTTAGTCTTTTCTAAATCTTTAGCTGTTTGCCTTTCATATTTTATTTGTGCTTTCTCGAAATACAACGAACTGAATTAGATGATTCTGACGAACCTCTTGGTCATACAACCGTTCCTGGTATGCATAAATCCAATTTGAAAACAGTTTGAAGAACTTTTTTTATTTGGCACGCTTCTCTTCAAATAAACTTTGAAAATTATTTTGCTTCAGACTGCGCAAAGTATACCGACAACAGATCTAAAGCAAAAATTAGCGAACAAGAAAAAGTGTTTGTCCTAGCAAGTTACAATCTGGCATTTTAACAACAGCAAGAGCGCGTGTTCTTACGGACTGCCGGAAAGAGTAATTGAGCTGTACACAGAGCAACCAGATGATAAGATGATAACCAGAATGAAAAATATCGTCAATCAAGATCTCGCTTCCAAACCCTCGACCTCAACTTCCACAGAGATGGAAGTTAGACCAGCTCCTCAGAAAACTGATGACCTCATGAACTATGCCACTAAACACACGCCAGCTGAGCGGAAATTACAAAGCAAACTTGGGGGATTAAAGGCTTCCTCATCAGAAGCGAGGGAAGGGGACGGGGCCGGCGGGGCGAAGAAGAAAAAGAAAACAGAAGAAGCGAGGGAGGCACAGAAGTCACATATAGCTATGTGTTCTAAAGCCATAGAGACCCTTGATAAAGTCGGCAGTCTTCTCGAAAAAGTCGACAAACAACTAAACAAGAATCTTTGTGTGAAGTTGATTAAAAACTCTGAAAACGTTTTGTTAACGAAAATATTCTATTGAAACTGCAAGAGACACAAATTCAATCCAGAGATTCATGTATTTAATTGTAAAATAAAAGGAATAAATGTTGTGATTTTTGATTGGAATTGCTGCTATCTTAAGCGCTAGAATTCAGACAAGACCCTAGTCGCGCGTGGACCTCATTAGCATGTTAGCTCAACTCATTTACATGTTAAAACGAGTTACGTGAAAACGTTCTATTGAATTGTGCTAAATTCAATGGTCGTGCTATGCAAATTCATGCGGTCAGCTTTTTCACCTAACGAACAAGAAACTCACGGCAAAGACTGGTATGGGGGGTAGAACAACATTTAGAAATCAAACATGGCGGACGATGGCGACGAAGTTTACGAGATTTATTTGTCTTTGTCCATATATTGCAGACATTCAAATCTGTCTGAAGAAGAATGGTTTAATGATTTTGTTGTAGACTTCGCGGCAGAGCCAGAGAGAAAACGAAGGGTTCATATTGTTTGCAATGAGAGATCGAAGAGACTCGAGGCCCAAAACGACGACAGCAAATAAACCCTATTTTTTTTCGCTAAATTCTAATACATTGAAAAAAATCGGCTCCCATCAGTAGCTTCCCTAGTCTGTTAGCTTTTGGTTTTGGGTATTTAGACGACTAGGAATGAAATATTCGAAGAGAAACTTTCATCACAAACTAACAAACATTGCATTTTCCGAGAACCTTGTTGTCAAATACGCACTGAATCAGCCGAGATGAAGGCAAAATTAAACCCCATTTTTTCGCTAAATTCTAATACATTGAAAAAAATCGGCTCCCATCAGTAGCTTCCCTAGTCTACAAGCTTTTAGTTTTGGGTATTTAGACGACTAGGAATGAAATATCCGAAGAGAAACTTTCATCACAAACTAACAAACATTGCATTTTCCGAGAACCTTGTTGTCAAATACGCACCGAATCAGCCGAGATGAAAGCAAAATTAAACCCCAGTTTTTCGCTAAATTCTAATGCATTGAAAAATTCGGCTGCCATCAGTAGCTTCCCTTGTCTGTAAGCTTTTGGTTTTGGGTATTTAGACGACTAGGGATGAAATATTCGAAGAGAAACGTTCATCACAAACTAACAAACATTGCACTTTCCGACTCAAGCTTATTGTTGTCAAATACGCACCGAATCGGCCGAGATGAAGGCAAAATTAAACCCCATTTTTCGCTAAATTCTAATACATTGAAAAAAATCGGCTCCCATTAGTAGCTTCCCTAGTCTGCAAGCTTTTGGTTTTGGGTATTTAGACGACTAGGAATGAAATATTCGAAGAGAAACTTTCATCACAAACTAACAAACATTGCATTTTCCGAGAACCTTGTTGTCAAATACGCACTGAATCAGCCGAGATGAAGTCAAAATTAAACCCCATCTTTTCGCTAAATTCTAATACATTGAAAAATTCGGCTCCCATCAGTAGCTTCACTTGTCTGTAAGCTTAGGGGTTTCGGTATTTAGACGACTAGGGGGGTGTCTAGAAAACTAAGATCTAGAAAACAAAGATGAAAGATGCAAGACCTAGAAAACTAAGATCTAGAAAACTAAGATCTAGAAAACTAAGATCTAGAAAACTAAGATCTAGAAAACTAAGATCTAGAAAACTAAGACCTAGAAAACTAAGATCTAGAAAACTAAGACTGACAAATTTTCTCTTACCATTTCGATTTTGAGTTTCTGCAAGATCACACAGCGTCGCGACCCGTACTCCTCGCCATAAATCAAGGAAACAAAGAACCTCGAACTTTTCTGCAATAAACAGACTTCATTCCAAACAAGATCTACTCCAACTTCAAGAATACATCCTTATTGGGCTAGACTGCAGAATACCCCCTCGCGTATAGCTATACCCTAAAAGAAACGCGTCATCGCGTCAACGCGACCACACTTCAACGAGTCGACGAGGCTGTGTCAACACGTCAACACGTCGGTTTAAAAACACGGAAACTGATGGCAGCGTTACGAGGCTATGTGACAACGCGTCGGTTTAAAAACACGGAAACTGATGGCAGCGTTACGAGGCTATGTGACAACGCGTCAACCCGTCAACACGGGGTACGGTCTACAAACACGGGGTGTATGAAAATCGGCGAACGAGGTATTTTGCCAGCTGGATCCTGAAAAAAGGAACCTGTTCGTCGACCTTTCATTGTATATATATTTTTTCTAAAAACACGGATAATGGCAGCGAACTAGTTCTTCGCGGCGCAATTGTAGACCGAGGCTATGTGTATAACTAGTTCTCCGCAGCGCTATTTTATGCGTACAGTGAACTAGTTCTTGCGCGTTCAATTGCAGACCGAGGCAATGTTAAGCTTTTTCTCGCGCGCGCACTTGTAAAACTAAGGCCAAGTGTATAGTACTATGACTACACACAGATGTTTTTCATCAATATATTTTGATTTCACTATGAAAATACATTAATTGATTACAAGCATGGGTAAATCTTTTTACATGAGCGAGAAAACATACGAAAAGATCCTAATCCTTATAAATATACCTCAAAATAAATTATGCTAGGTGGCTAGAAAAGCCTTCTTTCTGGAAGCTTGATTTGGACTGTCGCCAGTGACCTTCAATTTTATTAGTATGGTCTAACAAATTCCTCCGAGTGATTAACAGACTTATGTTGATATCCGTGATGTTCGAGATTAATATACAACTTCCAACCGCATCTGAAATAACAGGGACGGACGATTGTTCACTAATTTTCACTTAACGAGAGTCCTTCTATTCCCTCAAAAACCAATGCCTTTTACCCATTCGGGGGCATAATACTTGCTTTTAGTTTATTAGTTACTATAATAATATTGGAAGACTGACTTCACACAACTTCCAATCCCACGCCCACACCGACGATAGGAGCACAATATTCCAGCGCTTGAAATGATATAAATTTTAAGCAATTACCTTGTTTCTTGATCTTTTAAGTAACAAGTTAGACAAATCCAACCTCATCACTGGAAAGAATACCTGAAAATCAGTAAAGTGTCCAAATTTTACATCTTAGGGCTTCAAAGAGCCCTTTTAGAGTGTGAAAGCAAGTGCTGTTCTCGTGTTGTTCATTTCTTGAAGACGAACCGTACACTTGTCTCAAATAGACTTACGCTAGAGGAGCAAATGGCAGCAAGTTGAATTTTCATCATTGAGTTTGGGTCACGTGACCCAGTTAGTGCAAGTGGCCTATTGCACGCGCGACAACTAGTTCGCTATGCACATAACCTCGTTCTACAAATGCGCTGGTGAGAACTAGTTCATTATACGCATAGTCTCGTTCTACAAATGCGCTAGAGAGAACTAGTTCACTATACACAGTCCTGTTATACAAATGCACGCGACAAAACTAGTCCACTATACAAATAGCCTCGTTCTACAAATGCGCTAGAGAGAACTAGTTCACTGTACACCGTCCTGTTATACAAATAAATGCGACAAAACTAGTCCACTATACACATAGCCTCGTTCTACAAATGCGCTGGAAAGAACTAGTTCACTATACCCATAGCCTCGTTCTACAAATGCACGCGACAAAACTAGTTCTCTATACACATAGCCTCGTTCTACAAATGCGCTGGAGAGAACTAGTTCACTGACTATACACATAGCATCGTTCTACAAATGCGCTGGCGAGAACTAGTTCACTATACACATAACCTCGTTCTACAAATGCGCTGGCGAGAACTAGTTCACTATACACATAGCCTCGTTCTACAAATGCGCAAGAAAGAACTAGTTCTCTATACACATAGCCTCGTTCTACAAATGCGCTGGAGAACTAGTTCACTATACACATAGCTTCGTTCTACAAATGCGCTGGCGAGAACTAGTTCTCAATACACATAACTCGTTCTACAAATGCGCAGGAGAGAACTAGTTCAATATACACATAGCCTCGTTCTACAAATGCGCTGGAGAGAACAAGTTCACTATACACATTATACACATAGCCTCGTTCTACAAATGCGCTGGAGAGAACTAGTTCGATCACTATACACATAGCTTCGTTCTACAAATGTACGCGAGAGAGCTATGTAGTTCTTTATACACAGCCTTGTTCTACAAATGCGCTGAGAGAACTATTTTACACAGGTTGACGCGTTTACAAGTTAAAGAGTGGATCATTTGACCAGTTGACGCGTTAAGCAGTTGACGAGTTGACGCGTTGACCAGTTGACCAGTTGACCAGTTGACGAGTTGACACGTTGACCAGTTGACACGTTGACCAGTTGACACGTTGACCAGTTGACGAGTTGACACGTTGACCAGTTGACGAGTTGACCAGTTGACGAGTTGACACGTTGACCAGTTGACGAGTTGACGAGTTGACGAGTTGACACGTTGACCAGTTGACGAGTTGACACGTTGACCAGTTGACGAGTTGACCAGTTGACCAGTTGACGAGTTGACACGTTGACCAGTTGACGCGTTAACCAGTTGACCAGTTGACACGTTGACCAGTTGACGAGTTTTTAAAAAGGTGGAGCTATACGCGAGGGGGTATTCTGCAGTCGCTCCCCTTATTGCATTGGTCCCTTAGGTTTTTGAAACTCACGATGTACAAATCAGCCAACAAACAGCGCAAGCATTCGATAACAAACACTTTTTGCCCGCCATGTTGGATTCAGATGCTGGCTTGTGGGTTGCCTGTGGTGACAAAAATCCGCAATGTTTCTCACAAAAATAGAAGCAAGCGAAATGGAAACCACTCCAGCAGTTAGGAATAAGCTATTATTACTTTTATTCTTTGAGTTTTACCTTGCCACCAGTGATATTTTCTGAGTTTTCACAGGATCTTAGTTTTCTAGATTGCCCATACAAAAATGGGTGCAAATCTAGAAAACCAAGATCCTCAATTTTTCTCACAAAAATACAAGCAACCAAGACAGAAACAACTGTAATAGTACAAATAAACTACCAGTAACTTGATTCTTTGAGTTTTACCTTGTCACCAATCATATTTTCTGAGTTTTCACAGGATCTTAGTTTTCTAGATTGCCCATACAAAAATGGGTGCAAATCTAGAAAACCAAGATCCTCGATTTTTCTCACAAAAATAGAAGCAATCAAAGCAGAAACAACTCTAGCAGTACAAATAAACTACCATTAACTCTATTCTTTGAGTTTTACCTTGTCACCAATCATATTTTCTGAGTTTTCACAGGATCTTAGTTTTCTAGATTGCCCATACAAAAATGGGTGCAAAATCTAGAAAACCAAGATCCTCAATTTTTCTGACAAAAATAGAAGCAATCAAAGCAGAAACAACTCTAACAGAACAAATAAACTACCATTAACTCTATTCTTTGAGTTTTACCTTGTCACCAATCATATTTTCTGAGTTTTCACAGGATCTTAGTTTTCTAGATATGGGCAATTTTCCCATACAAAAATAGGTGCAAATCTAGAAGACCAAGATCCTCAATTTTTCTCACAAAAATAGAAGCAATCAAAACAGAAACAGCTTTAGTAGTATGAATAAACTACCAGTAACTTGATTCATTGAGTTTTACCTTGTCACAAATCATATTTTCCGAGTTTTCAGAGAATCTTAGTTTTCTAGATTGCCCATACAAAAATAGGTGCAAATCTAGAAAACCAAGATTCTCAATTTTTCTCACAAAAATAGAACATCGAAACAGAAACATAGCTCTAGTAGTATGTATTAACTGCCATTACCTTGATTCTTTGAATTTTTTTACCCCTAGGGGACTTCCCTATTTTGGGGGGCAGGCGTGCCTGTGGCTCAAAATGAATTTTTAAAATCTGCTCAAATTTGCTAGCGTATGTGGGCACTAGTGCAAAAAATAGCCTAGGCACAAAAATGGAAGCATATAATATTCCAGGGTATTTGGCAAGATGCGGTAATGAGTTTTGGCATTATAGAGCAATTTCTGCACGTTCCACAAAATTGACACACAATCTGCAATCGTTTTTGGCCTTTTTCGCAAAAATGTTTATAACCATTTTTGTTATCTTATTTTGACCTAAAAATGGCCGGCAAAGTCAGAAAAAGTGCTGGCTATCACCAGCAGCTGGCTGCTATTTTGAACCCTGTGCTCATCCGCAACTTTCAATTTTCTCCCTAAAAGGTAGCCAAAAGGGCGTGGCTTAGTTGATTTGACCCCTAAAGGGTAAAGGGTACACCAACAAGACAGTGTGATATTGATAAAACCACATTGTTGCCTTATTTTGCCCCCCCCCCCCCCCCCCCCACACACACACACACCACACAGAAAGGTGTTGGAAACTTGAAAAGTGCCCCTGCCCCCTGGAGATCAGGTTATAAATTGACCCCTCTGGAATTTCCTTTGCCCTTCTGTGGAGGGGTTTTGGATATTTTCTGGAACAACACATTTTAGTGTAAAATGATATCATCTAGCAATATAAATAGTCTAGGTGTAAATCTATAAAACCAAGAATCTCATCTTTTTTTTAGCTCCATTCCAATCAGGAAGCATGCCACTCCCAGGGGGAAACTCGGATATAAAATGACGGGGGGTCGGACATATCGTTTTGGGTATGAAATTTGTAGTAAAAGTATTTTGGGGGGTTGAAAATTATATACCAGGTATTTGGGGGGTTGAAACATCTGCGGGTATTTTTGGGGGGTTGAAAACTTCTGACAGGTTATCAAGATACTGCCTTAAGCTGAAGCTATTTCCAGGAAACATAATGGGATAGTTGATGACAGGCAAAGAAAAAATACAGCTACTCTTGGTTTCTAGATTTGCACCTATTTTTGTATGAGCAATCTAGAAAACTAAGATTCTCTGAAAACTCGAAAAATATGATTTGTGACAAGGTAAAACTCAAAGAATCAAGTTACTGTTAGTTTATTCATACTACTAAAGCTGTTTCTGTTTTGATTGCTTCTATTTTTGTGAGAAAAATTGAGGATCTTGGTTTTCTAGATTTGCACCTATTTTTGTATGGGAAAATTGCCCATATCTAGAAAACTAAGATCCTGTGAAAACTCAGAAAAAATGATTAGTGACAAGGTAAAACTCAATAAATAGAGTTAATGGTAGTTTATTTGTACTGTTAGAGTTGTTTCTGCTTTGATTGCTTCTATTTTTGTGAGAAAAATTGAGGATCTTGGTTTTCTAGATTTGCACCTATTTTTGTATGGGCAATCTAGAAAACTAAGATCCTGTGAAAACTCAGAAAATATGATTGGTGACAAGGTAAAACTCAAAGAATCAAGTTACTAATAGTTTTTTGTACTATTAGAGTTGTTTCTGTCTTGGTTGCTTGTATTTTTGTGAGAAAATTGAGGATCTTGGTTTTCTAGATTTGCACCCATTTTGTATGGGCAATCTAGAAAACTAAGATCCTAAGAAAACTCAGAAAATATGATTGGTTACAAGGTAAAACTCAAAGAATAGAGTTAATGGTAGTTTATTTGTACTGTTAGAGTTGTTTCTGCTTTGATTGCTTCTATTTTTGTGAGAAAAATTGAGGATCTTGTTTTTCTAGATTTGCACCCATTTTTGTATGGGCAATCTAGAAAACTAAGATCCTGTGAAAACTTAGAAAATATCACTGGTGGTAAGGTAAAACTTAAAGAATCAAGGTAAAAATAGTTTATTCCTACTGCTGGAGTGGTTTCCATTTCGCTTGCTTCTATTTTTGTGAAAAACATTGCGGATTTTGTCACCACAGGCAAACCACAAGCCAGAATCCAACATGGCGGACAAATGAGTGTTTGTTATCGAATGCTTGCGCTGTTTGTTGGCTGATTTGTGCATCGTGAGTTTCAAAAACCTAAGGGACCAATGCAATAAGGATGTATTCTTGAAGTTGGAGTAGATCTTGTTTGGAATGAAGTCTGTTT
Source organism: Scolanthus callimorphus (assembly GCA_033964015.1). Classification (NCBI taxonomy): domain Eukaryota; kingdom Metazoa; phylum Cnidaria; class Anthozoa; order Actiniaria; family Edwardsiidae; genus Scolanthus; species Scolanthus callimorphus. Next base: position 16,471,254 of record CM066922.1, read on the forward strand.
ATAGCAGAAAAGTTCGAGGTTCTTTGTTTCCTTGATTTATGGCGAGGAGTACGGGTCGCGACGCTGTGTGATCTTGCAGAAACTCAAAAGCGAAATGGTAAGATAAAATTTGTCAGTCTTAGTTTTCTAGATCTTAGTTTTCTAGGTCTTAGTTTTCTAGATCTTAGTTTTCTAGATCTTAGTTTTCTAGATCTTAGTTTTCTAGATCTTAGTTTTCTAGATCTTAGTTTTCTAGATCTTAGTTTTCTAGGTCTTGCATCTTTCATCTTTGTTTTCTAGATCTTAAGTTTTCTAGACACCCCGACTAGGGATCAAATTTTCAAAGCGAAACTTTTATCACGAACATAAACATGACATTCTCCGAACAGCTGTTTTCACACCCTCGGTAGGAAGAGCTTCTTAGTGAAGAAATATCAATTTCTTAACCATTATAGACTCTTCTCATTCAGAAAGCGGTTTGTAGCGGTTTGTAGTGGAATGTATTATCCTTCCAAGCTGAAATGTCTTTCTCCTAGAGAAAGCATTTAAGAGTATATCATGTACAGGTAGATTTACAGGCATGCATAATTAATGCTAGCAAACGGTATTTGTTTCTGTCATTTACCCAGTGTTAGCTCAAATGGATGCCTCAGGTTTGAAAAATGTGAAGCCTTTTATTCCACTTCATCTAAGAAAGGCAGGGACATAATGACAGTTATGTTTTTCCATTTTCAGATCACTAGGCATTCCCATGACTCGTGTTCTTTTTTTTATGCTACGCATCGAAGGATAAATGAATATTGAAGCATGCCAAACAAAGAAAAATTATTAAAATGAATGCCACATGACTGATATGGGAAGTGATATGCGAAAGAGGTTTATTTCTCTGCGCCTGGACAAGAAAAAATATTGACATGATCTGAACAAAAATCAATAGAGCAAACTGATGAATTACATCTTGTTGCCTCCCAATTCAAACCATGTGATAATTACTTTTGTTTGTTTACAACCGTGAAACTTTTCTCACTCAACAAGTGCATGTGCAAAATTACTAGCAAAAGTAGTATGAAAGTATGAAAGGAATAATTATATTACCTGAATTGAGGCAACAAGTATGTTGTATGTAACTTTAAAAATAACACCATTAGTTTGTTGTTCTATGACTTCTCTTCATATAAATCAGTTTTAGACCAAAGGACTAGATTTAAATGGATTGAGTTCACTACTTTTACCGTCACCTCATTTGCATAGAGTTTTATGGGCTACAAAACTATTCGTCACGCCCATCAGTCACAGGGTCTTTAATTCATAGTTCCGACCTGTCATTCAAAGCCATAGTTACTGTTGTTATGTCCCACAAACAAACCAGAGTTTTCCTTTAAAAAAGTCCAAAAATATCCGATCCCACTTTGGTTTACCAGATACCTTTATCTTCGGATCATCGAAGTTTATACTGTCGTAAATGGCAAAAAAGTGCTGCAAATCGGACTAATTTTGGAAGTCCTGCAATACCGTTTGTGGGACACGATCAGTCCCCATGGGAGAATCTTTCCAACTCTGATTGGTATCTCCAGATAGCGTGAAATGGTTTCATTGTTTGATCGGAACTATGAATAGCACTGTTTTCCTTTAATCTATACACACCTTCGTGATTTGGAAAGATGCAGTGAGAGGTCAGCTTCATCAGAGTTGTTGTGTTTAGCACCGTTGGCGTGGTGTTTGCTCTGGGCAAGTGCACCATCTCATTGAGTACAAGGCTTCTCTAAAAGAATTGAACAGTGGTATTTTAGCAATAAATGAATAATTAAAAGAAACTACAAAATACAAACATCTACATGAAAACAGATCTGTCAGCGTCATGAATAAACATTATTACGTCCAGCATTCAGCACCATCAAAGTCATGCGTTTTATTATAAAAAATTATGCAGCATGAAACAAATCCAGTCAGATAACTCTCTTTTGCCCTTAGTCCTAACTAGCACACAAGAGTTAAATAACTAATTTTAATACCTCCTTTTTCAGACTTCCTAACTTGGACTTTAATTGCTGTAGCTCTTCTTTTGCCAATTGGTTGTCTTTTAAAACTTCAATTTTTTCTTGCTTTATATTTGTTTCAACTTCTTTACTTGCTCGGAGTCCAATGTTAAACCTTGGCTTCCCCATCTTTCAAACTAGTGCTGGTATAATAACAAAGAAAGGAAAAGTTAAGTTAGATTATTAATCCTTAATCCTATTGCAGTCTTTCTAAGTTAAGCTTTACTTATAGTAAAAGTCTTAAGACGATTAAGTTATGAATTATTTGTGCACTTCTTTCTTAAGTCAAGTGAAGCGCACCTACTTATGATACAAGAGACAAGAGTGTTTAATATTACGAGCGTAACACAAACCCGCTGGTTGATTTTTTTTGCCAAACGGAGGAGAAAACTGATATTTAACACCAAGCATTATGCACCAGTCAATTGACACTATGGGCCCCCGACCCCCGGGACAGGGCGGGGGAGTAGTAACACGGTCAGGCTGGGGATTTAACACGTATTTAACAGCATTAATCTATGGAGGGGCAGGGAATTTAACACGGACTTTCAATAGCGGGGATATTCAGCGGGGGATTAACGCTGAACCGAAAATTCGATCATCGTGCAAAAAAATATTTTGTTTAAGGACTGGGGTCGGGGAATTTTGGGAGGGATCACTTCATTTTTGATCGATTGAAAGGGGAGGATGTCTCGAAACCTGAAGCCCTCAAGGGGGGGAACATAAGAAATTTTCTAAGGAGTTATTCCAGCAACTTCTACATAATTTTTCTAATTCATTTCACTCAATACGTTCAAAATTTCGGCGTGCATGGCATCTAAGTTTGCGCAACGAACAGTAGTCAGTACGCTCTTGGCGCTTAAACTGTGAATGCCTAATGCACTAGTCAATTGAAACCCCGGCCCCCCGACCCCCGGGACATAGCGGGGGAGTAACGGGGACATGGCCGTGGAATTACGCTTTTGTGCCGCCAGATTTCTCCGGGGGAACGGGGACAGTAACTATTTGCCAAATTGGCGGGGAGTTTTAGCGGGATTGTAACGCTCTTGTAATTACATGCGCTGCAAATGTATGCAAGCAATTATGCTAGCATCGAAGCCAATATGGAAAATTTGCGACAGCTTTCGAAATTTTCGACGATCCGTGTATCATATTTTTTATTCGTCGTCGTTCCTGTTACCCATCAAACCTGGGATATCTCTATCATTGAGAGTGGTAGAGGTGTCGCTAGCCCATTCGGTGGGATTTTGCACTCTTGGAGGATATGTTGAATGTTGTGGTGTGAGCCGCACAAGCGCCGATCATGTTGAGGTAGGAACACTAGAAAAAATGTACCATACACCGGGGCAATAGGGGAGGGGATTGTAACAGCAAAATTTCCCCTGGGGGCGGGAAAAAGTACAAAATGTAACACTGCACAAATGTTACATTCCCCGCTATGTTCCGGGGGTCGGGGGGCCGAGGTTTCAATTGACTAGTGCATAAGAGTGTCGCTACAAGAGCATGTGTAATCTTGGCAAGGACAAACAAAAACCCAAAAAGCCCTCCAGAGGCCTACTACTGGCGGGCATTCAATATGATCGAAAGAAGACCCCTAGGGCCACGCCTCATGCACATGATAATAATAATTTCGTCATTTGCGTGTTTGTGGCGCGCTTCGCGCGCATGAAGAATAAAACCTGCAGGCTTTTTTTTCTATACGATGAAATGCGTTTATCAAACTCACGGTGCGTTTCGCCTTGTTACGAAAGTGTCCCCGGTACCAGGGGCTTCACAACGGCCATGTCCCTGGTGACCGGGAAAATATTAACATTTACCACTTAGCAAATGTTAAATTCCCCGCTCTTGACTGGTGCATTACTGCCATTAGTGACAATCGTACTACAATCGTATGGTTTTAATATTTCAAGATATGCAGCGAATATCGAAAAATCTGGCAAAATTTCAAAGGCTTTAAGCTAAAATGTAACTAAAACAATGACTACTGAACTACTCCAACTTACCATTTCCATATCTCTGCCGTTTGATGCTCGAAATCAATGATCTTGGTCTTGTTTTCACCTTCAAGATCAAGGCAAAAACAAGGCTGCCTGATTTTCTTGCAGCAAGCGACTGATGACTCAGTTTTTCTCGGTCAAAAAAGACCTCCTCGAGCTTGGGGAGACTCCCAGAATGCACTGCGGGATAGGCGCGCGAAAGTTTGAATATTTTTCATTTCGAACTTCTTTGGGCAGCTTTTCGCCACTGTGAATTACTTTGTAATTACTCCCATACGTTTTGTTCAGAAATAAATTGGTGTAATTACTTTGCGATTTGGTTTCACGACAGTCATGTTAAAACCACTCTAATAGAAATTTCGTCATTTACGGCGTGCATGAACAATAAAACCTACAGGACCAAGACATAGTACCGATAAAAGCAGGAATCTCAATTTTAACATCACACAGTTTTCGTGCGCCGGGACTTTACCTACTGGTCCTACCGGGACCGGGATTTGATCTACTGGGAACGGGATTTTGCGAAAAAAACGTCCGGGAAAAGGGATTGGGACCCCCCTTTCAGGATCCTGCTAAAAGGTACGGACGAGCACCCCAGCTCCAAAAATATGGGGGTCCCCACCGGGGTTTCTTTTTTTTATTGTTTGCTTAATGACGTAATTGAATGACCATAAATCCTACTGAATGCTGATAAAAATGCAAATAGCGCTAATGAAAATGCAATTCACGAAAATGGGTGCTTATTGATGTTATTGAATGAGTTTTCACGAAAATGGTCGCCGATTCACGCAAATGAGTGCGTATTTTGTTGTAATGAACAGCAAAAGGCATAGTAGGCGTTTCTTGAACAAAGCATTTTTGTCAGACCGTAGTGATTTATTTTGAACATCTAGGTCATCCTTGATTAGAGTAATTACTCCTTTACCGGATGTGGTTCCGTGTGAGAAGAAAATACTCCCCTTCCATTCTTTTTTCCAAAGACATTCCACCCTCTCATCCCTATGCGCTTCTTGTAGAAAAATTATGTCAGCGTTTTATTTGTTAAGCCAGTTCAGGACTGATTTACGTTTAAAGGAATCGCGCAAACCTCGATCATATAAGGATAGTAGACTAAAAGTCTAGATTCTTTGAATTCTTAGCAATTGTGCAAATAAAAATAAGAAATTGATCGACTAATGGAGAGTCTCTTTGAAAACCACTTTCGGAAAAAACGTACGAAGTACACATATATTACATAAACAAGGGACCGATCGTTTATAACGTCTACGGGGGGGGGGGCGGTGGAATTTGGGTGGGGGTAAAAATTTAGAAGACATAGATTTTAGGGGGGTAATTTTTTGGCACCCTCTCTCAAAAGAGGGGGTAATTTTTTCAGGGACACTGTGGTTCAAACTAAATAATAATATGTACAAGCTATCGCGTCGTGGCATACACGCCATATAGCAAGTATACGCCAATTTCGGCGCGCTTCGCGCGCAAAACGGAATGTACAAAATAGTTTTTGAGTACGTGCGCAATGGAATGGCTACGAATGTCATTACAAGAAAATATATCTTAGCCAGGAGAAAAAAACTAACTCTCCCCAAAAAGACGCTCTGCAGTAATAAGCATCGAAGTTGTCTCAGTTCGAAAAAAGAAGGCCTAATTATTAGGCAAGCGTGAGTTCCACTTTAGGAGGATAGAGATTCGTCATTTTGACCCTGCTTTACGCACGTCATTTGCGATCTTTGTTTACTACACACAGCAAATGGAATGTCATCTACATTTTCTTTGAGGTTTGGTGAAATGCGTTCATATCATGCATAAAAAATTAGGGCGCGCTTTGCGCGCAACAAAAAGAGAAATTTCTGTAAATTGTCTTCCACTTAGTTCAAACGAGGATCTGGTTACAGCAGGTTTGGGGTAAGCTTTTTAGAACATCGATGTTATGTGGGGGTTATTTTTGTATCGCCTTTTTAATGAGGGGGGTGCGAATTTTAACATTCAATAAATTTAGAAAACCACCGCCCCCCCGTGGACGTAATAAACGATCGGTCCCCAAAGACAATAGAATTCTAAACGTGACCCTTTCGCCGCTCCCGTGTACTAATGCACTTTCTATTGTTTGATAATGATGGATAACATAAACAGTTTCGAGAAATGCAAATAGTGAGTTCTTTTTCCAGTACCGCATATCTAATAAGCGTCTAAGTAATATTTGTAATTTACTCCTACAAGATAGACGGAAAGACAGACATCAATGATGGAGAATGCAAATCGATTAGGTGCAAATCGACCAGGTACGTTCCTGAGGTTATTCCGAAAAATACCATTTACCTTGAGTTTTCGACTAACTTAGGGTCCCATTTATCCCGCCAGGAGGACGGGAAAACTCGTCATGACGGTTTTTTATTCGTCTGACGAGTTTTGCGTCTGATGTGAATTCAGATGCTTTCCCGTCAAAAATCCGTCCACGTCCCGATTTCACACTCAGTTTCCCGCCAGAAATCCGCCTCGTCCCAGTTTCACGTCTGATACGAGTTTCTTGTCAGAAAAAGTTCCTGTCTTATGTGAATTCTCCCCAGAAACACTTGCTTGTTATCTGTCTAAACTTTCTCCTTCAAAACAAAATGTTTTCGCGTGATCACAGACACTTATCACAGAAGAACAGGGAACCATATTCAAGGCGAGAAACTCGTCTCAGACTAGTTTTTCCTAGTGTGAATACAGCTAGAGAATTCACACTAGAGACGGAAAACTCGTCTGAGACGAGTTTCTCCAAAACACATTCCTATTTTGCCTCCACTAAACAATCAGACAAACACCATTTTGATACTTGGGTATGTAAATCAGCCAAGGACGCCAAGTACAAAATATTTTATCATATACTCATATCCTCATGTATCCTTATAATTATGACATCGTTAATGCAGTCATTTGGGAAATTGAAAGGTAAACACATATTTAGATACAGGACAACGTCCTTCAAATGAAACTAATTGGATATCTTGGAATTTCTGAAGAAAAAGAAATTATCAGATTTTTCTTTTTCGAAATATATGATGTTGTGAAAAAATGTATTTTTTAAAACATGATCCACGGTATCCAATTAGCTTTACAGAAAGACTAATGATAGAAAGATTATGCTGAAAAGAAATTTATATTGTCATCTTCTCTACATACCTGCACGGGCGCTAAAAATTTCATCCAAAATGGCGGATGGGGAGTCACGTGACATCGTTACCATGGCAACAACAACGTAATCGAAATCAGAAATCGAAAACGTATTTGTGGGCCAAGTTTGAAAGGTTTTCGTTGAAAAATAACTATACAAAAATGCAGGCCCTCGTTTTAGGCTGCATTCATTATGTATACTACAGGGGGGGGGGGGGGGGGGCAGAGGATTTTTGTTTGGCAATGCAAAATTTTTAGATCCCCAAAGGCACAACATATTTTTTACGAATCCCCCTCTTGGTCAAAAGGAAAAAAACATGCTCGCGCGCAGCTTTTTTCAACATATCAGTTGAAAGAGGGTAAATACAAGACAATAGTATTGCAAGTGATATTTCTTCAGGAGGTTCAAACTTGGTGTTCAACAATTGAGCCTTCCTTCATTTACTATCAAACTGCACAACCTTGTCTTAAATATATATAATACCTCAACAAAAATATTCATCCCCCCTTCATGTTATGAAAAAACTTGACATCCCCCCTTTTCCAGTTCCTAAATTTGGAGATCCCCCCTCAAAATCCTCTGCCCCCCCCCCCCCCCTGTAGTATACATAATGAATGCAGCCTTAGAGCCATGCCTTAGGGGTTATTCACATATGAGGGAGGGTGTCCCTAGGTAGTAGGGTTACCCTACCTGGTAGGGTAACCCTTCTCTATTGTTAAACCCGTTCACTTCACGTGCAAGGTAGGGTGATCCTAGGGTAGGGACAACTTTTGTTTACATAAGCCCATGTGAACGCACAAGGTAGGGATAACCCTAGGGGCTAGGGCTATGTTTTGTGGTGTCGGATTTCATTGACTCTTGTGAATGCGTGATAATCCCGGGGGGGGGGGGGGTACTCCCTCATGGTATACGGGTATGCGCCGCCCTATAGGTCTACGATAGGGTATCGTTTTCGCTTGTTTGGTATCATTGTTCGCTTGTTTGGTCTCTGATAGGATATGTATTTCAGCATGGCTACCCTACCCCCTAAACCCTAACCACTATATGCGCACGCATATCTACAAACGTTTTCCGCTGGGGGCTCAATAATATCAGCGGAAAACGTCTGTAGATATTCGTGCGCATATAGTGGGCTCAAGAAACGGTCAGCAAACCGTCCAAGGTTGTGGACGGCGGCAAAACAAATAGTGCAGCCGCTTGGTGCAGAAAAATTGCTGAATTGTTCAATTTTATGGCAAAGCTTCCAAATTTGGCACAAATAATGCTAACCACCCATAGATTAATATTACATATGGTCCCACCGGGGTCCGCCCTGGATCCATCCCATAATTTCAGTTTTAGACGCGGGTAAGGTTGCTCGTTGAAAAATGTAGATATATGTCTATTTCAAAACATTTATGTGTATAACCTTCCATTAGCTCCGAGGAATATGGTTGTCACAAAATATCCCATAATTTTAACTTTTAAGGTGGCTCGGAGAAAAAATAAAATAACCATTAATAAATTCTCGCAAGGGTATTATCTACGTGCTAGAACCACCAAAATTCTCACAAAGAACAATAACTATCCAAAGATTAAATCGACACATGGCTCCACCTGTGATCCGCCCTGCATCCCATAATTTCAGTTTCCGCTGTCGGTAAGGTTGCTTATTAAAAATGTACTTATCTGTTTATTTTGCAAGTTTTATGCTTGCATCCTTTCATTTGCTACAAGGAATGTGGTTATTACAAGAAATCCCATAATATTTAATTTTAAGGTGGCTCGGCAGAAAAACACAATAATGAGAAATAAAGTCATTAAAAAATGTACTGTTTTTTCATGCAATTTTAAGTTGTATATCCTTTCATTAGCATCCAGGAATGTGGTTGTTACAAAATATCCCATATTTTTTACTTTAAAGGTGGCTCGGGAGAAAATATGAAATAGTCATCAATAAAGTCTTGCAAGGGTTTTAGTTATGTGCTACAGCCACCTAAATCGAACAAAGAATAATAACTTACCAAACATTTAAACTATGTTTTTCCTTTTTACCTTTTTACGTGTTTTAACTTTCCGCTCCATCTCTGAAAACATTTTACCATGGACTTTAGTGTGTTCTAAAATAAACGTCGGGAATTTTTGAAATTTTAAAAAGAGCCGATAGAGCCAGAATGTAGAAAAAATTCTTGAAAAGGAAATCGAATCTTAGTCAACGCTAATATGGGGTCAATGAATGAAAATAGCAAATACTGGCGAGGTTTGTAACTCTAAAAAGTTGAGCTCCATAAAAAAGTTTGATAAACAATTATAACCATAGTTTCCCAGGATATACGCTTTAAAATGAGGTATCACGACCATTTTTGTGTGAAATTATGCCATTTTAACCAAAAAAGTACACCGAAGGTAGTCCGTAAATGTAAGGTGTCTAAATGGAAAAAAAATCTTTGCTATCATAAATGCAATTTCAATGCTTAGATAACGTAAATGCAGCTGCTAATCACTATTCTAAAACACAAAAAGGACAAAAACAGATATGGAAACAGATAGATTGACCTCCATCTCCGTAACCTCTAGATTTTATAAACTTTTACTAGACAAATGAAGTGTGAAACTAAAATGTTGTCTTGAGCTAAACAATTGCCCACCTGTTTTGAAATGAATGAATATACCATTTCAGGAGGGAAGGAAAACAAATAATATTTGGTATACTTTCTTGTAGTAATTAGAAGAGCGAAGTGGTACCCAAATAGATCAAAGGAGGATGGCTGAAAATGTTCATTACAATCATGGTTTTTGCTGGTTTGTTATTTGATGCTTCATCTCAAAATCAGAATTGCTTGGACATCCCTTTATTTGAATTGTATTTTACACCCGTTAGTGAACATAAGAAACCACGTTGGAAAATAGGCCAAACTGATTTTACCCTACACCCTGCCTTTGTCACGCTCTGCCATGTAAAGCAATCGGCTACTATGGTTACAAAATATTTCAAACGAACTGTTCCCAGTAGGGGGGCAACCGTAACGAACAACTGTGCTGGATATTTTCTCTTGTGAGAACATATTTTTTGCTGTTAGACCGATGTTTAAGTGCCCTGGCACATCAAATCTGCAGCACAATGAAAGCGTTTTACCCTTTGAAGTTGTGTACAAATCTGGAGCACTAACAGCAGGAGAGCAAACAAATGGTACAATTTCAGGCAAGCCTTATGTGTACGCAGGAAAGTATTATTGCGCTCAGATTTTATGACGTGCTTCTGCTTTGGTGGTGGCGTGGCTAAAAAAACTTGAGGCAATCTCAAAGGTTTTCGTATGAAATGTAATGGGCAAAGTAACCCCAAAGATGACTGCAGCGTACGTCGAAGGCTTTTGCCTCCTCAACATAGTAAACAGGATTAAAGATTATAACCCCTGAATCTTGTAAGGAAGTACAGGCAGAAACGTATAAGTGAGTTGAAACGTGTAACAAACATACATTGCTTTAGTGCTAAGCTGCGGAATATTCGCAGAATCAATAATTGAACTGATTTTGAAAATGTTGTTGAAGGACTTTAAGATGTTAGATTTTAGTATATTATCACTTACCACTATTGCTTTACTTTATGGAAGCGAAAAATGAAATATTATCAAGAGAAAACCTGCTTGGGCAAGCAGGCGAGAGTTCGTTATTCACCAGATATGGTCATCAACTCGCTACGAATAATCCGCAGCTTGGTTCACCGTTGCTTGTTTGAACTAAGTTATATGTTTCTGGTACAGGGGAAAACGTTTTTTGTTTTTCTCTGTAAAATACAAGACAGTTTAACTCATTTTTTTTGTGAATATTGAAGTTTTTACATATATACTCTTAGTACTTATTGACTAATCTAAAAACAAAACAATCGTCATCATGTTATCTCGAAGGTTTACTCTATCGTTAACTTTACAAATTATGGGATGTTTTCAATCCCTTAAACCTTTTATCACACAAGTAATGACATCAACATTACATTTGTATAATTAACACACATATCCACTTATTTTTCTTATGATCATAGCATGGAACCAGGGCGGATCCCGGGCAAGCCATGTGTCAATTAAATTTTGCATAGTTATTCTTGCTCGTGCGAATTTTGGTGGCTCTAGCATGTAAAAAATACCCGATGCAAGACTTTATGAATAATTATTTAGTATTTTTCCTGAGCCACCTTAAAAGTTAAAATTATGGGATATTTTGTAACAACCACATTCCTTGGAGCTAATGAAAGGATGTAAGCACAACATTTGCGAAATAGACAGATCAATACATTTTCTATGAGTACCTAACCGACAACTAAAACTGAAATTATGAGATGCAGGGCAGATCCCTGGTGGAGCCATGCGTCGATTAAATCTTTGAATAGTTAGTGTTTTTTTGGGGAATTTTGGTGGCTCTAGCACGTAGATATTAATAAATACCCTTGCAAGACTTTGTTAATAATTATTTTATTTTTTTCTCTCGAGCCACCTTAAAAGTAAAAATTATGGGATATTTTGAAAAAAACACATTCTTTGGAGTTAATGGAAGGATATACACATAAAATCTTTAAAATAGACAGATACATAATTTTTTCAATGAGCAACCTTACTGGCGTTTAAAACTGATATTATGGGATGGATCCAGGGCGGACCCGGTCGGGGCCATATGTAATATTAATCTATGGGTGGTTAGCATTATTTGTGCCAAATTGGTAGCTTTGCCATAAAACTGAACAATTTTGCACCAAGCGGCTGCACTAAAAGCGAGTTTCGATTTCGACCCAGCGCAGAGGTCTCTTTTCCTCGCGAACCTCAGCCAGCGAAAATAGGCCTCTGCTAGCAGGGAACTTTGACAAGAGTTTTTGCCTAATTCTTGATATTAGCAGTATCAGTCTTGTCGGCGTTGTTTGCAGCGTCAACAGTCCCAGTCAACGGTCCCCACGCTTGCGTCGAAACAACAATTATGGTATCCCTTTACTACACATTTAATTATCACGGTCGCTTTCCTGTTCTTCTGTTTTCTTTGTCCCATGGGTTCCATTTGTTCTGACGACATGCTGCAAACTTGTAAACCTAACCACAAACTTTGTCTCCGGTAAGGTATACATTTTAACTTTAGGTCTACGGTGGGGTATACAATTGTAACTGTAGGTCTACGGTAGGGTATAATGAAACGAGATTTTTGGTCTCTGATAGGGTCAGGTTTTGTAGACCTGGGCGGCGCACCCCTACCTAAAAATCAGTGGAGTACCCCCCCCCCCCCCCCCCCCCCCTCCCATATTTTAGGCGATTTTCGCCTAAAATATGAACTCAAGCGATATTTTACCAACACTAGCTAGCTTCAAAAAGGGCTAAATATTAAGCCTGAAGAGTTTGACCTTGAAAGGGAAAGTTTAAATCCTGACTCTCCGACGTTTTTTTTGAAAAATACAGTCTGAATTGCAACATGACTTGCGAGTGAAATATCGTCTTCAAATAAAACAAACCACAGCATAATTCAAGTATAAAGAAGCAACAAACAATTTTGCTTTATGATTTAAACAAACTTTTAGATAGTTATGCAAATCTAGTTGTAAATTGAGCCCTCGTGGTAGGGACAACTCTTGCATGTGAAAGGGGGCTATCTTTTGACCCTAGCTTGTAAGTTTACCATCGGAAATAATGTATGTGACACGGCGGTAACTTCAACCCTACCAGGTAGGGTGCCCCTATCCCCTAGGGTCAACCTTCTTCCATGTGAACAGCCCCTTAATGCCACTGAGTAGCTTGAATAATATCTCTGATTTAGCCTTCCTCCATGGCGTTGACTGTGAAGGATGATCTTGAATGACTCAAAATTCTAACGGTCTACGTTTTACAAGGTGAAATACCCATGACGCAACACATCTATTCCCAGTCTTCTGAACCGTGCCAGCAAAATAATATGTTAATTTCGGGGGGGGGGGGGGGATCTAGAAAAAGCGGAAAAACGTGTGGTAATAATAATAATAATAATAATAATAATAATAATAATAATAATGATAATAATAATAATATTTATTGACCTTATATCCAATAACTAGATACATCGGTTAATCATACATGTTATTAATTTACAATAATAATAATAACACTTATTCAGAGACGTCCAACAAGTTGACTTTGTTAAGCAATTCACTAAAATATCTTGCAGACAATTTAAGGGCCAAATCATCTTTCATTGCTAAAATATTATACACTTAATGACTGCTCCCGAGGGAAACATCAGTTTTGTTTCCCGAGAATCTCGATGTTTCCCGAGACGAAGTCGAGGGAAACATCGAGATTCGAGGGAAACAAAACTGGTGTTTCCCGAGGGAGCAGTCATTAAGTGTTTTGTTATATAGCAAAAAATAAACTCACAATTATTAAATCGAAACAAATGTATTTCAAGAACGAAAGAGAAGTTACAAAGTGTGTGCGCGACTGCATCGTGTAAAATAAAAACACTCCTAAAATCCCACAATTTTCTTGCATTACGGCAAAAACTTATCAAAATTAGCAAAGGTTGTTTAAAGTGACACGCGTGTTTACAATAAACTTCTATTTTTCCCGCTCTCAAACGCGACGCGCGAAATCAATATTCCCCGACCAGTCAATAATTTTTCGAAATATTTGATTTGTACTTCACCACGTGACCTTGATTTAGCCAATAAGAGCGCTCGCTCGGTTGGAGTGAGCACTCGCTATATAACAAAGAGAAATAATGACCTTTTATCAAAATATCTAAAGGCTCTGTTAATTCGGTACAGGCTTGTTAGGAAATCAAATCTTAAGCGACTGAACATACTGTGATCACATTCCATTATGTAATGAAATTCATCACCAATGCATGAGTTGTCACAAATATTACACAATCTATCAGCATATGCAATAATGCTATAGCGGCCTCGTTCCACCGGAAGTCTGTGGGCGGAAATACACAGCCGTGTTACAGCCTGTCGGTCATTAAGATTGGGTATTCGATCTAAATATTTTTCGTAAGAAAATGTAGGTTTGACTATTCTATAGGTTCTCAACTTTCCTTGGCTTTGCGGATCATCGGAGGAACTGCTGTATAATTTAGATTTCCAATATATTGACCAAAGTTTTGTGAGTTTTATCTTAATATTCCTTGCAAAATTGCCTAAATCCTTATAATCAACCGTTATCTCAGAAGCATTCCGTAAACCACAAAGTTTGAGAGCATAATTGTGGTATGAATCTTTTCACCTCTATTTTATACTTTCTAAACAACTCTAAATAAATGCTTGTCCTGTCATAGAGTATCGTCCAAGTGATGCAAAGTTTCTTTTTTCTTGTGTTGCGCGCGAAGCGCGGCCGAAGTTTTGACAAACCATTTCATCAAGCCTTAGAGAAAGGATAATAAACATCTATAGCAAAAGCTTCTATAGACTTGCTACAAGTCGTACTCTCAATGGACACTCGAGCGAAGCAAATGCGACGAGCGAGCGAGCGAATGGGATCCTGTATCCATGCGTGCCGCAAGACGAAATACATGGCGATTGCCATGCTTATTGATGATGCTGAATAAAATTGCATATGACATTTTAAACCACCTTAACGATATTGGTCTCCATAGCAACAAATCTCGTAACCTTTGGTAACCACGGTAACCAATCGGTTACCGTGGTTACAAAATACTTCAAAAGAACTGTCCCAACTTGAGGAACAACCTTAACGAATAACTGCTTTTGCTAGATATTTTCTCTTCCTTGCATAATTTTTTATAGTATTTTTTAGCATTTTTCCTGTTGACCCGTGCCTCAAGTTTCCTGAGAGTGCATTTCCGGGATAGTTCGATTTCCCCATCTTTTTCTCAATGGCGCGCGGGAAGTGTCTTCGTTGCGCGGTATTCGATGTCATTCTTGGAGTGTCATAGACACTAACAGCTTTTTTCGTGCTATTTTCTTAGCGGAATCTAGCCTCCTGAAGCTTTTAATAATCCTATAGAATCACATACCTTTATTCTATCGCGCGCGCTGACTGGTTTAAAAGGAGATAGAATTATTTTTTGTGTGGAATACCCAATTACACAGGGCCCCCGTAATTTAAATCTAAAAAATGATGCGTTTTTTTAGTTAGTACAGCATTCCCGGACTATTAATCAGATAGCACATAGAAAAATCAACTTTGTTTTATAATTTTTGTTAGAAATAACACCTATGTTGTATTGTGAATGTGCGCATTCTGATTGGTTAAAAAGCGTGCTTGTAAGAGACCTGAGAAACACGATTGTCACGCAACGCTGTCGCGCGTGTATGTTATTTTCTAAAAGCAACAAAAATACTTTCTGCGTGCTCTCTGGTTTCTTACAAACACTCGGGGAATGTTGGTCGAACTGATAAAACTTGAAAGACACGAGCCGAAGGCGGGCGAGTGTCTTTCAAGTTTTGATCAGTTCTCCCAACATCCCCTCGTGTTTGTAAGAAAGCAGAGAGCAGGGGAAATGTATTTATCTCCATTTTCGTATCACAGATTTTTGTCACATGAAAACGTGGGTACACGCGACTCCACAAAACGCTCAAACCCACATCTGGTCAACACAATTAGTTTTGGAAACAAATCCAGCAATATCCTCATATTTACTTTACAAGAGAATTTCAACGAGAAGCAGTTGGCTCGTTAGATTAAAATTCTGTCATCGATGAAAAGTTGTGTCAACTTTATAGAAAATCGTGCACTTGTGCGTAATAGCGCCAAATTTGGACCAAATGTTCCTTAGGTGAAGTAAATCAGTTTTCGGGAGGGGTGCCATCATTTCGACCCAAGGGGATAGGGTAGGGGCAAGTTTGTCTATTTCCTAATATTTCCCGAGTTCTTTGGTATTAAATAAACAAGACCATGACAATTCTTCCTTTATTTTATGGTGCCCATCACTGCACTGAACTAGGTGGGAGTGCAACAAATGTCCGGCAAGGGGGGGGGGGGGGGGGGGGGGGGGTTGAAGGGCAGTTTCGGGTCACATTTTCGCGCTACTCTTAGAGATCATGATTGTATTGTACAACCACAAAATGTTACATAAGTGTTCCTTAGGTAATAATTCTTCATGAATGGTCACCTTTACGTTTGACTAGAAGGGGGTGCTACAAACATTTGGCAAGGGGAAGGGGTGAGTCATGGGTGAAATTTACATACTTGTGCGCTTTTTAATTGCAATTTGATTGTACAGTCACCAAATCCGACATGAATGATCCTTAGGCAACCTAAAACAGTTTTCGGAAGGCGTGCCGCAACTTCGGCCCAAGTGGGGGAGGGTAGGAACAGTTTTTTATTGTACCTGATTATCCCTGTATTTTAGCGGTATTTTCAAGAGTTATTGATAAACAAAACACTTTTTGATTCTTCAAGAATGGCACCTTCACATTTGACTAGATGGGGGTGCTACAAACATTTGACAAGGGGAAGGGGTGAGTCACGGGTGAAATTTACATACTTGTGCGCTTTTTAATTGCAATTTGATTGTACAGTCACCAAATCCGACATGAATGATCCTTAGGCAACCTAAAACAGTTTTCGGAAGGGGTGCCGCAACTCGGCCCAAGTGGGGGAGGGTAGGAACAGTTTTTTATTTTACCTGATTATCCCTGTATTTTAGCGGTATTTTCAAGAGTTATTGATAAACAAAACACTTTTTGATTCTTCAAGAATGGCACCTTCACATTTGACTAGATGGGGGTGCTACAAACATTTGACAAGGGGAAGGGGTGAGTCACGGGTGAAATTTACATGCTATGCGCTTTTTAATTGCAATTTGATTGTACAGTCAACAAATCCGACATGAATGATCCTTAGGCAACCTCTAACCGATTTTTTTTTTTTGGGGGGGGATGGGGGTGCCACAATTTCGACCCAATGGGGGCATGGGTAGTGGCAATTTTGTACCTTTCCTGATTATGCCTATATTACAGGTATCGATACTTTCCTTCCAATCTAGCAAAATGTGATGAGAAGCTGTTGTTTATAACTTTATTTATAACTCTTTAATACCGATAAGTATAAGGATAATCACGAAGGGCAAAATTGTCCCTCCCATCCTCCCTTGGGCCAAAATTGTAACACCGCATTCCATTGTAACACCCCTAATTTACCTTACTCTAAGGGAGGGGTGGGCAATTTTGGTTCTCTTTCACAATCTTTTAGCACGTTGTGTTTTGTTGAGCTACAGCAACTTCAGTCGGCAGATCTAACTTGCATAATTTTTGTACAAGAATCCTATGGTCTATAAGATCAAATGCTTTCTTATAATCAACCGTATACACTAAGAATCCAAGTTTGATTGCTTTTATAGAATAGCATTGCATTTGCTGTGTGTTTATGTAAGAATGCACAGTTGTTAACCAATTAGAGTGTGCATACTACCTGTAGGGTTCCAGAAAATATCAATTAACCGCCCCACGGAAGGGTGTTTTGGAATTTCAAAAGAAAAATACAGTATTTGTATGGGGTGATCAGGTAAATTGATTGGCCCCCACCCCTCCGGAATTTCCAATGCCTTTTGGTGTGGGGTATGGAGCATGGGCTTTCGTCAGGCTTAAGTTACTATTAACATTCGTTTATTAGAGGAAACTCTTTTCTTTTAATTTGTTATTCTTTTCTTTTCTCTTTTTCTTTCTTTTCATTTATCTTATTTTCTTTTCTCTTTTTTTCCAATGGCTGTATTGGGTTATCCGCTTTTCGGTTGTGATATGTTACCTTCAGGAGTTTTGCGTTTTTGTTGTTGGAATATAGAAGTTGTTTCGTCAAAAATGGTAGATACAGATTTGACAAGTAAACTTTCGAAGTTTGACTCCATTACTTTAACCGAGACGTGGTTGAGCAATGATGATAAAGACGTGAATGTGGATGGTTTTTATTGTTTTTCAAAATGTCGTATGATGCCAAAAAATGCTCGTCGCAATTCGGGCGGAATTTCCGTTTTAGTTAAGTCATCCTTGCGAAAAGGTGTTAAATTTCTAGATAAGGAGAGCTGTGAGGATTTTGTCTGGTGTAAGCTTGATAGGCATTTCTTTGGTATGCAGGAAAATATCTTTGTCTGTAGTGCTTATATTCCCCCACAATATTCGACACGAGAAAAAAGGCTTTCCAAGGATCATTTTGAAAACCTTCATAATAGTATTAATAGCTTTGCTAGGAAAGGAGAAATTATCTTGTGCGGAGATTTTAATGCACGTATGGGGTCTCTGACAGAGATTGTTGATGATGACGGTTTCAATTTTTCTCAGCTCATTTCCGTTACTAATCCCGTGAAACCTCGACTGTCGAGAGATTCACAAGTCAATGTATATGGGAAGTCACTTGTAGATTTATGTGTTGAAAGTGATTTGGTGGTTCTTAACGGTAGGGTAAAAGGAGATTTACCTGCCTGGGACATTTACCTGCCATACATACAGCGGTGCTAGCTGATTATGTTATGGTTTCGAATCGCCTTTTTCCAAGTATAAAATACTTTACCGTCTCGTCCTTAATGGAGTTCAGTCATCATTGTTTTTTATCTTTTGTAATGCAAGCGAATGTATCGACATCCTCTCAGTGTGGAATGGAATTGAGTCCTCTACCTTTGTCTTTTCAGTGGAATGATGAAGCAAAACAGGGTTTTGCTGATGCGATTAGTTCACAAGAGGTTAATTCTGAATTGGTTACCTTATTTTCTGACCAAGATAATATCAAAGATGTAGATCATTTTGTTTCTAAATTCACAGAAATAATTTTGAATGCCTCTGGTAAAGTTCTTTCGAAGCGAAAGATGCCTACAATATCTAAGTCAAGGCGTAAGTTGCCCCAAAAACAGAGTGGTTTACAGGCGATTGCTATAAAATGAAAAAAGAACTGCGGAGCCTTGGAAAACTTCTAACTCAGTTTCCCACTGATCCTTATCTTCGACGTCGCTTCTTTCTGTTAAAGAAGTCTTACAAAAAGTTAATTAAGCGTTCGAAACTCGAGTTTCGTAATTCACTGCTTGAGCAAATAAGTTCTTTTCATGGAAATAACCCTTCTGCTTTTTGGAAATTAGTAAATCGCATAAAATCTTCTAAGACTCAGAGCTCTATAGATGACGTCTCTCCAGTTGAATGGTTTGAGTATTTTAGAGGTTTGAATAAATTAAATTTTGTGGAGGATGACGCTGGAGTTGAAGCACAGATTGTCAAAAATTTCACTTTGTGGACGGCGAGTGTTGATTCGCTAGACCATACTATAACGGTTAAGGAGGTGTGTGATATGGCAAAAAAGCTAAAGAGCCAGAAAGCCAGTGCTTTAGATGGCATTAGTAACGAGATTATAAAGCAATCTGTTTCGTTTTTAGCCCCGTTTTATGCGAAATTATTCAATATTATCTTTGAACGTGGAACTTTTCCGGCCTCGTGGTCTGGCGGTTTTATCGTACCTTTGCATAAGTCGGGGAGCAGAGTTGACCCTGGGAACTATAGAGGTATTTATATTACCAGTTGTTTAGGCAAATTTTTTACGCTTATTCTTAATGAACGTGAATGCGATAATGAATCCTTTTCAGATAGGATTCAAGAAACACTGCCGAACATCTGATCATATTTTGGTCCTCAAAACAATCCTTGATTATTATAGATCAAAGCGTTCCCCTGTTTATGCTTGTTTTATAGACTTCAGAAAAGCATATGATAGTGTGTGGAGGGAAGGTCTGTTTTTTAAGTTAATCAACTCCGGATGCAGTCGCAATTGTACGGTTGTTGCTTTCAATGTACTCTGATGTTCAGTCTGCTGTGAGGACTCGTCGTGGTTTAACTCCTTTCTTTCGGTCTGAAATTGGTGTGAAGCAAGGGTGCAATCTTAGCCCGTCTTTATTCAGTCTTTTTATAAATGATATCCCCGAACTGTTTACAGCGCGAGAATGCGGCTCAGTTCAACTGAGCGATACAAGACTTAGTTGTCTACTTTACGCTGATGATCTGGTTCTCCTTTCAGATTCATCTTCTGGTTTACAGGAAAATCTGAAACAGTTAGAGACTTATACTATAAAATGGAAGTTCCAGGTGAATTTAAAGAAATCAAAGATCTTAGTTTTCACTTTCAGTGCCAGGCGGTTAAAGTTCTCTACCTGTGAGTGTTTTTTTCGAGGTGATGAGCTTGAACAAGTCGACCATTACACCTATTTAGGGATTGTCTTCAATTATTCTGGCGGTTTCAAAGTAACCCAGAAGTCTTTATATAATAAAGCCTTAAGGGCTTATCATGGTATTTTGAAATGTTTCTCTTCTGTTGACAATGTCCCAGTAAAGGTTCTCCTGAAGCTCTTTTCTTCCCTTGTGGTACCGGTGGTACTATAAGTCTGGGGTGGTGAAGTTCTTGGGAAAATCAAGGATTTCGATTCTTTTAGATGTAAATTTTTTACAGTTATGACTGATGGAAAAGTTGCATTTAAAATTCTGCAAGCGTGTCTGGGTGTCCATTCAAAATCTTCAAATAAAGCAGTTTACGGAGAGTTAGGCTGCGCCCCACTTATTACCCAAATGGTTCCCTTGGTAATCAAGTACTGGTTACGTTTGAAAAATCCCTTTTATCTTGATTCTCTAGTTGGAAAAGCTGCTTCATTGAATATAAGTAACAACTACAAGCCCGTTATTTTTGTAAATTATGCTCTCAAACTTTGTGGTTTACGGAATGCTTCTGAGATAACGGTTGATTATAAGGATTTAGGCAATTTTGCAAGGAATATTAAGATAAAACTCACAAAACTTTGGTCAATATATTGGAAATCTAAATTATACAGCAGTTCCTCCGATAATCCGCAAAGCCAAGGAAAGTTGAGAACCTATAGAATAGTCAAACCTACATTTTCTTACGAAAAATATTTAGATCGAATACCCAATCTTAATGACCGACAGGCTGTAACACGGCTGCGTATTTCCGCCCACAGACTTCCGGTGGAACGAGGCCGCTATAGCAATATTGCATATGCTGATAGATTGTGTAATATTTGTGACAACTCATGCATTGGTGATGAATTTCATTACATAATGGAATGTGATCACAGTATGTTCAGTCGCTTAAGATTTGATTTCCTAACAAGCCTGTACCGAATTAACAGAGCCTTTAGATATTTTGATAAAAGGTCATTATTTCTCTATATTTTAGCAATGAAAGATGATTTGGCCCTTAAATTGTCTGCAAGATATTTTATTTCAACTTGTTGGACGTCTCTGAATAAGTGTTATTATTATTATTGTAAATTAATAACATGTATGATTAACCGATGTATCAAGTTATTGGATATAAGGTCAATAATTATCATTATCATTATCATTATCATTATCATTATCATTATCATTATCATTATCATTATCATTATCATTATCATTATCATTATCATTATCATTATCATTATCATTATCATTATCATTATCATTATCATTATCATTATCATTATCATTATCATTATCATTATCATTATCATTATCATTATCATTATCATTATCATTATCATTATCATTATCATTATCATTATCATTATCATTATCATTATCATTATCATTATCATTATCATTATCATTATCATTATCATTATCATTATCATTATCATTATCATTATCATTATCATTATCATTATCATTATCATTATCATTATTGTTGTCATGATTCCGGAATGACTTTCATTCTGGAATGAGTTCATTCCATTCCCGTAAGATTTCTATATATTTTGTATACATTTGTTCACATGATACCGGAACGTAATTTTGCTCCCGTGCAGGTCATTCCGGAATGAGTTCACTCCGGTTTTCAAACGGAGTAAAAATTTCGTTCCGGTATGAAGTTTCATTCTGGAATCATGTGAAGTGAAATTGAACTTCGTTCTCGGACAAAAATCACAAACAGTGAAGTCTGGAGCGAGTGGCGCATGCGTGAATATTTGTTTTCTTATTTGGTACCGAAATCTGAAACTGATTGATCACGTCATGTGAATGCAGTACGAACTTCATTCTAGAATAAAACTGATTCTGGAATGAAACTCATTCCAGAATCATGTGAAGAGGCCCTTACATTACATGGAGTTTTCTTAACCGTATTTTTCCATCATTTAGTTCTTTCCAACGACGACTAAATTTTCCAACCAAAGAGTTTAAAGAATGTTCATCCAGAGAACCTTTGAGGATTTCGAATGATAATTCCATACCTGCCAACTCTCCCGGTTTACGCGGGAGACTCCCGGTTTTAACCCTCAGTCTCCCGGGAAAAAAATTGAAACTTTCCATATATTTACTGTATATCTCCCGGGTAAATTTCTTGCGATTTTCTCGTACAGTTGTTGTATTTGTGACAAAATCTCCCGGGTTGAGACAAAATCTCCCGGTTTTGGGGTTTTCAGGGTTGGCAGGTATGTAATTCACAACTCTCAATCTGGAAATAACCGACGAGCCAGGCGAAAATATTTTCACTAAAGTGGTTGTTGTTAGTTTTGTATCCGTGATTCATGTTCACTCTCGAGAACTAAGTTTTTAAAATCTTCGCTTGTATCCGCTGTTAGTTGCCCCTTATATTTCTGTTACATGTGAGTGAGAAGATTGTCTATGTGATGGAATATAGATTTCTTGAAAATCCATGTAAATATCTTTGTCCTTTGTCAACAATGAATCTCAACACGAAAACACGACTAGTCTGCCGAGCCGAGTTCTCTGAAACTTCCCGAAATGTTTCCTTGTATTACACCCATCATTTCAGTTTCCACTCAATCCAGATGGTAGCTACGTTTATAGAGGTTTTACAGTTCGGAAAGAAGAAAGGTTTAGCTTCCTCGACCACGACGAATGTTTTCTCTGTTTGAGTTTTTCTTCGCTTGAATGAACTCTGACAGAGCCACGCGCGCCTGTTTTGTAAAATGGCGGGAATGCGTATTACCCACGGGCAATACGGTAAAATTCTGCCCGCTGATTAGCCAATCAGAGCGCGCGTACTATCGTTGCCACATAATAATACGCTATACTCTATATACACGGACGATCGAAGATTTCACTAAGTGCTCCAATGGTTATGAATGGGAAAAGGATTCAAAGATGGCACAGTTCAAAAAAAACGGTTCCCATAAAACTGTTCTAGCTTTCGCTACGAATAAAATTTCATATCTTATCTTTAATAAATTTCTGAAAACTATTGACATGCAAAGTTTGGTGTCTTTAGCCAAAAGTGCGCAAACGCTAATCCGCCGGACTAACCATACGCCTCAGGGATAGAGGAGTTGGGAGAGGGGGTCGGTTATATGACAGAGAAAAATGTAATGCTATTACTAGTATTATTGAATAAAAAGTACTAAATATAAAAAATGTAACAAATTATGTAAATTAAAATAGCTTGTTTTTTTTATGTTTCAGGAAAACGAGGGAGACGCAAAAAGAGAATAGACTGGACAAGAGAGAAAAGGGTTCGTCTTTTACAGATCGACGACGAGGAGAGACTAGCTGGAGACGGGTTCATGAGGAGAGTGGCTACGCGATGGGAAGAGGAGTATGGGAGGTGCAGTGCGCAGAAACTCCGAGATAACGCGGCTCGATTTAGAGCAGAGAGGGACGAGGAAGAGGTACAGTCGAGTAAAGCAGGCAAACGAGGAAACTACTTTAAAGCATTCTCGAACCCAGAGCTCCCCGGCTTGCCTCGCAGGGGGGGCTCTGGTGACATCCACTTGAGGGCATTCGCTCATGGCTGAAATGGCGCGCATGCGTACATAAAAGTAGCTTAATCTCGCTTTATAAAAACATATCTGTCAAAATAACACTGGCCTGCGTTTCATAGCGGAGCTCCGCATAGCGGAGCCCCATATCTACGTGCAGGAGAAAGAGGAGCCAAATAAAGTGTATATGCGTTATGGACTTTCGGTTTGTGCGTCCGTCCTTTCGTTCGTTTGTTTCTCCGGGATCACGTTACCAAAACTAGAAAAGTCAATATATCGATAAGGCAACATAATTAGGTGTCAAAAGTTGGGTAAAGGTATTTTGGAGGCCAGGGGGGAGGGTGCACTGCCAATGTCACGTGACATGACGTCAACATCGATTACTAGGCGATCAAACTCGGGTACAGTCGAGAAAAGCATCCGTGAGTCTGTTGGTATGGAGCTCTTCGAAATACCAAAAAAAAATCTGAATCTGGAAGTATGCAATGGAGAACGAGAAGAATGTTTTCTTTAGCAAGTGAGGTCGCGGTACGTAACGTGATAAATATTTTGCCCAGCAACGGCCCAACAAGATAGATAAACGCACCCTTAACACAAAAATATGCGACCGGGAGCTCCGCTTTTAGCCAGTGGCTAAATCTATATATTAGTCGTCTTTGAAACCTATTCCTCCCACATTGTGAGGCATAAAACAACCATTTTCTTTCACACATGCGCCGGTGGATGTCACCCAGAGCCTTCCCCGAGAGGCGACTAGCCGGGGAGCTCTGGGCACGAGAATGACTATAGGGAGTCTGCCATGTAACTGCGAAGCTGTAAAGTGCATCCCTAAACAAAGAGGTATCGTCCTGTGATGATGGCTAGCGAAGGATGAAAACCACGAAAATCAATTCTAATTCGATATTTATCGATCCATCCGAATTAATTACCTTTTACATATTTTCAATAGGTTTTCGATAGGATGGTCCAAGGGACGTGGCATTATTGACCGGGAGGGGGTCCCTTTTTTTCAAATAAGACCGAAAAATAGGACCGTCCCCTTGAACATAACAAAAAAAAAATGTGACGCTCCCCCAGTCGCAGGTAAACAAATTCTGACCCTCCCATTAAATGTTTTTATTCTCCAAAAACCTATCAGATAAACTCTTGTCCGAGTGATGCAATGTCTTTTTCAGGTTGGAGGCAATCTTATAGATGTAAGTAAATGGGCGTCTATTGTGCGGGTTCAACGGTTCAAAGACCTCCTCTCATGAAGTTGTGGCTCTCAGGACAACTGCATAAACGTGTGCGACTTGTTATCTGGAGTTTCACTTGTTATCAAATGCATTATTACAGTGAAACCGGATGTTTGTTTCCTCACTACTTTGCAACATTGCCGAACAACATTGCAATATTGATTATCAATTTGCAAATGCTCGATCAATTTGCAAATGTGTCGAGCAAATTGCTTACTCGCGCCGAACAATTTCCTAGAACAAAATCCACGAAATGCTGAGTTTTGATTAAACAATGGCTATTTAAAGCATTATAATATGACCTCAGTCATTCTTGCATTTTGATTGGTTGAGAGGAATGTGACGTCAGCGTAACAGTGTGATTTCAATCGTCGAGGAGTGTGATTTCAAGCCGCAATCAGAAATCCAAGAAAACTTCATTTTTCTTTCAGCAGACTTACAGATCATTATTTTTCAAAGGCTGTTGTTAAGCAGAATCACCAGATTTACAAAAATAAGCGCAAAAAGAGTAAAACACCCGAGAGTTTTGAGTCAAAAGTTTTCAATTTTTGCACTTTTTTGCACGCGCTTCTGACGTATCGCAACGGATCTAGTTTGGGAGCGTGCGCGATTATTAGTATTATTATACATTGTACTCACTATATCCAATAATTGCTTAAAATCACACTCACACACGTTATCTCGAATCCTGCATTCTGATTGGCTCAAAACTCACTGTCTATTGAGTCATAGATAGTAGTCAGGTGCACAGGAGCGCAAAATGTGACACCTACGGGCATTTCGTTCTGAAATTTAGCAACATAGCTACTTTTACTAATTCGAGGGCGCTGATTTCAAAAACCAATGTTGCCAAAGTTGATTCGTGTGTTAACATGGTGTTTTCGGCCATCAAAGATGACGTCATCTGCCAATAAGGTAAAAACGTTATTTTATCTGTTTTCAACCAAAACCAGGCGTTTTGTACTAAATCAAGCATCCTGAATCTGACAATGTGTTTCCTAAATTACTATGGTGTTCTCGGTCATCATGTGTGACGTCATCTACCAAATAAGGTAAAAACGAGTTTTTATTTGTTTTGAACCGAAACATAGTGATTTATACTAAATCAAGCATTCTGAATCTGGCAATGTATCTTTTAAAGTCAGTTCTTTAATTGATATGGTGTTCTCGGTCATCAAACGTGACGTCGTCTGCCATATAAGGTAAAAACGTTATTTTATAGTATTTAAACAGGTTTTGAGTGAAACATAGTGTTTTATACTAATTCGAGTACTCAGATGTCGAAAATCAATGTTGCCCAAACCACTTGTTGTGATAATATGGATTTTTAACCTGAAATAAAGCGGGTTACCAAATCAGCATCCCCACTCTGAAAATGCATAGCTCTAAAGTCAGTTGTTGTTACAGTAAAAAGACATGAAGCGTGCCCCCCTAGAGTTGAATATTGAATTCATTATTCCATTATTGATTTCATTATTCAATCCAAAAATGCAAATTTCAATTCAATATTGAAAATTTTGTAATAGATAGATAGATAGATAACTTTATTAAAGTGTCAAAAAACCGTCTAGCGTGGGAGAAATCCCACACTAATATGGGGACACAACAAAAAGGAATAAACAAAAATAGAAAAGAAGAAAGCTAAGTATACTTTATTGATTTAAATTTAATTATAAAATGTAAGTTATATAAATACTCTACTTTAAAAATTACTACTATGAATATAATTATACTGTAATATTTAAAATTCAAAATGTATTAGAGAAGTATTAAAAATATAAAGACCACATTTCTACGAACAGCATAAGACACAGGTCCTACAACCATCATCCAGACGACAGGCAACATCTCTCTGCCGTATCTGGCGTTTAAAAGCAGCAAGGGAGGGGCACTCCTTTCGGCTGGTGTTAGCTTTGCCCAGAGTTTAGGGCCGAGGTATCTTAAGGAGTGTTTCCCATATGTGGTGGTGTGAATTCTAGGCAGAGAGAAGTCAGCCTGTCTAAGATTGTGCGTCGAGTTGTGCTTTAGAAAGATGCCGGTGACGCCTGCAGGACAAATGTTGTGCTTTACTTTGTACATTAGGATGCAGATGTCCTGCAGACGCCTGTTAAGCAGGGTGGGGAGCTCAGCCCTTTGAAGTAAGGATTCATAGCTTGCCTGCTTGTCTTTAAAAACCGCACTCAACCCTCTTTCTTGTATGCGTTCCAGCTTCCGTGTATCACTTGCCCGGCAGAAATGCCAGACAAGATCTTCATAATTACTCTGGATGAACAATTGCTTCTTCATAAATCAAAATTTGAACATTCAACATGTTTAATATTGAATTGAAAAATGCATTTTTGGAATGAATAATGAAATCAATAATGGAATAATGAATTGAATATTCAACTCTAGGCACGCTTCGTGTCTTTTGACTGTAACGTGGTATTTTCAGTCATCAATTATGACGTCAACTGCCATATTAGGTTAAAATATCATTTTATCGTATTTTGGTGCGAATTTAGGTGAAACAAAGTGATTTTGATCATTCGAATATGCCGAAAATCAATGTTATAAAAGTAAGTATTGGTGCCCATCATCCCCCGAACCAGCGAACGTAGAATGTTGAACTAAATCACGCTGTGTTAAAACCTGATGGCAAACAAGCTCATTATACACCTAAATTTGACGAAATGATGACGAACTTTGTTAAAGCGCTGTTATACAATTAAGAAGTAGAGAAACTGTACTTGTTTTGTGCAGGCGACCTAGCATTCTAGAGACCCAGCGTTTACCAACGGTCTTGACACGTTACCTCTCCCTGTTTCTCTGATTACTCTCTAGTTAATAGGGGAAACTTTGAAAAAAAATTATTGTTCAAACATAAGTAAATTATCATTGAAAAGGGGCTTTATTTATTCCATCTACGATCTGCAAATGAAAAAAATATATATCTCACTACAAGGCTAGGCAGGCGCGTAGCTACCTGTATGGCAATACGCACGTGTACCTCGTGAAGCCCCAAAAATACAAAAAAACAACACAAAATAGGAGTTAAGCTATAATGAAAACAATGCAGTGCGTACCTCGTAAAAATGTCTGACTACGCGCCTGCTCGGTAATCTGAAACAATGCGTGAAACAAAATGTATACAATTGGCGCGTGACTTTGCTGCGTTTACCTATTGTAGCTGTTTAATAGCCTAAATTATGCATATAGAGCGGTTTTCACATGACTGTCGTGAAATCAATCGCAAAGTTACACCAATTCTGAATAAAACCTATAGCAGTAATAGACCTCATCTGCTTGCCCGTTTGTTTTGCCCATTTCAGATCACGTGGCATACCCATGAGTACTCTTTCTTTTTCTGCTACGCAGCGAAGGATATATGAAATATGGAAGCATTCCAGACAAAGAGAGAATACTCATGGGAATGCCACGTGATCTGAAATGAGCAAAACAGAGTTCTTCGGGTCATGGAAAACCTGGAAAATACTTGAATTTGAAACATTTGAATTTCCATGGAATCTTTATTGAACTCCTGAAAAGTTATAACGCTAGTGGTTTTCGGTGGTCTTCTAGCAGAAGATTAGTATGTTCGAGCCCCAAACCCCGATGTTGCAGTACTGCAACCAGGAATCTCGGACATCAGGATTTTACTGCATGAGTGTATCTCAATGGGCTCATTGAGTTTGTCATAGTTTCTTGGCGAGACAGGACCGTGTTGTTAGTCTTGCTGGCGCATTTGCGCCATAACTTCCATAAACGCGTATGGCCGTGGACGTGAGTGTCAAATATGTCTTGTGGAGTCAGGATTCGAGTCATCTACCTGAGGATTCTTGGAGTTCATTACTTCCCTCATTGAATGCCGCAGCACTTCCTGTGTCTCTGGGCATTTCAAAAGGACGACCTGGCAACTATTCCATTCAGCATAATGATCTTCTCCAGTGAATAGGCGAGGGTAAAAATACTCTGCCGCATGCGGCATGTGGCACTCTTTGGATAATTGACCGGAAGAAGTGTCTTCTAGAAGAGATGGGTTTGAGAAGTTCGCTTGACACGACCATGTTGTTACTCTTGCTGGCGCATTGTGTGCAACTTCCAAAAAACATATGCCTGTGCGCGTGCGTCTTAGGAACCCAAATATGTCACCGTGGAGGGGATTCGAGTCATCTACCTGAGGATTCGTGTTCATTACTTTCCTCATTGAATGCAACAGCACTCCCTATGTCTAGGACGACCTGGCAACTATTCCATCAGCATCATGATCTTCGGCCAGTCAGTAGGCGAGGACAAAAATGTTCTAACGCTAAAAAAAAGTGTTCTCAGCATTAATGTATTTGAATTATTTAAGTCACTTTGTTGCTGCACTAAAATCCATTGGAAAAAGATAAAATGATGTTTTCACCTTCTATGATGTCGCCATTGATGACCGAGAATGGCTACGTTTAAACAACAAAACTTCAGGTGAACAACGATAAAAGAGTGCTTTGACCTTTTTTGGTGAATGACGTCATCAGATTGGTGTTAGCAACTTTGGTTTTCGACATCCAAGTACTCGAATTTATAGCATATAGTATAAATCACTTAACTATGTTTCACTTAAGCCTGTATAAACACAATAAATCATTGTTTTTACCTTATATGGCAGACGACGTCACGTTTGATGACCGAGAACACCATATCAATTAAAGAACTGACTTTAAAAGATACATTGCCAGATTCAGAATGCTTGATTTAGTATAAATCACTATGTTTCGGTTCAAAACAAATAAAAACTCGTTTTTACCTTATTTGGTAGATGACGTCACACATGATGACCGAGAACACCATAGTAATTTAGGAAACACATATTGTCAGGATGCTTGATTTAGTACAAAACGCCTGGTTTTGGTTCAAAACAGATAAAATAACGTTTTTACCTTATTTGGCAGATGACGTCATCTTTGATGGCCGAAAACACCATGTTAACACACGAATCAGCTTTGGCAACATTGGTTTTTGAAATCAGCGCCCTCGAATTAGTAAAAGTAGCTATGTTGCCAAATTTGTCACAATTTGGGCTCCTGTGCACCTGACTATAGTGAGTTTTGAAAAGGCCAGCGTTTTGAAGAAAAAACAAACATTTTTCTTCAAATAAAAAGTTTCATTATTCGAAGGTAGTGTCTGAGTGTGACTTTACTAAAACAATTAGATTACTCGCTCTCGATTTCCATGAGCTTGATTGTTGATCTATCAGCTCATAGAAATCTGGAGCTCGTAATCTAATTATTAATTAGCATGGTTTGTACGTGATATTTGACATATTAAATCCCGTTCGTGATATGTCTAAACTGTTTGTAAATTCACTCGCCGAAGACGGCTCGTGAAATTACAAACAGTTTAGACATATCACTCGTGGTATTTATGCCAAATATGACTACAAACCATGCTATTAGCAGAGCTCCTTGCGGAGCACCATTCCTAAGAAAACAGCGTCAAAATTGTAAATGTAGCTTTTCGTAGTATTGGGTAACCTGTGGAATTTTTAGTATTAGTGTTGGGTAACCTGTGGAATTTTATAGGGATCGATCCGTATTTTGGACGTCTCGGCAAGTCCCGGATGTGTAACGTCTCCGTGGTCACTGACGTCACAATAGCTCAGCGTCAAAATTGTAAAGTCCGATATTTCTGCTGTTTTGCATTAAGCTACACTGGACCCCTATGTTGAGGTTCGATCCACTATTTTTTGCTGACTGAGATGCTTGCCTCAGCTTCCTCATCTGTATACTTTTGAGCCCCTGGTCCCATAAAATAGGATCCATGACCTGATTTGTTCATTATTTATCAGTATGCTTGGGCAGAAAAGGCAATACCTTGAAATGGTTACTGTACCTTTAAGGGGGTTGGTTATTGTACTCAGGTATATAAAGGCTTGACAAGCACAATGAGGGGCTTATATGCAGATCAAAATAATATTTTTTCTGTTGAGGGAAACAGCTGAGGCAACCAAACCTGTCAGTCTACTTTATTTGTGCCACTCAATTTAAAATAATGACAGCTGTTGTCATGGCAAACCATTTAAGGTGGTTGGACAAGTTTCTATACAATCCCTGTGTTGAAATCAAACTTCTTCTTCTTCCATTTACTCCTCCTCCATCGATTATGATGATTCTTGTGGGTTTTAAAATTACATACAAAAATAAACATTAAGGAGTTACATAAAATAATTAAATAAATAAAACGGATGGTGGTCTAGACGGAGGCCAGGAAGGCCTTTTGTGAAGTGATTCACATGTGACCGAGGCAACTCTGGGTTGAGAGATATGAAGAAAATACAGCATTTTACACATTTGCACTAATTTATCAAGTCTTTAGTAGATGAGAGATTGACGAAAAATATTGTTTTATCGAGATTTTGCAATAGGATCGGCTCATGAAAAGAGCGGCGTATGTACTAGGCCTAAATTTACTTAATCAAACTTATTTGAGAAAATAAATTTAGTCATCTTTTTGAGGGCTGAGGACTGACAAGATTACCAAATATTGATTAACTTGATTGATGTATTGCTTGGCATGTGTGCTATGTCAGAATTAGCATGCTCTCAGCAATAACTTTCATGATTTGTTCAGGACAATACTATCTAGGTGGAATGACATGCATTATCTGACAGAACAATTTTGTCAACACTGAAACAAAATAATCCCATAAAGAACACAGCAAATTGAACGAGTTGTATCGTTTCACGAGCCAGTCGCGAGCCCGAGTCGATCAGTCACGAGCCACGAGTCAGGTCCAAAATTGCGAATTTTTTTCTTCCCGATTTTTTTTCTTTCTCAAATATTGTTAGGGATTTAGAAATTTGCAAATACTTGTAAGTTGCTTCAAAGTTTTCAATGAATTCCAAGTAAGTTAAAGAGCCCTAGTCAGCCACTCCTTTGTTATTGTTTTCAGTCGATATCAGACAACGAATTACGTATAGAAATCTTGAAATAGTTTTCTAAAAACAAAGTTGTATTATTCATTTATCGAATTCAATCGCAAATATTGCACCACATCCCCTAAATCAGCCGATGGAAATGGATGCTTTCTCCGTCTCGGTATGTTGCTAGGCTGACAAAATGGAGGTTGACAGAGGCTCTTTAATTTCTACAATTGCATCGACGAGTATTAAGAGGGCTTACTTAAGCACAACTCGCCTGAAACATAATACCTATGGGCGGAATGAATGAGATCTGCTATGAGTACAATTTATCACAATTGTTCATCGGTTGCATTCCAGTGACTTTAGGCTGCATTCATTATGTATACTACAGGGGGGGGCAGAGGAATTTTTTTTGACAATGCAAAATTTTCAGATCCCCCCAAGGCACAACATATTTTTTACGAATCCCCCCTCTTGGTCAAAAGGAAAAAACATGCCCCCCCCCCCCCCCCCCCCCCCCCCCCCCACACACACACACATCACCCCGGAGACAATTTTTTCAATTTATATTTATATCAATTTTACATTTTCTCAAAAATAAAGAACATGGCTCGATGATAAAGAAAATACAAAGCGTAAAAATGCAAATAAAAATCCTAGGTGGCTTTACTTTTTTGTGTCGGTAGTGACTTTCTACCAAGTGATCTGGTGCGCTCCTCGATTGGAGCCTTACTACACATAGGCTGAGTATCATTTATTTTGTATTTGATTGTTTGGTATGTTTTCCGTTGTGCGCGCGAAGCGCGCCGCAATTTTGACAATGAATCTACAAGACTATTAATCAAAAGTCCAAAGGCGTTTTTGTCTGGCAGACGAAAGCCACTGAAGAGGACCTCGAGGAATTGTAGTAAAACAAGAAGGCCTTTTACGACTTTGTAAGTTTAATATAATTCTTATGCGCGCGAAGCGCGCAGTTTATTTTCAACATATCAGTTGAAAGAGGGTGAATACACGAGAATAGTAGTGCAAGTGATATTTCTTCAGGAAGGAGGTTCAAACTCGGTGTTCAACAATTGAGCCTTCTTCCTTTTACTATCAAACTGCACAACCTTATCTTAAATATATACAAGAAAACAGCCCGTCACTTCGCGACGCCAGAAGACCCAACTTAAGTTCCCCCTTCCATAAATAAAATCACAAGTTAAATCCGTTAAATTGTCATATATATTTAATATGCTTATTACGTTCAACTACATATTGTTTTTTTTGTTCACATTGTCCTTTCCAATGAATGCATCAGTTGATAATTCTTTGTTCTAAATAAGCAATTTCCAAAAAAATAACAGTGCTGCACCTCTTTACTACTCTTCCCAGTAGACTGTTACACCTCGGTTTTTCAGCCCGCCAGCGGCTGTCTCAAATCCACAGCGTGATCACCTTTTTATGTACCACGTGATGGGTTGCATATGTACCATGTGATCAACCGTTTTGGACGTAGACTTTGTTGGAAAGCAGCAAATCAATGAACGTTCAAAGATTACGCCCACAAAAATGTGATCAGGCAATGAATTTGACACAGCCGCTGGCGAGCTGAAAAATCGAAGGGTGTAACGGTCTACTGGGAAGAGTAGTACTGAGGACCAACTTCCCACCCAGGAAATTCCTTTAAAGCTTTCCCTGCCTTCCCTAGTCTAGAATTCAAGTGAATTTCATGACCACCCTGGATGTTGTTTTTACCCTTCCTGGGAACTCAACTTTTTTAGGATACACACCCAAGAATTTTACTCCCTGCATAGGATACCAAACCCTGGAATACCAGGGTACGACAAGGACCACCCATCCTTGAATTCTGGAGGTCCTCAGTAGGAGGTTGTGAATTTTTTTTGTGTGACTGCCTTAATTGCTGAATTGGTACATTGCTTTGAGTTGGGAAAATGTACATTTGGAGAAGCACGGCTCACTTTCGAAAAACCTGGAAAAGAAAAACAAAATATACATACTGGTCAGTATATGTTAAAAATTATTGAACCATATACTATTTACCATATATTAAGTTATCCACCTAGAAGAATCTTCACTTAATACATTCACATGGCCTTCAAATTTTTAACCTGAGTCAGAAAAGAATGGGCTGTGAAAAAAAATATGAAATTGTCTGAACTTTTTCATTGAGTTTTCAAATCATTTCCTTGTACATAAATTGGTTCTTGTGTGAAAACCTTGCATAATGGTTTTATTTCATTACCTTATCATAAAACCATAAACTTCCACTTTCCCAAGCTGTTTTGTCATATCATAAAATTAAAGATGCTAATTTTAGCTGGGAAAGTCCATGCAAATCAAATCCAATCACTGAGAGTCAAGATCTATCACCGGAAAGCGTTTAGTTATTGAAACCAAAAACAATAAATGGGGCCTGCAAAAGTTGTCATTTAAAGGCTGAAAAATTCAATTAAAATTATTGTCTAATTTGGTCAGAGCGGATTTATTTTCTCTGATTAGACGACGATTTTCGTGTTTGGATCACTGTCGGGTCGTTTTTGGTGCATTTCGTGTGCTCGGGTCATTTTCGGTGAATCGTCGTGTTTTTACGAACGACATCGGCATTTGTTCTTGCTTCAGCGGAAATATGGCATCGCACATGCGCGAGATTATAATAGGGAAGAACCTTTTGGTGTTTGGATCACACTCGGGACCATTCGGGGCATTTCCGGTTATTACGAACAACGTTCGAGTGACAATTATACGGCGTCACTAAATTTTGTTGAGACAAGATCGCACTGCAACCGACAATTATCCTAAATGCCAATCTGGTGTTTACAACTAGTTGTGCAAGATTGAATCAATGACTACCATGTTCTCGAGAAATGTGTTAGCACTGCTTTGCTTTCTTCTTCTTCTTTTCGTGCGCTAAAGTTATTGTTCGTGATTAGCTAAAATCGATTGATTAATCAAAGGAAAGACTTTTGATCCGTAATAATTGTATGTTGGGAAGCCGCCATATGCCTCTTTGCAAAGAATATTTTCAGTTAAAGCAGTACGAGGTCTGTACTGCTTGGGATTCATTGCGAAATGGCGGAGAGAATATGAGCTACAACGGACCTACAGCCTTCTCTTAAATAATATGTTTGACCTGTGGGTCTCGCTCATCAAATTTGACAACTGCGAATGATGTCTATCAGTTAGCTGTCAGAGTACAAAGGATTGTTTCAGCTTTTATTTAACAAAATTTGGGGGTAAATATACGAAATTTTTATCGGTTGGAACGCCAAAATATTTGACACAATGTTAATGGTAATGGCATTCACGGCTCCCGGTGACAAATATTTCAGATATTTTTGCAAAACAAATACTAAAGTACCAAATTTGCGCAGTGCAAACGGGGCAATTGTTCTATAGATGATTTTCTTTCTTCAAATCGTTTGCACTTAAAATCCGAGCATTCCCCTATCTGTAGATATTTCTAGTCTATTGAATTAAATTTTCACAAAAAACAACTCGCATATTTTATTTCAGTTTCCCTTGACAATGGCGGTAAGATGTCGCCGAAACGTCGGACTCTTATATCGTTAGTTTTCACATGTATATGTTTATCTAAATCACTGTTGATTACAAAAAACAAGGACTGGAATTTTGTATCACCAATTCAATATCCATACCCCCTCCACAAAAGGGTGTTGAAATGTCGTAAATGTAAAGATAGCACTTGTTCACGATTCTCGTTTATTCTCAAATTGGCACTATATTCGTTCACACACTGTATACAAGTTTTCTCAAGCTCTCTACTCTCGATACTCGACTAACTTATAGTATAAAACCTGATATCTATGACGTCACTGTCACACACGCTATATCGTCACACGATATCTCCGACACTCTCCCCACATACAGCTCCGGAGGACGTGTATGTCTAGTTAAGAGATTAAACACTTTTCGCAATCAGCTAAATCATAGAATAAATCAAGGCCTCGAACAAACAATATAAATGAGTATGAAAATATCTCTGTCACAGAGTTCGATATAAAAGTAAAGTCTGACTATGTACAGTTCTCGAGAATCACTTCTGTTAGTTCACAATGTTTAAGCATCCTCTGTCTCAGCGAGTTGCTGCACCCGTACGCGTGCAGCAGCCGCAGCATCTCTCTGTGGTCTGAACACCCCCGCATCAGGATTCAAAGGAGCTGGCACTGGGCGTCTCCGATCGCAGGCGAGTTCCAGGGGGTACAGGTGCTGTACGGGACGCTCGATGAATGACCTCCCTGAGCGCAGGACCACTCCTCGCGTCCCAACCATCGCATCCGACAATGAGGCGGTCCACAATCCCTAGCGGCCACTTTCCTCTGCTCTTGTCCTCGACTCTGATGATCACGACGTCCCCCACTTTCGGTGCGTCTCCCCCGTCGGGCTTGTTCAGGGTGCGATGTCGCTCGCGCAGACCCCTTTGGTACTCGCGAGTCCACCTGTTCCATACAGCTTGCTTACACTTGAGTAGGTGCTTTGCGCGCTTGCGCAGGTCAAAATCAGTGATGTGATGAGGCTCGAGCTCGGGTAACACGTTACTGTTAGCAAACAGCAAAGAGTTCGGTGTCAAGAGAGGGAGCTGTACGTCGTCATCCTCAGCGTAGCTTAGAGGGTTATTATTCAAACACACCTCCACATCCAGTAGTAGCTCTCGCAGCTCCCCCCACTTAAGCATCCCATTCCCGATAGTCTTGTCCAAGCATGACTTAACCATCCCCACTAACCTTTCAAATTGTCCACCCCACCAGGGTGCCCGGGTTAGGTTGAACTGCCAGGTAATGGAAATGACCGCCAGATAGTTCTGTACACTCTCGTCTTTGGCGACTTTTCTCAGCCACCTCTCTGCACCTACGAATGTGCGGCCGTTGTCGGAATATACCTTGTCAGTTCTTCCCCTTCGCGCTACGAACTCCTTGAAGCTCATCAAGAAATCCGCTGTCTCTAGAGAAGGCAGGAGGTCTAAGTATATGCAGGTATACAAGAGGACATATGCTTTGCCCTCCTGCTTCGAGTTTACCTTGTACTTGATAGGACCCGCGAAATCGAGGCCAATCACTTGGTACGGGTTGATCCCTTTGGTGCGGCTCACAGGTAGATTTCCAGCTGGTGGTGCAGCATATCCGATCGCTTGGTGACGCTTGCACCCGTGACAGCGTTTGCGAACTTTCCTTACCAAGCGCCTAAGGCGTGGTATCCAGTATTTGTTACGGACCTTCGCCATGGTCAGCCCCACCCCTCCATGCAGTGTGCTCAGGTGCGCGTCCTCCACCAGTCGCTGCGTGAAGAGATGGTTATCAGGTAAGTACACCGGATACTCGCCTTGCAATCTGCCTCGGCATTCCAATATGCCCTCGGAGTTGGGTTGCAGATTCAGCGCGATCTTGTCGTCACAGATGTCGCAGCTCAACTGTGTTTGCTTGACCCAGAATTCTGTTTGGCACTCACTGCAACGCGAAGCACTTCTTTCACCAACTTAGCCTCCGCGCTACTTTCATAGGACGGCTCGGGGACAATATCCACAGGCCATTCACTCTCCTCGGCGATCCATGGTGGTCCCTTCCACCACAGTTCCACTCCGTTGACGTGTCCCCCCCGGCTCGCGAGGTCAGCTGGATTTTGTTCCGACGGGACGTGGTGCCAAGACACATGCGAGTTAGCTTTGATTTTAGCTACACGGTGCGCGACAAACTGTTTGAACTCAACTCTACCTTTGATCCAGTAAAGTACCACGGCACTGTCCAGCCAGCAAGTCACGCTACTTACAGGCAGTCCTTCCAGCGCCGACTCTGCATTAGTTGCGAGATTAACCGCCATGTGACCCGCCACCAGCTCGAGGCGCGGTATGGTTAGCCCTTTCTTTGCTAGACGCGCTCTCGCGGCGATCAATTCCTGAGTGGTTCCACTGGCCTGGCGTACTACAGCGTATACGCACGCGGCCACTCCATTCGCGCACGCATCTCCGAAAGCGTGAAGTTCGATACTGTCAATGTTCTCCAGGTATCCCACCAGTGAGCGAGGAAACGATATCTCTTGTGGGAGGCCTGTCTCCCACTTCTTCCAGATCTTCGCCAGGGGTTCCGGAATGGGCACATCCCATCCAATCTTCTCGTCGCACACAAGCCTGTAAATTATCTTCCCAGACAATGTTGTTGGTAAAAGCACTCCAAGGGGGTCGTAAATCCTAGCCAACTTCGCTAGAATGCTGCGCTTAGTCACTCCCCCCTGGTTACCAGGAATCGCCACTGCCAAAGTGTCTCGCTGGGTGTCCCATCCGAGACCTAGTAATGAACAGGTGTGGTCTTGGGAGGTACCCAGCTGGTCTTTTGCGTAAGTCTGTTCTCCTACTGCCCCGACCACTGAGTCGAGTTCCACAACGTTTGAATGCCATTTGTGAAGCGTGAATCCTCCATCCTTGAAGACTTGAGTTGTTTTCTCTTTTACCACTTGCGCTTGTTCCACCGTAGACCCTCCAGATATGAGGTCATCGACATAGATTTCCTTTTTTACTGACGCCACAAGTTCTGGCTCTTTCTCCTGCCAGTTATTAAGGTGCGTGTCGATCACTCCCCCAAGCAAGAAAGGGGAACACACAAGCCCAAATAATGCTCCAAATAGTGTCTCTCTCGGGTCTCCAGTGAAACCTGAGAGCGTCTCTGTCCGTTTCCCGAATCCGGACTTGAAGAAAAGCTTTCTGTAAGTCACCTGTAATGGCGACAGGGTAAAACCGTCCACGCGCCATGACGTCCCATAACTTGTTCTGAAGAGGAGGACCGGTGTAGAGACAGTCATTTAACGACGGCGCATGCTCGTGAGCCCTCGCTGATCCGTCGTAGACCACTCGTAGCTTCGTCGTGCCTTCGGATTTGACCACCATTTTATGTGGGATGTAAAATTCCCTCCCGGAGCTAGGACACTCCGCGCGTTCCACGATCCCCGATTCCTCCTGTTCCGCAATCACCTCGCCATACTTGTCCCTCATGCCGCTGTTGTCAAGTTTCCGCTCCAATGAATTAAGCCTACGTAAGCTTCCTTCGCGGTTGTTAGGGAGGGGAGGGTGTTCAGCTCGCCAAGGCAGTACGGTCTCGTACCAGTCCTCCTCGTCCCTAATCAACTGTTCCTTAAACTCTTCATAAACGTGACCTTGATCATTTGTCAACATCCGGTCTTCGATCCCAAGCACGTCAAGACGGCATAATTCCTCATAATCTACGTGTGAGGTTTGACACATGAGCATGTTGCAAAGGTCAACTGATTCTTTGCCGGGCGATATTATTGTCCAACCGAATCGCGTCAGTTCTGCGATAGGCTCGCCAGTTTTGCCTATCTTTGGGGGCGTTTCGGTTTTCAACTTTGCATATTCACTAACGCCTAAGATAATATGAACTGGAAGTTTATCTTTCGGGTCGACTGTCATCCATTGTCACATCACTCAAATGTGAGTACGAACTAATTAGTTCTTGATAGCTCGCTCTTCTCAGCTCTCGTCACTTCGACCGATAAATTGAAATCTGTCCCTACGCCCTTGATATCAATGTTAAACAATTCTACTTCACGAACAATCGAGCTAGCATCATTTCTATGCGTCTCACATCCCGCTCACAATTGGCGATTTTCAGTCGGTTTAACAGGGCCGCAGACGCATACGAGCTCCCGGCGCCGCTATCCATTAACGCACGGTGATGCCCTGCACTTCAACTATCACAACAGGGTAGATAGCGCGATTATTACCCATAGTTAAAAGAAAGGGATTCGACGTAGTTTCCCTTTTAGCATCGCAAATAGAAGTGTGGTGCCGACGACCACAGACTCTACAGTTCCCTTTGCTCTGGCATTGACCTGCTTGGTGTTTGGACGAGGCACAATTAAAACAAAGTTTCTTATCTGCCAAAATCTTTTTCCTCACTTTCGTGTCAGTAACACTATCGCATTCCACAGCTTTGTGCTTAGCCTGCACACAGGCGCTAGTTAGAGTTCTAGGGGGTAGGAGCTTTCCGCTTGTGATAGCTGGCGTGGCGAAGTTTGGGTAGCTTGTTTGCGAATTCTGTTGCGATTTTGGGGAGCTTGTTTGCGAATTCTCGGGGGGCTAGGAGAAATCCGCTCGCATTCACAACAAACCCGTCCTGGTGTGGTCGCCACTTGTGTCGTAAATCTAAAGATAGCACTTGTTCACGATTCTCGTTTATTCTCAAATTGGCACTATATTCGTTCACACACTGTATACAAGTTTTCTCAAGCTCTCTACTCTCGATACTCGACTAACTTATAGTTAGTGATATCTATGACGTCACTGTCACACACGCTATATCGTCACACAATATCTCCGACAGAAAAGTGACCCCTCCACCCCTCTGGAATTTCCAATCTCTTCCGTAGGGAAGGGGGGGGGGGGGGGGTGGTATGGATAATTTCTGGAACTACAATTTACACTGAAAATCGAGGACAGGGCTAGATAAATAAATAATGGCGGCTAAACGAGTATATTGTACATACTGCAGTTCTTGACTGACTGACAAGCTAATTTTTGAGTGTTTGGGACAGGAATTTTGTATTTCTACTTTTGGCTTTTGAGCGTAGATTTCAAGATCAAATAAATCACACAGAACCTTAATCATAGGACTTTTGAGCGTAGGAATCGAGGTTGAAAAAGCTTAAAATCACATTACATAAATCATAAGAATATTCTTACCTGTCTATGGTTGCCTTGCGATTATCGTCAAGTCGGTCGTGCGGAGTTTGGAGATAATTGTTTCACTGTATCCGTACACTGAAACATCCGAGACAGGGCTAGATAAATAATGGCGGCTAAATGAGAATATTGTACAGACTATACAATTGTAGACTGACAGAGACTGGCAAGCGATTTTTTTAGATTTTTTATTTTCTATTTTCGACTTTTGAGCGTAGATTCCTGGATCCAAGATCAAATAATATCACACGGAAACTTTGAATTAATTGACGGATCCGACAACTCCCTGATCGAATCAAAATGCAACCAACAGACAGGTAAGAATATGTTTTATGATTTATGTAAGTCTTAATGTGATTTCTTTTTACCTCGATTTCTACGCTTAAAAGTCCTATGATTAAGGGACGTGTCATTATTTACCGGGGGGGAGGGCTCCCATTTTTTTCAAACAAGGCTAAAAATCAGACGATATTCTGCAAAATCGAGCAGGATAATGGTTTTATTATTCAGCACATCGATAGCACAAAAAAACGAAAACCATGACTTTTGTATATTATTTTCGAGCTCAAAACATCATATTTCCCTCAGAGACGGATATCGCAGGATAGCTGTCATGTACAGAAGACAGCTATTGGCGTTCCAATGACCATATTTGGGCAGTGCATCGATGTGCTGAATAATAATTACCGAGAGCCGCAGGCTCGAGGTAAATATTCCTAAAGCCACTATCCACCGAAATTGAAATACAATAAGTGTTTTAGAATATACCAGCAAGGCAGCCTGTTGAATTTTTAGTCGAA
This sequence comes from Scolanthus callimorphus, assembly GCA_033964015.1. Taxonomy (NCBI): domain Eukaryota; kingdom Metazoa; phylum Cnidaria; class Anthozoa; order Actiniaria; family Edwardsiidae; genus Scolanthus; species Scolanthus callimorphus. Next base: position 16,512,675 of record CM066922.1, read on the forward strand.
AAACTTGTGCGTCTGCTAAGTATCAGACGATATTCTGCGCAATCTCGCAGGATAATGGTTAAATATTCTGCCACTATCCACCTCAATTGAAATAGAATAAGTGCTAAATATTTACTGTTTTGAGAAAACTCTCAAAATGGCAGTTCGTTTGGCGCGCGATACTGCGATATAAACACCGCTATTCACCTCCCCTTCGGGGGATAGTTGTTAAATATTACCTAAACAAATCATACAAATAGCGAAAAACTGAGCTGTTCAGCGCTCAACTTGTTCGACACATTTGCAAATTGATCGACCAGGTTTACAATCATTATTGCAATCTTGTTCAGTAATGTTGCAATGTTATGAGGAGACGAACATCCGGTTTGACTGTAATGGACTAAACAACGAAAACCATGATCGTGAAGTAGGGTTTGAATACGCGATCATATGTTGATTTCCATATAACAAATGTCCGAGGTTGGACAAAAATGTTAACAACGCCGTTTTGTCAAAAATCTGTTTGTTAGTGATCCAATAGTTCACACATAAAACCCCACCCGAATCTGACCAGGGCAACGTGGACCAAGATGGCCGCCGTTGCACTAATAGACGTAACTTTCTAACTACTTGACATTTAAACACATATGAGGTGTCAATTAATTACCTTTTACATATTTTCAATAGGTTTTCGATAGGATGGTCCAAAGGACGTGCCATTATTGACCGGGAGGGGGGTCCCTTTTTTCAAATAAGGCCAAAACATAGGACCGTCCCCTTGAACATAACAAAAAAAGTGTGACCCTCCCCCAGTTGTAGGTAAACAAATTCTGACCCTCCCATGAAACGTTTTTTTTTTCCTCAAAAACCTATCAGATAAACTCTTGTCCGAGTGTGATGCAATGTCTCTTTCATTCTTCTTAATAGTTGCGGGAAGATGGCGCGGGCGAACAGTTGGCAGACCATCTTATGGTTGTAAGTAAATAAGTATAATTTGACCTCAGTCATTCTTGCATTTTGATTGGTTGAGAAGTGTGATTTTAGCGTAACTGTGTGATTTCAATCGTCGAGGAGTGTGATTTCAAGCCGCAATCAGAAATCCAAGAAAACTTCTGTTTTCTTTCAGCAGACTTACAGATCATTATTTTTCAAAGGCTGTTGTTAAGCAGAATCACCAGATTTACAAAAATAAGCGCAAAAAGAGTAAAACACCCGAGAGTTTGAGTCAAAAGTTTTCAATTTTTGCACTTTTTTGCACGGGCTTCTGACGTATCGCAACGGATCTAGTTTGGGAGAGTGCGCGCCCTGGTTTTGGAGACAAAATTTGCAGTGAATGACTTAGATCATATTATAAACAATTAATAAGACAGCTCGTGAAATTACAAACAGTTTAGACGTATCACTCGTGGTATTTATGCCAAATATCACTACAAACCATGATATTACCTATACAAATCATACAAATAGCGAAAAACTGAGCTGCAGCATAGTAATTGTAAGATAAGATTTTCTTCTAGGAAATTGTTCAGCGCTCAACTTGCTCGACACATTTGCAAATTGATTGAGCAGGTTTACAATCATTACTGCAATCTTGTTAAGCAATGTTGCAATGTTGTGAGGAGACGAACATCCGGTTTGACTGTAATGGACTAAACAACGAAAACCATGATCGTGAAGTAGGGTTTGAATACGCGATCATATGTTGATTTCCATATAACAAATGTCCGAGGTTGGACAAATATGTTAACAAAGCCGTTTTGTCATAAATCTGTTTGTTAGTGATCCAATAGTTCACACATAAATCCCCACCCGTATCTGACCATGGCAACCTGTTATTTTTTAATGAAAAATCCAAATTTTTTAATGAAAAATCCAAGATGGCCGCCAATCCAAGATATCCGCCGTTGCACTAATAGACGTAACTTTCTAACTACTTCACAATTAAACACATATGAGGTGTCAAATAGTTACCTTTTACATATTTTCAATAGGTTTTCGATAGGATGGTCCAAAGGACGTGCCATTATTGACCGGGAGGGGGGTCCCTTTTTTCAAATAAGGCCAAAACATAGGACCGTCCCCTTGAACATAACAAAAAAAAGTGTGACCCTCCCCCAGTTGTAGGTAAACAAATTCTGACCCTCCCAGGAAATGTTTTTTTCCTCAAAAACCTATCAGATAAACTCTTGTCCGAGTGATGCAATGTCTATTTCATTCTTCTTAATTGTTTCAGGAGGATCGTGAGGAGCATGTCGGCGATCTCATAGACGTGAGTAAATGGACGTCTATTGTGCGGGTTCGACGGTTCAAAGACCTCCTGAAGTTGTGGCTTTATGGAAAACTGCATTAACGTGTGCGACTTGCTAGAGTTTCACTTGTTATCAAACGAATTATTACAGTGAAACCGGATGTTTGTTTCCTCACTACTTTGCAACTCAGGTGTGTTAAGGCCTGACTTGGGGCTTATACGCGGACAGAAAAGAACTTTGCCAATATCTCGAATAGGAAAATAGCTGCAGCAATGAAACTTTGCATCAATGTTAATTCTAGTACTAGCAAAATTATGACAGTTGATGTTTCCATGACAACCAAATTAAAGGGACGAGCACCATATTTTTCCTTTTTTGGGACATAACTTAAAATGGGGAACAGAAAACCTCATCCTATTCTGAAAATTGGATGGAATTTTCTTTTACTGCATTGATTCCTTCAATATAGCGTCTTTTAAGGCAGACCACCTTGAAAATTAGCGGAGATAGGAGAGAAACTTGGTTGCTAGGGCAACAGTTCTCACGATCACGTGACCCTGGACACGATTAAAAAACGCTATCAACTGCAGAAGTTCATCAAGATTAAGAATTTAGGGTCAAAAAGTAAGAAAATTGGCAGTAAGTTTTCCCCGTTTTTGATTGAAAGTAAATTTTAAACGGTACTTACAGATACCATAAAAAGGTGTCTCCATAGCAAGTAAATGCATGGAACAGTTAAGGTCGGGGGACGTGTTACTCATACCAAGTTCCATTTCGGTAGCTATTTTACTAATGTAGTTATTTGCAAAAACTGCTTTTTGCCTTAAGAATCCGCGTATAAGCCCCGCCTCCTTTCAAGTCAGGCCTTAACACACCTGAGAACATCGCTGAACAACATTGCAATATTGATTATCAACTTGCTCGATCAATTTGCAAATGTGTCAAGCAAATTGCTAACCAGCGCCGAACAATTTCCTAGAACAAAATCCACGAATTGCTGAGATTTGATAAAACAATGGCTGTTTAAAGCATTATAATATGACCTCAGTCATTCTTGCACTTTGATTGGTTGAGTTAAGTGTGATTTCAGCGTAACAGTGTGATTTCAATCGTCGAGGAGTGTGATCTCAAGCCGCAATCAGAAATCCAAGAAAACTTCAGTTTCTTTCAGCAGGCTTATTATTTTTCAAAGCCTGTTGTTAAGCAGATTTACCAGATTTACAAAAATAAGCGTAAAAAGGAGTAAAACACACGAGAGTTTTGAGTCAAAAGCTTTCAATTTTTGCACGCGCTTCTGACGTATCTCAACGGATCTGGTTGTTTGGGAGCGTTGTATCACCCGGATATGTAATAACCAACAGGATTTGTAATAACAACCGGATTTGTAATAACAAGCAACCGGATTTGCAATAACAACAGGATATGTAATAAAAATCAACCAGATTTGTAATAAAATATCAACCTGATTTGTAATAAAATTTCAACAGGATTTGTAATAGCATAGCCAACCGGATTTGTAATAACCAATCAACGCGATTTGTAATAATCAAAAAGGTTGGAAATGCGACGTTAAGTAAAACCCCGCGTATAAGAACCTGGATTTTTTAAGTTAACCTAAACAGGTTCTTATATAAATGGTCATCAAAGTTTCCATAACAACGGAACAGCGGGTCACTGTTTCTAAATAGCAAACCTTCCACATGAAATTCGATTTAAAATTTTAAAATGACACATCATGCGCCAATCCTTAGGTAATTGTCTATACGTATACAAAGTTTAGAGAAAATTTATTAAGCCGATTTTAAGATATTCAAGGCGACTTTTTTTTCCTTTGAAATTCAAAACTCTTCACTTGCTTTCTCATAATTATATAATTTAATGGGAAAAAGGCTAGCAAAATCTTTTACCTCAAAATTCATCCCAAGGTATACAACTACTTGTTTGCCAAATTTGATGCCAGGAAGTGCTTTTGATTCCATAATGAACATCGACGCAAACTTCAATTTTTGAGCAATTTCGCGAATATCATTTCGAACACAAAAGTTCCTGATGGCGAAGTTTTTTCTCGCGCTCTTCAAATTGATCATATTAGGCTGCATTCAGTATGTATACTACAGTGGGGGCAGATGATTTTAGGGGGGACCTCAAAATTTAGGAACTGGAAAAGGGGGGATGTCAAGTTTTTTTCATAACATGAAGGGGGGATGCATATTTTTGTTGAGATATATATTTGAGACGAGGTGCAGCTTGATAGTAAATGAAGGATGGCTCAATTGTTGAACACCGATTTTAAACCTCCTGAAGAAATATCACTTGCACTACTATTCTCGTGTATTTACACTCTTTCAACTGATATGTTGAAAAAAGCTGCGCGCGAAAAAGAATGATAAACTTAAAAAATCGTAAAAAGGCCTTCTTGTTTTACAACAATTCCTCGAGGTGCTCTTCAGTGACTTTTGTCTCCCAGTACTCGTATTTTTAAAATCTTCTGTAATCTAAAAATAGCATCATCTACTCCCGTGCGTCGGGCATTCCCGAATGCCTTATGCAGGCTCTTGGTAATAAGCTCTTGACCTTGTGGAATTGGCTTCACAGGATCACGTGGGAATTACGTTCAAAAATCACTTCGACCCCTTTCTTGACGTGTTTTTTTCTTATCGGGTACCCTGTGGATAAAGCATCATAGGAACACGCGGGAATTACGTTGAAAAATCACTTCGATCCCGTTCTGGTTCTGGACGCTTTTTTCTTAGGTTAGTGCTCCGCTCTGCGGCCGAGTAGCTCCGCTATAATATGACCTCAGTCATTCTTGCATTTTGATTGGTTGAGAAGTGTGATTTTAGCGTAACTGTGTGATTTCAATCGTCGAGGAGTGTGATTTCAAGCCGCAATCAGAAATCCAAGAAAACTTCATTTTTCTTTCAGCAGACTTACAGATCATTATTTTTCAAAGGCTGTTGTTAAGCAGAATCACCAGATTTACAAAAATAAGCGCAAAAAGAGTAAAACACCCGAGAGTTTGAGTCAAAAGTTTTCAATTTTTGCACTTTTTTGCACGGGATTCTGACGTATCGCAACGGATCTAGTTTGGGAGAGTGCGCGCGCTGGTTTTGGAGACAAAATTTGCAGTGAATGACTTAGATCATATTATAAACAATTAATAAGACAGCTCGTGAAATTACAAACAGTTTAGACGTATCACTCGTGGTATTTATGCCAAATATCACTACAAACCATGATATTACCTATACAAATCATACAAATAGCGAAAAACTGAGCTGCAGCATAGTAATTGTAAGATAAGATTTTCTTCTAGGAAATTGTTCAGCGCTCAACTTGCTCGACACATTTGCAAATTGATTGAGCAGGTTTACAATCATTACTGCAATCTTGTTAAGCAATGTTGCAATGTTGTGAGGAGACGAACATCCGGTTTGACTGTAATGGACTAAACAACGAAAACCATGATCGTGAAGTAGGGTTTGAATACGCGATCATATGTTGATTTCCATATAACAAATGTCCGAGGTTGGACAAATATGTTAACAAAGCCGTTTTGTCATAAATCTGTTTGTTAGTGATCCAATAGTTCACACATAAATCCCCACCCGTATCTGACCATGGCAACCTGTTATTTTTTAATGAAAAATCCAAATTTTTTAATGAAAAATCCAAGATGGCCGCCAATCCAAGATATCCGCCGTTGCACTAATAGACGTAACTTTCTAACTACTTCACAATTAAACACATATGAGGTGTCAAATAGTTACCTTTTACATATTTTCAATAGGTTTTCGATAGGATGGTCCAAAGGACGTGCCATTATTGACCGGGAGGGGGGTCCCTTTTTTCAATAAGGCCAAAACATAGGACCGTCCCCTTGAACATAACAAAAAAAAGTGTGACCCTCCCCCAGTTGTAGGTAAACAAATTCTGACCCTCCCAGGAAATGTTTTTTCCCTCAAAAACCTATCAGATAAACTCTTGTCCGAGTGATGCAATGTCTATTTCATTCTTCTTAATTGTTTCAGGAGGATCGTGAGGAGCATGTCGGCGATCTCATAGACGTGAGTAAATGGACGTCTATTGTGCGGGTTCGACGGTTCAAAGACCTCCTGAAGTTGTGGCTTTATGGAAAACTGCATTAACGTGTGCGACTTGCTAGAGTTTCACTTGTTATCAAACGAATTATTACAGTGAAACCGGATGTTTGTTTCCTCACTACTTTGCAACATCGCTGAACAACATTGCAATATTGATTATCAACTTGCTCGATCAATTTGCAAATGTGTCAAGCAAATTGCTAACCAGCGCCGAACAATTTCCTAGAACAAAATCCACGAATTGCTGAGATTTGATAAAACAATGGCTGTTTAAAGCATTATAATATGACCTCAGTCATTCTTGCACTTTGATTGGTTGAGTTAAGTGTGATTTCAGCGTAACAGTGTGATTTCAATCGTCGAGGAGTGTGATCTCAAGCCGCAATCAGAAATCCAAGAAAACTTCAGTTTCTTTCAGCAGGCTTATTATTTTTCAAAGCCTGTTGTTAAGCAGATTTACCAGATTTACAAAAATAAGCGTAAAAAGGAGTAAAACACACGAGAGTTTTGAGTCAAAAGCTTTCAATTTTTGCACGCGCTTCTGACGTATCTCAACGGATCTGGTTGTTTGGGAGCGTTGTATCACCCGGATATGTAATAACCAACAGGATTTGTAATAACAACCGGATTTGTAATAACAAGCAACCGGATTTGCAATAACAACAGGATATGTAATAAAAATCAACCAGATTTGTAATAAAATATCAACCTGATTTGTAATAAAATTTCAACAGGATTTGTAATAGCATAGCCAACCGGATTTGTAATAACCAATCAACGCGATTTGTAATAATCAAAAAGGTTGGAAATGCGACGTTAAGTAAAACCCCGCGTATAAGAACCTGGATTTTTTAAGTTAACCTAAACAGGTTCTTATATAAATGGTCATCAAAGTTTCCATAACAACGGAACAGCGGGTCACTGTTTCTAAATAGCAAACCTTCCACATGAAATTCGATTTAAAATTTTAAAATGACACATCATGCGCCAATCCTTAGGTAATTGTCTATACGTATACAAAGTTTAGAGAAAATTTATTAAGCCGATTTTAAGATATTCAAGGCGACTTTTTTTTCCTTTGAAATTCAAAACTTTTCACTTGCTTTCTCATAATTATATAATTTAATGGGAAAAAGGCTAGCAAAATCTTTTACCTCAAAATTCATCCCAAGGTATACAACTACTTGTTTGCCAAATTTGATGCCAGGAAGTGCTTTTGATTCCATAATGAACATCGACGCAAACTTCAATTTTTGAGCAATTTCGCGAATATCATTTCGAACACAAAAGTTCCTGATGGCGAAGTTTTTTCTCGCGCTCTTCAAATTGATCATATTAGGCTGCATTCAGTATGTATACTACAGTGGGGGCAGATGATTTTAGGGGGGACCTCAAAATTTAGGAACTGGAAAAGGGGGGATGTCAAGTTTTTTTCATAACATGAAGGGGGGATGCATATTTTTGTTGAGATATATATTTGAGACGAGGTGCAGCTTGATAGTAAATGAAGGATGGCTCAATTGTTGAACACCGATTTTAAACCTCCTGAAGAAATATCACTTGCACTACTATTCTCGTGTATTTACACTCTTTCAACTGATATGTTGAAAAAAGCTGCGCGCGAAAAAGAATGATAAACTTAAAAAATCGTAAAAAGGCCTTCTTGTTTTACAACAATTCCTCGAGGTGCTCTTCAGTGACTTTTGTCTCCCAGTACTCGTATTTTTAAAATCTTCTGTAATCTAAAAATAGCATCATCTACTCCCGTGCGTCGGGCATTCCCGAATGCCTTATGCAGGCTCTTGGTAATAAGCTCTTGACCTTGTGGAATTGGCTTCACAGGATCACGTGGGAATTACGTTCAAAAATCACTTCGACCCCTTTCTTGACGTGTTTTTTTCTTATCGGGTACCCTGTGGATAAAGCATCATAGGAACACGCGGGAATTACGTTGAAAAATCACTTCGATCCCTTTCTGGTTCTGGACGCTTTTTTCTTAGGTTAGTGCTCCGCTCTGCGGCCGAGTAGCTCCGCTATAATATGACCTCAGTCATTCTTGCATTTTGATTGGTTGAGAAGTGTGATTTTAGCGTAACTGTGTGATTTCAATCGTCGAGGAGTGTGATTTCAAGCCGCAATCAGAAATCCAAGAAAACTTCATTTTTCTTTCAGCAGACTTACAGATCATTATTTTTCAAAGGCTGTTGTTAAGCAGAATCACCAGATTTACAAAAATAAGCGCAAAAAGAGTAAAACACCCGAGAGTTTGAGTCAAAAGTTTTCAATTTTTGCACTTTTTTGCACGGGCTTCTGACGTATCGCAACGGATCTAGTTTGGGAGAGTGCGCGCGCTGGTTTTGGAGACAAAATTTGCAGTGAATGACTTAGATCATATTATAAACAATTAATAAGACAGCTCGTGAAATTACAAACAGTTTAGACGTATCACTCGTGGTATTTATGCCAAATATCACTACAAACCATGATATTACCTATACAAATCATACAAATAGCGAAAAACTGAGCTGCAGCATAGTAATTGTAAGATAAGATTTTCTTCTAGGAAATTGTTCAGCGCTCAACTTGCTCGACACATTTGCAAATTGATTGAGCAGGTTTACAATCATTACTGCAATCTTGTTAAGCAATGTTGCAATGTTGTGAGGAGACGAACATCCGGTTTGACTGTAATGGACTAAACAACGAAAACCATGATCGTGAAGTAGGGTTTGAATACGCGATCATATGTTGATTTCCATATAACAAATGTCCGAGGTTGGACAAATATGTTAACAAAGCCGTTTTGTCATAAATCTGTTTGTTAGTGATCCAATAGTTCACACATAAATCCCCACCCGTATCTGACCATGGCAACCTGTTATTTTTTAATGAAAAATCCAAATTTTTTAATGAAAAATCCAAGATGGCCGCCAATCCAAGATATCCGCCGTTGCACTAATAGACGTAACTTTCTAACTACTTCACAATTAAACACATATGAGGTGTCAATAGTTACCTTTTACATATTTTCAATAGGTTTTCGATAGGATGGTCCAAAGGACGTGCCATTATTGACCGGGAGGGGGGTCCCTTTTTTCAAATAAGGCCAAAACATAGGACCGTCCCCTTGAACATAACAAAAAAAAGTGTGACCCTCCCCCAGTTGTAGGTAAACAAATTCTGACCCTCCCAGGAAATGTTTTTTTCCTCAAAAACCTATCAGATAAACTCTTGTCCGAGTGATGCAATGTCTATTTCATTCTTCTTAATTGTTTCAGGAGGATCGTGAGGAGCATGTCGGCGATCTCATAGATGTGAGTAAATGGACGTCTATTGTGCGGGTTCGACGGTTCAAAGACCTCCTGAAGTTGTGGCTTTATGGAAAACTGCATTAACGTGTGCGACTTGCTAGAGTTTCACTTGTTATCAAACGAATTATTACAGTGAAACCGGATGTTTGTTTCCTCACTACTTTGCAACATCGCTGAACAACATTGCAATATTGATTATCAACTTGCTCGATCAATTTGCAAATGTGTCAAGCAAATTGCTAACCAGCGCCGAACAATTTCCTAGAACAAAATCCACGAATTGCTGAGATTTGATAAAACAATGGCTGTTTAAAGCATTATAATATGACCTCAGTCATTCTTGCACTTTGATTGGTTGAGTTAAGTGTGATTTCAGCGTAACAGTGTGATTTCAATCGTCGAGGAGTGTGATCTCAAGCCGCAATCAGAAATCCAAGAAAACTTCAGTTTCTTTCAGCAGGCTTATTATTTTTCAAAGCCTGTTGTTAAGCAGATTTACCAGATTTACAAAAATAAGCGTAAAAAGGAGTAAAACACACGAGAGTTTTGAGTCAAAAGCTTTCAATTTTTGCACGCGCTTCTGACGTATCTCAACGGATCTGGTTGTTTGGGAGCGTTGTATCACCCGGATATGTAATAACCAACAGGATTTGTAATAACAACCGGATTTGTAATAACAAGCAACCGGATTTGCAATAACAACAGGATATGTAATAAAAATCAACCAGATTTGTAATAAAATATCAACCTGATTTGTAATAAAATTTCAACAGGATTTGTAATAGCATAGCCAACCGGATTTGTAATAACCAATCAACGCGATTTGTAATAATCAAAAAGGTTGGAAATGCGACGTTAAGTAAAACCCCGCGTATAAGAACCTGGATTTTTTAAGTTAACCTAAACAGGTTCTTATATAAATGGTCATCAAAGTTTCCATAACAACGGAACAGCGGGTCACTGTTTCTAAATAGCAAACCTTCCACATGAAATTCGATTTAAAATTTTAAAATGACACATCATGCGCCAATCCTTAGGTAATTGTCTATACGTATACAAAGTTTAGAGAAAATTTATTAAGCCGATTTTAAGATATTCAAGGCGACTTTTTTTTCCTTTGAAATTCAAAACTTTTCACTTGCTTTCTCATAATTATATAATTTAATGGGAAAAAGGCTAGCAAAATCTTTTACCTCAAAATTCATCCCAAGGTATACAACTACTTGTTTGCCAAATTTGATGCCAGGAAGTGCTTTTGATTCCATAATGAACATCGACGCAAACTTCAATTTTTGAGCAATTTCGCGAATATCATTTCGAACACAAAAGTTCCTGATGGCGAAGTTTTTTCTCGCGCTCTTCAAATTGATCATATTAGGCTGCATTCAGTATGTATACTACAGTGGGGGCAGATGATTTTAGGGGGGACCTCAAAATTTAGGAACTGGAAAAGGGGGGATGTCAAGTTTTTTTCATAACATGAAGGGGGGATGCATATTTTTGTTGAGATATATATTTGAGACGAGGTGCAGCTTGATAGTAAATGAAGGATGGCTCAATTGTTGAACACCGATTTTAAACCTCCTGAAGAAATATCACTTGCACTACTATTCTCGTGTATTTACACTCTTTCAACTGATATGTTGAAAAAAGCTGCGCGCGAAAAAGAATGATAAACTTAAAAAATCGTAAAAAGGCCTTCTTGTTTTACAACAATTCCTCGAGGTGCTCTTCAGTGACTTTTGTCTCCCAGTACTCGTATTTTTAAAATCTTCTGTAATCTAAAAATAGCATCATCTACTCCCGTGCGTCGGGCATTCCCGAATGCCTTATGCAGGCTCTTGGTAATAAGCTCTTGACCTTGTGGAATTGGCTTCACAGGATCACGTGGGAATTACGTTCAAAAATCACTTCGACCCCTTTCTTGACGTGTTTTTTTCTTATCGGGTACCCTGTGGATAAAGCATCATAGGAACACGCGGGAATTACGTTGAAAAATCACTTCGATCCCTTTCTGGTTCTGGACGCTTTTTTCTTAGGTTAGTGCTCCGCTCTGCGGCCGAGTAGCTCCGCTATAATATGACCTCAGTCATTCTTGCATTTTGATTGGTTGAGAAGTGTGATTTTAGCGTAACTGTGTGATTTCAATCGTCGAGGAGTGTGATTTCAAGCCGCAATCAGAAATCCAAGAAAACTTCATTTTTCTTTCAGCAGACTTACAGATCATTATTTTTCAAAGGCTGTTGTTAAGCAGAATCACCAGATTTACAAAAATAAGCGCAAAAAGAGTAAAACACCCGAGAGTTTGAGTCAAAAGTTTTCAATTTTTGCACTTTTTTGCACGGGCTTCTGACGTATCGCAACGGATCTAGTTTGGGAGAGTGCGCGCGCTGGTTTTGGAGACAAAATTTGCAGTGAATGACTTAGATCATATTATAAACAATTAATAAGACAGCTCGTGAAATTACAAACAGTTTAGACGTATCACTCGTGGTATTTATGCCAAATATCACTACAAACCATGATATTACCTATACAAATCATACAAATAGCGAAAAACTGAGCTGCAGCATAGTAATTGTAAGATAAGATTTTCTTCTAGGAAATTGTTCAGCGCTCAACTTGCTCGACACATTTGCAAATTGATTGAGCAGGTTTACAATCATTACTGCAATCTTGTTAAGCAATGTTGCAATGTTGTGAGGAGACGAACATCCGGTTTGACTGTAATGGACTAAACAACGAAAACCATGATCGTGAAGTAGGGTTTGAATACGCGATCATATGTTGATTTCCATATAACAAATGTCCGAGGTTGGACAAATATGTTAACAAAGCCGTTTTGTCATAAATCTGTTTGTTAGTGATCCAATAGTTCACACATAAATCCCCACCCGTATCTGACCATGGCAACCTGTTATTTTTTAATGAAAAATCCAAATTTTTTAATGAAAAATCCAAGATGGCCGCCAATCCAAGATATCCGCCGTTGCACTAATAGACGTAACTTTCTAACTACTTCACAATTAAACACATATGAGGTGTCAAATAGTTACCTTTTACATATTTTCAATAGGTTTTCGATAGGATGGTCCAAAGGACGTGCCATTATTGACCGGGAGGGGGGTCCCTTTTTTCAAATAAGGCCAAAACATAGGACCGTCCCCTTGAACATAACAAAAAAAGTGTGACCCTCCCCCAGTTGTAGGTAAACAAATTCTGACCCTCCCAGGAAATGTTTTTTTCCTCAAAAACCTATCAGATAAACTCTTGTCCGAGTGATGCAATGTCTATTTCATTCTTCTTAATTGTTTCAGGAGGATCGTGAGGAGCATGTCGGCGATCTCATAGATGTGAGTAAATGGACGTCTATTGTGCGGGTTCGACGGTTCAAAGACCTCCTGAAGTTGTGGCTTTATGGAAAACTGCATTAACGTGTGCGACTTGCTAGAGTTTCACTTGTTATCAAACGAATTATTACAGTGAAACCGGATGTTTGTTTCCTCACTACTTTGCAACATCGCTGAACAACATTGCAATATTGATTATCAACTTGCTCGATCAATTTGCAAATGTGTCAAGCAAATTGCTAACCAGCGCCGAACAATTTCCTAGAACAAAATCCACGAATTGCTGAGATTTGATAAAACAATGGCTGTTTAAAGCATTATAATATGACCTCAGTCATTCTTGCACTTTGATTGGTTGAGTTAAGTGTGATTTCAGCGTAACAGTGTGATTTCAATCGTCGAGGAGTGTGATCTCAAGCCGCAATCAGAAATCCAAGAAAACTTCAGTTTCTTTCAGCAGGCTTATTATTTTTCAAAGCCTGTTGTTAAGCAGATTTACCAGATTTACAAAAATAAGCGTAAAAAGGAGTAAAACACACGAGAGTTTTGAGTCAAAAGCTTTCAATTTTTGCACGCGCTTCTGACGTATCTCAACGGATCTGGTTGTTTGGGAGCGTTGTATCACCCGGATATGTAATAACCAACAGGATTTGTAATAACAACCGGATTTGTAATAACAAGCAACCGGATTTGCAATAACAACAGGATATGTAATAAAAATCAACCAGATTTGTAATAAAATATCAACCTGATTTGTAATAAAATTTCAACAGGATTTGTAATAGCATAGCCAACCGGATTTGTAATAACCAATCAACGCGATTTGTAATAATCAAAAAGGTTGGAAATGCGACGTTAAGTAAAACCCCGCGTATAAGAACCTGGATTTTTTAAGTTAACCTAAACAGGTTCTTATATAAATGGTCATCAAAGTTTCCATAACAACGGAACAGCGGGTCACTGTTTCTAAATAGCAAACCTTCCACATGAAATTCGATTTAAAATTTTAAAATGACACATCATGCGCCAATCCTTAGGTAATTGTCTATACGTATACAAAGTTTAGAGAAAATTTATTAAGCCGATTTTAAGATATTCAAGGCGACTTTTTTTTCCTTTGAAATTCAAAACTTTTCACTTGCTTTCTCATAATTATATAATTTAATGGGAAAAAGGCTAGCAAAATCTTTTACCTCAAAATTCATCCCAAGGTATACAACTACTTGTTTGCCAAATTTGATGCCAGGAAGTGCTTTTGATTCCATAATGAACATCGACGCAAACTTCAATTTTTGAGCAATTTCGCGAATATCATTTCGAACACAAAAGTTCCTGATGGCGAAGTTTTTTCTCGCGCTCTTCAAATTGATCATATTAGGCTGCATTCAGTATGTATACTACAGTGGGGGCAGATGATTTTAGGGGGGACCTCAAAATTTAGGAACTGGAAAAGGGGGGATGTCAAGTTTTTTTCATAACATGAAGGGGGGATGCATATTTTTGTTGAGATATATATTTGAGACGAGGTGCAGCTTGATAGTAAATGAAGGATGGCTCAATTGTTGAACACCGATTTTAAACCTCCTGAAGAAATATCACTTGCACTACTATTCTCGTGTATTTACACTCTTTCAACTGATATGTTGAAAAAAGCTGCGCGCGAAAAAGAATGATAAACTTAAAAAATCGTAAAAAGGCCTTCTTGTTTTACAACAATTCCTCGAGGTGCTCTTCAGTGACTTTTGTCTCCCAGTACTCGTATTTTTAAAATCTTCTGTAATCTAAAAATAGCATCATCTACTCCCGTGCGTCGGGCATTCCCGAATGCCTTATGCAGGCTCTTGGTAATAAGCTCTTGACCTTGTGGAATTGGCTTCACAGGATCACGTGGGAATTACGTTCAAAAATCACTTCGACCCCTTTCTTGACGTGTTTTTTTCTTATCGGGTACCCTGTGGATAAAGCATCATAGGAACACGCGGGAATTACGTTGAAAAATCACTTCGATCCCTTTCTGGTTCTGGACGCTTTTTTCTTAGGTTAGTGCTCCGCTCTGCGGCCGAGTAGCTCCGCTATAATATGACCTCAGTCATTCTTGCATTTTGATTGGTTGAGAAGTGTGATTTTAGCGTAACTGTGTGATTTCAATCGTCGAGGAGTGTGATTTCAAGCCGCAATCAGAAATCCAAGAAAACTTCATTTTTCTTTCAGCAGACTTACAGATCATTATTTTTCAAAGGCTGTTGTTAAGCAGAATCACCAGATTTACAAAAATAAGCGCAAAAAGAGTAAAACACCCGAGAGTTTGAGTCAAAAGTTTTCAATTTTTGCACTTTTTTGCACGGGCTTCTGACGTATCGCAACGGATCTAGTTTGGGAGAGTGCGCGCGCTGGTTTTGGAGACAAAATTTGCAGTGAATGACTTAGATCATATTATAAACAATTAATAAGACAGCTCGTGAAATTACAAACAGTTTAGACGTATCACTCGTGGTATTTATGCCAAATATCACTACAAACCATGATATTACCTATACAAATCATACAAATAGCGAAAAACTGAGCTGCAGCATAGTAATTGTAAGATAAGATTTTCTTCTAGGAAATTGTTCAGCGCTCAACTTGCTCGACACATTTGCAAATTGATTGAGCAGGTTTACAATCATTACTGCAATCTTGTTAAGCAATGTTGCAATGTTGTGAGGAGACGAACATCCGGTTTGACTGTAATGGACTAAACAACGAAAACCATGATCGTGAAGTAGGGTTTGAATACGCGATCATATGTTGATTTCCATATAACAAATGTCCGAGGTTGGACAAATATGTTAACAAAGCCGTTTTGTCATAAATCTGTTTGTTAGTGATCCAATAGTTCACACATAAATCCCCACCCGTATCTGACCATGGCAACCTGTTATTTTTTAATGAAAAATCCAAATTTTTTAATGAAAAATCCAAGATGGCCGCCAATCCAAGATATCCGCCGTTGCACTAATAGACGTAACTTTCTAACTACTTCACAATTAAACACATATGAGGTGTCAAATAGTTACCTTTTACATATTTTCAATAGGTTTTCGATAGGATGGTCCAAAGGACGTGCCATTATTGACCGGGAGGGGGGTCCCTTTTTTCAAATAAGGCCAAAACATAGGACCGTCCCCTTGAACATAACAAAAAAAGTGTGACCCTCCCCCAGTTGTAGGTAAACAAATTCTGACCCTCCCAGGAAATGTTTTTTTCCTCAAAAACCTATCAGATAAACTCTTGTCCGAGTGATGCAATGTCTATTTCATTCTTCTTAATTGTTTCAGGAGGATCGTGAGGAGCATGTCGGCGATCTCATAGATGTGAGTAAATGGACGTCTATTGTGCGGGTTCGACGGTTCAAAGACCTCCTGAAGTTGTGGCTTTATGGAAAACTGCATTAACGTGTGCGACTTGCTAGAGTTTCACTTGTTATCAAACGAATTATTACAGTGAAACCGGATGTTTGTTTCCTCACTACTTTGCAACATCGCTGAACAACATTGCAATATTGATTATCAACTTGCTCGATCAATTTGCAAATGTGTCAAGCAAATTGCTAACCAGCGCCGAACAATTTCCTAGAACAAAATCCACGAATTGCTGAGATTTGATAAAACAATGGCTGTTTAAAGCATTATAATATGACCTCAGTCATTCTTGCACTTTGATTGGTTGAGTTAAGTGTGATTTCAGCGTAACAGTGTGATTTCAATCGTCGAGGAGTGTGATCTCAAGCCGCAATCAGAAATCCAAGAAAACTTCAGTTTCTTTCAGCAGGCTTATTATTTTTCAAAGCCTGTTGTTAAGCAGATTTACCAGATTTACAAAAATAAGCGTAAAAAGGAGTAAAACACACGAGAGTTTTGAGTCAAAAGCTTTCAATTTTTGCACGCGCTTCTGACGTATCTCAACGGATCTGGTTGTTTGGGAGCGTTGTATCACCCGGATATGTAATAACCAACAGGATTTGTAATAACAACCGGATTTGTAATAACAAGCAACCGGATTTGCAATAACAACAGGATATGTAATAAAAATCAACCAGATTTGTAATAAAATATCAACCTGATTTGTAATAAAATTTCAACAGGATTTGTAATAGCATAGCCAACCGGATTTGTAATAACCAATCAACGCGATTTGTAATAATCAAAAAGGTTGGAAATGCGACGTTAAGTAAAACCCCGCGTATAAGAACCTGGATTTTTTAAGTTAACCTAAACAGGTTCTTATATAAATGGTCATCAAAGTTTCCATAACAACGGAACAGCGGGTCACTGTTTCTAAATAGCAAACCTTCCACATGAAATTCGATTTAAAATTTTAAAATGACACATCATGCGCCAATCCTTAGGTAATTGTCTATACGTATACAAAGTTTAGAGAAAATTTATTAAGCCGATTTTAAGATATTCAAGGCGACTTTTTTTTCCTTTGAAATTCAAAACTTTTCACTTGCTTTCTCATAATTATATAATTTAATGGGAAAAAGGCTAGCAAAATCTTTTACCTCAAAATTCATCCCAAGGTATACAACTACTTGTTTGCCAAATTTGATGCCAGGAAGTGCTTTTGATTCCATAATGAACATCGACGCAAACTTCAATTTTTGAGCAATTTCGCGAATATCATTTCGAACACAAAAGTTCCTGATGGCGAAGTTTTTTCTCGCGCTCTTCAAATTGATCATATTAGGCTGCATTCAGTATGTATACTACAGTGGGGGCAGATGATTTTAGGGGGGACCTCAAAATTTAGGAACTGGAAAAGGGGGGATGTCAAGTTTTTTTCATAACATGAAGGGGGGATGCATATTTTTGTTGAGATATATATTTGAGACGAGGTGCAGCTTGATAGTAAATGAAGGATGGCTCAATTGTTGAACACCGATTTTAAACCTCCTGAAGAAATATCACTTGCACTACTATTCTCGTGTATTTACACTCTTTCAACTGATATGTTGAAAAAAGCTGCGCGCGAAAAAGAATGATAAACTTAAAAAATCGTAAAAAGGCCTTCTTGTTTTACAACAATTCCTCGAGGTGCTCTTCAGTGACTTTTGTCTCCCAGTACTCGTATTTTTAAAATCTTCTGTAATCTAAAAATAGCATCATCTACTCCCGTGCGTCGGGCATTCCCGAATGCCTTATGCAGGCTCTTGGTAATAAGCTCTTGACCTTGTGGAATTGGCTTCACAGGATCACGTGGGAATTACGTTCAAAAATCACTTCGACCCCTTTCTTGACGTGTTTTTTTCTTATCGGGTACCCTGTGGATAAAGCATCATAGGAACACGCGGGAATTACGTTGAAAAATCACTTCGATCCCTTTCTGGTTCTGGACGCTTTTTTCTTAGGTTAGTGCTCCGCTCTGCGGCCGAGTAGCTCCGCTATAATATGACCTCAGTCATTCTTGCATTTTGATTGGTTGAGAAGTGTGATTTTAGCGTAACTGTGTGATTTCAATCGTCGAGGAGTGTGATTTCAAGCCGCAATCAGAAATCCAAGAAAACTTCATTTTTCTTTCAGCAGACTTACAGATCATTATTTTTCAAAGGCTGTTGTTAAGCAGAATCACCAGATTTACAAAAATAAGCGCAAAAAGAGTAAAACACCCGAGAGTTTGAGTCAAAAGTTTTCAATTTTTGCACTTTTTTGCACGGGCTTCTGACGTATCGCAACGGATCTAGTTTGGGAGAGTGCGCGCGCTGGTTTTGGAGACAAAATTTGCAGTGAATGACTTAGATCATATTATAAACAATTAATAAGACAGCTCGTGAAATTACAAACAGTTTAGACGTATCACTCGTGGTATTTATGCCAAATATCACTACAAACCATGATATTACCTATACAAATCATACAAATAGCGAAAAACTGAGCTGCAGCATAGTAATTGTAAGATAAGATTTTCTTCTAGGAAATTGTTCAGCGCTCAACTTGCTCGACACATTTGCAAATTGATTGAGCAGGTTTACAATCATTACTGCAATCTTGTTAAGCAATGTTGCAATGTTGTGAGGAGACGAACATCCGGTTTGACTGTAATGGACTAAACAACGAAAACCATGATCGTGAAGTAGGGTTTGAATACGCGATCATATGTTGATTTCCATATAACAAATGTCCGAGGTTGGACAAATATGTTAACAAAGCCGTTTTGTCATAAATCTGTTTGTTAGTGATCCAATAGTTCACACATAAATCCCCACCCGTATCTGACCATGGCAACCTGTTATTTTTTAATGAAAAATCCAAATTTTTTAATGAAAAATCCAAGATGGCCGCCAATCCAAGATATCCGCCGTTGCACTAATAGACGTAACTTTCTAACTACTTCACAATTAAACACATATGAGGTGTCAAATAGTTACCTTTTACATATTTTCAATAGGTTTTCGATAGGATGGTCCAAAGGACGTGCCATTATTGACCGGGAGGGGGGTCCCTTTTTTCAAATAAGGCCAAAACATAGGACCGTCCCCTTGAACATAACAAAAAAAGTGTGACCCTCCCCCAGTTGTAGGTAAACAAATTCTGACCCTCCCAGGAAATGTTTTTTTCCTCAAAAACCTATCAGATAAACTCTTGTCCGAGTGATGCAATGTCTATTTCATTCTTCTTAATTGTTTCAGGAGGATCGTGAGGAGCATGTCGGCGATCTCATAGATGTGAGTAAATGGACGTCTATTGTGCGGGTTCGACGGTTCAAAGACCTCCTGAAGTTGTGGCTTTATGGAAAACTGCATTAACGTGTGCGACTTGCTAGAGTTTCACTTGTTATCAAACGAATTATTACAGTGAAACCGGATGTTTGTTTCCTCACTACTTTGCAACATCGCTGAACAACATTGCAATATTGATTATCAACTTGCTCGATCAATTTGCAAATGTGTCAAGCAAATTGCTAACCAGCGCCGAACAATTTCCTAGAACAAAATCCACGAATTGCTGAGATTTGATAAAACAATGGCTGTTTAAAGCATTATAATATGACCTCAGTCATTCTTGCACTTTGATTGGTTGAGAAGTGTGATTTCAGCGTAACAGTGTGATTTCAATCGTCGAGGAGTGTGATCTCAAGCCGCAATCAGAAATCCAAGAAAACTTCAGTTTCTTTCAGCAGGCTTATTATTTTTCAAAGCCTGTTGTTAAGCAGATTTACCAGATTTACAAAAATAAGCGTAAAAAGGAGTAAAACACACGAGAGTTTTGAGTCAAAAGCTTTCAATTTTTGCACGCGCTTCTGACGTATCTCAACGGATCTGGTTGTTTGGGAGCGTTGTATCACCCGGATATGTAATAACCAACAGGATTTGTAATAACAACCGGATTTGTAATAACAAGCAACCGGATTTGCAATAACAACAGGATATGTAATAAAAATCAACCAGATTTGTAATAAAATATCAACCTGATTTGTAATAAAATTTCAACAGGATTTGTAATAGCATAGCCAACCGGATTTGTAATAACCAATCAACGCGATTTGTAATAATCAAAAAGGTTGGAAATGCGACGTTAAGTAAAACCCCGCGTATAAGAACCTGGATTTTTTAAGTTAACCTAAACAGGTTCTTATATAAATGGTCATCAAAGTTTCCATAACAACGGAACAGCGGGTCACTGTTTCTAAATAGCAAACCTTCCACATGAAATTCGATTTAAAATTTTAAAATGACACATCATGCGCCAATCCTTAGGTAATTGTCTATACGTATACAAAGTTTAGAGAAAATTTATTAAGCCGATTTTAAGATATTCAAGGCGACTTTTTTTTCCTTTGAAATTCAAAACTTTTCACTTGCTTTCTCATAATTATATAATTTAATGGGAAAAAGGCTAGCAAAATCTTTTACCTCAAAATTCATCCCAAGGTATACAACTACTTGTTTGCCAAATTTGATGCCAGGAAGTGCTTTTGATTCCATAATGAACATCGACGCAAACTTCAATTTTTGAGCAATTTCGCGAATATCATTTCGAACACAAAAGTTCCTGATGGCGAAGTTTTTTCTCGCGCTCTTCAAATTGATCATATTAGGCTGCATTCAGTATGTATACTACAGTGGGGGCAGATGATTTTAGGGGGGACCTCAAAATTTAGGAACTGGAAAAGGGGGGATGTCAAGTTTTTTTCATAACATGAAGGGGGGATGCATATTTTTGTTGAGATATATATTTGAGACGAGGTGCAGCTTGATAGTAAATGAAGGATGGCTCAATTGTTGAACACCGATTTTAAACCTCCTGAAGAAATATCACTTGCACTACTATTCTCGTGTATTTACACTCTTTCAACTGATATGTTGAAAAAAGCTGCGCGCGAAAAAGAATGATAAACTTAAAAAATCGTAAAAAGGCCTTCTTGTTTTACAACAATTCCTCGAGGTGCTCTTCAGTGACTTTTGTCTCCCAGTACTCGTATTTTTAAAATCTTCTGTAATCTAAAAATAGCATCATCTACTCCCGTGCGTCGGGCATTCCCGAATGCCTTATGCAGGCTCTTGGTAATAAGCTCTTGACCTTGTGGAATTGGCTTCACAGGATCACGTGGGAATTACGTTCAAAAATCACTTCGACCCCTTTCTTGACGTGTTTTTTTCTTATCGGGTACCCTGTGGATAAAGCATCATAGGAACACGCGGGAATTACGTTGAAAAATCACTTCGATCCCTTTCTGGTTCTGGACGCTTTTTTCTTAGGTTAGTGCTCCGCTCTGCGGCCGAGTAGCTCCGCTATAATATGACCTCAGTCATTCTTGCATTTTGATTGGTTGAGAAGTGTGATTTTAGCGTAACTGTGTGATTTCAATCGTCGAGGAGTGTGATTTCAAGCCGCAATCAGAAATCCAAGAAAACTTCATTTTTCTTTCAGCAGACTTACAGATCATTATTTTTCAAAGGCTGTTGTTAAGCAGAATCACCAGATTTACAAAAATAAGCGCAAAAAGAGTAAAACACCCGAGAGTTTGAGTCAAAAGTTTTCAATTTTTGCACTTTTTTGCACGGGCTTCTGACGTATCGCAACGGATCTAGTTTGGGAGAGTGCGCGCGCTGGTTTTGGAGACAAAATTTGCAGTGAATGACTTAGATCATATTATAAACAATTAATAAGACAGCTCGTGAAATTACAAACAGTTTAGACGTATCACTCGTGGTATTTATGCCAAATATCACTACAAACCATGATATTACCTATACAAATCATACAAATAGCGAAAAACTGAGCTGCAGCATAGTAATTGTAAGATAAGATTTTCTTCTAGGAAATTGTTCAGCGCTCAACTTGCTCGACACATTTGCAAATTGATTGAGCAGGTTTACAATCATTACTGCAATCTTGTTAAGCAATGTTGCAATGTTGTGAGGAGACGAACATCCGGTTTGACTGTAATGGACTAAACAACGAAAACCATGATCGTGAAGTAGGGTTTGAATACGCGATCATATGTTGATTTCCATATAACAAATGTCCGAGGTTGGACAAATATGTTAACAAAGCCGTTTTGTCATAAATCTGTTTGTTAGTGATCCAATAGTTCACACATAAATCCCCACCCGTATCTGACCATGGCAACCTGTTATTTTTTAATGAAAAATCCAAATTTTTTAATGAAAAATCCAAGATGGCCGCCAATCCAAGATATCCGCCGTTGCACTAATAGACGTAACTTTCTAACTACTTCACAATTAAACACATATGAGGTGTCAAATAGTTACCTTTTACATATTTTCAATAGGTTTTCGATAGGATGGTCCAAAGGACGTGCCATTATTGACCGGGAGGGGGGTCCCTTTTTTCAAATAAGGCCAAAACATAGGACCGTCCCCTTGAACATAACAAAAAAAAGTGTGACCCTCCCCCAGTTGTAGGTAAACAAATTCTGACCCTCCCAGGAAATGTTTTTTTCCTCAAAAACCTATCAGATAAACTCTTGTCCGAGTGATGCAATGTCTATTTCATTCTTCTTAATTGTTTCAGGAGGATCGTGAGGAGCATGTCGGCGATCTCATAGATGTGAGTAAATGGACGTCTATTGTGCGGGTTCGACGGTTCAAAGACCTCCTGAAGTTGTGGCTTTATGGAAAACTGCATTAACGTGTGCGACTTGCTAGAGTTTCACTTGTTATCAAACGAATTATTACAGTGAAACCGGATGTTTGTTTCCTCACTACTTTGCAACATCGCTGAACAACATTGCAATATTGATTATCAACTTGCTCGATCAATTTGCAAATGTGTCAAGCAAATTGCTAACCAGCGCCGAACAATTTCCTAGAACAAAATCCACGAATTGCTGAGATTTGATAAAACAATGGCTGTTTAAAGCATTATAATATGACCTCAGTCATTCTTGCACTTTGATTGGTTGAGTTAAGTGTGATTTCAGCGTAACAGTGTGATTTCAATCGTCGAGGAGTGTGATCTCAAGCCGCAATCAGAAATCCAAGAAAACTTCAGTTTCTTTCAGCAGGCTTATTATTTTTCAAAGCCTGTTGTTAAGCAGATTTACCAGATTTACAAAAATAAGCGTAAAAAGGAGTAAAACACACGAGAGTTTTGAGTCAAAAGCTTTCAATTTTTGCACGCGCTTCTGACGTATCTCAACGGATCTGGTTGTTTGGGAGCGTTGTATCACCCGGATATGTAATAACCAACAGGATTTGTAATAACAACCGGATTTGTAATAACAAGCAACCGGATTTGCAATAACAACAGGATATGTAATAAAAATCAACCAGATTTGTAATAAAATATCAACCTGATTTGTAATAAAATTTCAACAGGATTTGTAATAGCATAGCCAACCGGATTTGTAATAACCAATCAACGCGATTTGTAATAATCAAAAAGGTTGGAAATGCGACGTTAAGTAAAACCCCGCGTATAAGAACCTGGATTTTTTAAGTTAACCTAAACAGGTTCTTATATAAATGGTCATCAAAGTTTCCATAACAACGGAACAGCGGGTCACTGTTTCTAAATAGCAAACCTTCCACATGAAATTCGATTTAAAATTTTAAAATGACACATCATGCGCCAATCCTTAGGTAATTGTCTATACGTATACAAAGTTTAGAGAAAATTTATTAAGCCGATTTTAAGATATTCAAGGCGACTTTTTTTTCCTTTGAAATTCAAAACTTTTCACTTGCTTTCTCATAATTATATAATTTAATGGGAAAAAGGCTAGCAAAATCTTTTACCTCAAAATTCATCCCAAGGTATACAACTACTTGTTTGCCAAATTTGATGCCAGGAAGTGCTTTTGATTCCATAATGAACATCGACGCAAACTTCAATTTTTGAGCAATTTCGCGAATATCATTTCGAACACAAAAGTTCCTGATGGCGAAGTTTTTTCTCGCGCTCTTCAAATTGATCATATTAGGCTGCATTCAGTATGTATACTACAGTGGGGGCAGATGATTTTAGGGGGGACCTCAAAATTTAGGAACTGGAAAAGGGGGGATGTCAAGTTTTTTTCATAACATGAAGGGGGGATGCATATTTTTGTTGAGATATATATTTGAGACGAGGTGCAGCTTGATAGTAAATGAAGGATGGCTCAATTGTTGAACACCGATTTTAAACCTCCTGAAGAAATATCACTTGCACTACTATTCTCGTGTATTTACACTCTTTCAACTGATATGTTGAAAAAAGCTGCGCGCGAAAAAGAATGATAAACTTAAAAAATCGTAAAAAGGCCTTCTTGTTTTACAACAATTCCTCGAGGTGCTCTTCAGTGACTTTTGTCTCCCAGTACTCGTATTTTTAAAATCTTCTGTAATCTAAAAATAGCATCATCTACTCCCGTGCGTCGGGCATTCCCGAATGCCTTATGCAGGCTCTTGGTAATAAGCTCTTGACCTTGTGGAATTGGCTTCACAGGATCACGTGGGAATTACGTTCAAAAATCACTTCGACCCCTTTCTTGACGTGTTTTTTTCTTATCGGGTACCCTGTGGATAAAGCATCATAGGAACACGCGGGAATTACGTTGAAAAATCACTTCGATCCCTTTCTGGTTCTGGACGCTTTTTTCTTAGGTTAGTGCTCCGCTCTGCGGCCGAGTAGCTCCGCTATAATATGACCTCAGTCATTCTTGCATTTTGATTGGTTGAGAAGTGTGATTTTAGCGTAACTGTGTGATTTCAATCGTCGAGGAGTGTGATTTCAAGCCGCAATCAGAAATCCAAGAAAACTTCATTTTTCTTTCAGCAGACTTACAGATCATTATTTTTCAAAGGCTGTTGTTAAGCAGAATCACCAGATTTACAAAAATAAGCGCAAAAAGAGTAAAACACCCGAGAGTTTGAGTCAAAAGTTTTCAATTTTTGCACTTTTTTGCACGGGCTTCTGACGTATCGCAACGGATCTAGTTTGGGAGAGTGCGCGCGCTGGTTTTGGAGACAAAATTTGCAGTGAATGACTTAGATCATATTATAAACAATTAATAAGACAGCTCGTGAAATTACAAACAGTTTAGACGTATCACTCGTGGTATTTATGCCAAATATCACTACAAACCATGATATTACCTATACAAATCATACAAATAGCGAAAAACTGAGCTGCAGCATAGTAATTGTAAGATAAGATTTTCTTCTAGGAAATTGTTCAGCGCTCAACTTGCTCGACACATTTGCAAATTGATTGAGCAGGTTTACAATCATTACTGCAATCTTGTTAAGCAATGTTGCAATGTTGTGAGGAGACGAACATCCGGTTTGACTGTAATGGACTAAACAACGAAAACCATGATCGTGAAGTAGGGTTTGAATACGCGATCATATGTTGATTTCCATATAACAAATGTCCGAGGTTGGACAAATATGTTAACAAAGCCGTTTTGTCATAAATCTGTTTGTTAGTGATCCAATAGTTCACACATAAATCCCCACCCGTATCTGACCATGGCAACCTGTTATTTTTTAATGAAAAATCCAAATTTTTTAATGAAAAATCCAAGATGGCCGCCAATCCAAGATATCCGCCGTTGCACTAATAGACGTAACTTTCTAACTACTTCACAATTAAACACATATGAGGTGTCAAATAGTTACCTTTTACATATTTTCAATAGGTTTTCGATAGGATGGTCCAAAGGACGTGCCATTATTGACCGGGAGGGGGGTCCCTTTTTTCAAATAAGGCCAAAACATAGGACCGTCCCCTTGAACATAACAAAAAAAAGTGTGACCCTCCCCCAGTTGTAGGTAAACAAATTCTGACCCTCCCAGGAAATGTTTTTTTCCTCAAAAACCTATCAGATAAACTCTTGTCCGAGTGATGCAATGTCTATTTCATTCTTCTTAATTGTTTCAGGAGGATCGTGAGGAGCATGTCGGCGATCTCATAGATGTGAGTAAATGGACGTCTATTGTGCGGGTTCGACGGTTCAAAGACCTCCTGAAGTTGTGGCTTTATGGAAAACTGCATTAACGTGTGCGACTTGCTAGAGTTTCACTTGTTATCAAACGAATTATTACAGTGAAACCGGATGTTTGTTTCCTCACTACTTTGCAACATCGCTGAACAACATTGCAATATTGATTATCAACTTGCTCGATCAATTTGCAAATGTGTCAAGCAAATTGCTAACCAGCGCCGAACAATTTCCTAGAACAAAATCCACGAATTGCTGAGATTTGATAAAACAATGGCTGTTTAAAGCATTATAATATGACCTCAGTCATTCTTGCACTTTGATTGGTTGAGTTAAGTGTGATTTCAGCGTAACAGTGTGATTTCAATCGTCGAGGAGTGTGATCTCAAGCCGCAATCAGAAATCCAAGAAAACTTCAGTTTCTTTCAGCAGGCTTATTATTTTTCAAAGCCTGTTGTTAAGCAGATTTACCAGATTTACAAAAATAAGCGTAAAAAGGAGTAAAACACACGAGAGTTTTGAGTCAAAAGCTTTCAATTTTTGCACGCGCTTCTGACGTATCTCAACGGATCTGGTTGTTTGGGAGCGTTGTATCACCCGGATATGTAATAACCAACAGGATTTGTAATAACAACCGGATTTGTAATAACAAGCAACCGGATTTGCAAAAACAACAGGATATGTAATAAAAATCAACCAGATTTGTAATAAAATATCAACCTGATTTGTAATAAAATTTCAACAGGATTTGTAATAGCATAGCCAACCGGATTTGTAATAACCAATCAACGCGATTTGTAATAATCAAAAAGGTTGGAAATGCGACGTTAAGTAAAACCCCGCGTATAAGAACCTGGATTTTTTAAGTTAACCTAAACAGGTTCTTATATAAATGGTCATCAAAGTTTCCATAACAACGGAACAGCGGGTCACTGTTTCTAAATAGCAAACCTTCCACATGAAATTCGATTTAAAATTTTAAAATGACACATCATGCGCCAATCCTTAGGTAATTGTCTATACGTATACAAAGTTTAGAGAAAATTTATTAAGCCGATTTTAAGATATTCAAGGCGACTTTTTTTTCCTTTGAAATTCAAAACTTTTCACTTGCTTTCTCATAATTATATAATTTAATGGGAAAAAGGCTAGCAAAATCTTTTACCTCAAAATTCATCCCAAGGTATACAACTACTTGTTTGCCAAATTTGATGCCAGGAAGTGCTTTTGATTCCATAATGAACATCGACGCAAACTTCAATTTTTGAGCAATTTCGCGAATATCATTTCGAACACAAAAGTTCCTGATGGCGAAGTTTTTTCTCGCGCTCTTCAAATTGATCATATTAGGCTGCATTCAGTATGTATACTACAGTGGGGGCAGATGATTTTAGGGGGGACCTCAAAATTTAGGAACTGGAAAAGGGGGGATGTCAAGTTTTTTTCATAACATGAAGGGGGGATGCATATTTTTGTTGAGATATATATTTGAGACGAGGTGCAGCTTGATAGTAAATGAAGGATGGCTCAATTGTTGAACACCGATTTTAAACCTCCTGAAGAAATATCACTTGCACTACTATTCTCGTGTATTTACACTCTTTCAACTGATATGTTGAAAAAGCTGCGCGCGAAAAAGAATGATAAACTTAAAAAATCGTAAAAAGGCCTTCTTGTTTTACAACAATTCCTCGAGGTGCTCTTCAGTGACTTTTGTCTCCCAGTACTCGTATTTTTAAAATCTTCTGTAATCTAAAAATAGCATCATCTACTCCCGTGCGTCGGGCATTCCCGAATGCCTTATGCAGGCTCTTGGTAATAAGCTCTTGACCTTGTGGAATTGGCTTCACAGGATCACGTGGGAATTACGTTCAAAAATCACTTCGACCCCTTTCTTGACGTGTTTTTTTCTTATCGGGTACCCTGTGGATAAAGCATCATAGGAACACGCGGGAATTACGTTGAAAAATCACTTCGATCCCTTTCTGGTTCTGGACGCTTTTTTCTTAGGTTAGTGCTCCGCTCTGCGGCCGAGTAGCTCCGCTATAATATGACCTCAGTCATTCTTGCATTTTGATTGGTTGAGAAGTGTGATTTTAGCGTAACTGTGTGATTTCAATCGTCGAGGAGTGTGATTTCAAGCCGCAATCAGAAATCCAAGAAAACTTCATTTTTCTTTCAGCAGACTTACAGATCATTATTTTTCAAAGGCTGTTGTTAAGCAGAATCACCAGATTTACAAAAATAAGCGCAAAAAGAGTAAAACACCCGAGAGTTTGAGTCAAAAGTTTCAATTTTTGCACTTTTTTGCACGGGCTTCTGACGTATCGCAACGGATCTAGTTTGGGAGAGTGCGCGCGCTGGTTTTGGAGACAAAATTTGCAGTGAATGACTTAGATCATATTATAAACAATTAATAAGACAGCTCGTGAAATTACAAACAGTTTAGACGTATCACTCGTGGTATTTATGCCAAATATCACTACAAACCATGATATTACCTATACAAATCATACAAATAGCGAAAAACTGAGCTGCAGCATAGTAATTGTAAGATAAGATTTTCTTCTAGGAAATTGTTCAGCGCTCAACTTGCTCGACACATTTGCAAATTGATTGAGCAGGTTTACAATCATTACTGCAATCTTGTTAAGCAATGTTGCAATGTTGTGAGGAGACGAACATCCGGTTTGACTGTAATGGACTAAACAACGAAAACCATGATCGTGAAGTAGGGTTTGAATACGCGATCATATGTTGATTTCCATATAACAAATGTCCGAGGTTGGACAAATATGTTAACAAAGCCGTTTTGTCATAAATCTGTTTGTTAGTGATCCAATAGTTCACACATAAATCCCCACCCGTATCTGACCATGGCAACCTGTTATTTTTTAATGAAAAATCCAAATTTTTTAATGAAAAATCCAAGATGGCCGCCAATCCAAGATATCCGCCGTTGCACTAATAGACGTAACTTTCTAACTACTTCACAATTAAACACATATGAGGTGTCAAATAGTTACCTTTTACATATTTTCAATAGGTTTTCGATAGGATGGTCCAAAGGACGTGCCATTATTGACCGGGAGGGGGGTCCCTTTTTTCAAATAAGGCCAAAACATAGGACCGTCCCCTTGAACATAACAAAAAAAAGTGTGACCCTCCCCCAGTTGTAGGTAAACAAATTCTGACCCTCCCAGGAAATGTTTTTTCCCTCAAAAACCTATCAGATAAACTCTTGTCCGAGTGATGCAATGTCTATTTCATTCTTCTTAATTGTTTCAGGAGGATCGTGAGGAGCATGTCGGCGATCTCATAGACGTGAGTAAATGGACGTCTATTGTGCGGGTTCGACGGTTCAAAGACCTCCTGAAGTTGTGGCTTTATGGAAAACTGCATTAACGTGTGCGACTTGCTAGAGTTTCACTTGTTATCAAACGAATTATTACAGTGAAACCGGATGTTTGTTTCCTCACTACTTTGCAACATCGCTGAACAACATTGCAATATTGATTATCAACTTGCTCGATCAATTTGCAAATGTGTCAAGCAAATTGCTAACCAGCGCCGAACAATTTCCTAGAACAAAATCCACGAATTGCTGAGATTTGATAAAACAATGGCTGTTTAAAGCATTATAATATGACCTCAGTCATTCTTGCACTTTGATTGGTTGAGTTAAGTGTGATTTCAGCGTAACAGTGTGATTTCAATCGTCGAGGAGTGTGATCTCAAGCCGCAATCAGAAATCCAAGAAAACTTCAGTTTCTTTCAGCAGGCTTATTATTTTTCAAAGCCTGTTGTTAAGCAGATTTACCAGATTTACAAAAATAAGCGTAAAAAGGAGTAAAACACACGAGAGTTTTGAGTCAAAAGCTTTCAATTTTTGCACGCGCTTCTGACGTATCTCAACGGATCTGGTTGTTTGGGAGCGTTGTATCACCCGGATATGTAATAACCAACAGGATTTGTAATAACAACCGGATTTGTAATAACAAGCAACCGGATTTGCAATAACAACAGGATATGTAATAAAAATCAACCAGATTTGTAATAAAATATCAACCTGATTTGTAATAAAATTTCAACAGGATTTGTAATAGCATAGCCAACCGGATTTGTAATAACCAATCAACGCGATTTGTAATAATCAAAAAGGTTGGAAATGCGACGTTAAGTAAAACCCCGCGTATAAGAACCTGGATTTTTTAAGTTAACCTAAACAGGTTCTTATATAAATGGTCATCAAAGTTTCCATAACAACGGAACAGCGGGTCACTGTTTCTAAATAGCAAACCTTCCACATGAAATTCGATTTAAAATTTTAAAATGACACATCATGCGCCAATCCTTAGGTAATTGTCTATACGTATACAAAGTTTAGAGAAAATTTATTAAGCCGATTTTAAGATATTCAAGGCGACTTTTTTTTCCTTTGAAATTCAAAACTTTTCACTTGCTTTCTCATAATTATATAATTTAATGGGAAAAAGGCTAGCAAAATCTTTTACCTCAAAATTCATCCCAAGGTATACAACTACTTGTTTGCCAAATTTGATGCCAGGAAGTGCTTTTGATTCCATAATGAACATCGACGCAAACTTCAATTTTTGAGCAATTTCGCGAATATCATTTCGAACACAAAAGTTCCTGATGGCGAAGTTTTTTCTCGCGCTCTTCAAATTGATCATATTAGGCTGCATTCAGTATGTATACTACAGTGGGGGCAGATGATTTTAGGGGGGACCTCAAAATTTAGGAACTGGAAAAGGGGGGATGTCAAGTTTTTTTCATAACATGAAGGGGGGATGCATATTTTTGTTGAGATATATATTTGAGACGAGGTGCAGCTTGATAGTAAATGAAGGATGGCTCAATTGTTGAACACCGATTTTAAACCTCCTGAAGAAATATCACTTGCACTACTATTCTCGTGTATTTACACTCTTTCAACTGATATGTTGAAAAAAGCTGCGCGCGAAAAAGAATGATAAACTTAAAAAATCGTAAAAAGGCCTTCTTGTTTTACAACAATTCCTCGAGGTGCTCTTCAGTGACTTTTGTCTCCCAGTACTCGTATTTTTAAAATCTTCTGTAATCTAAAAATAGCATCATCTACTCCCGTGCGTCGGGCATTCCCGAATGCCTTATGCAGGCTCTTGGTAATAAGCTCTTGACCTTGTGGAATTGGCTTCACAGGATCACGTGGGAATTACGTTCAAAAATCACTTCGACCCCTTTCTTGACGTGTTTTTTTCTTATCGGGTACCCTGTGGATAAAGCATCATAGGAACACGCGGGAATTACGTTGAAAAATCACTTCGATCCCTTTCTGGTTCTGGACGCTTTTTTCTTAGGTTAGTGCTCCGCTCTGCGGCCGAGTAGCTCCGCTATAATATGACCTCAGTCATTCTTGCATTTTGATTGGTTGAGAAGTGTGATTTTAGCGTAACTGTGTGATTTCAATCGTCGAGGAGTGTGATTTCAAGCCGCAATCAGAAATCCAAGAAAACTTCATTTTTCTTTCAGCAGACTTACAGATCATTATTTTTCAAAGGCTGTTGTTAAGCAGAATCACCAGATTTACAAAAATAAGCGCAAAAAGAGTAAAACACCCGAGAGTTTGAGTCAAAAGTTTTCAATTTTTGCACTTTTTTGCACGGGCTTCTGACGTATCGCAACGGATCTAGTTTGGGAGAGTGCGCGCGCTGGTTTTGGAGACAAAATTTGCAGTGAATGACTTAGATCATATTATAAACAATTAATAAGACAGCTCGTGAAATTACAAACAGTTTAGACGTATCACTCGTGGTATTTATGCCAAATATCACTACAAACCATGATATTACCTATACAAATCATACAAATAGCGAAAAACTGAGCTGCAGCATAGTAATTGTAAGATAAGATTTTCTTCTAGGAAATTGTTCAGCGCTCAACTTGCTCGACACATTTGCAAATTGATTGAGCAGGTTTACAATCATTACTGCAATCTTGTTAAGCAATGTTGCAATGTTGTGAGGAGACGAACATCCGGTTTGACTGTAATGGACTAAACAACGAAAACCATGATCGTGAAGTAGGGTTTGAATACGCGATCATATGTTGATTTCCATATAACAAATGTCCGAGGTTGGACAAATATGTTAACAAAGCCGTTTTGTCATAAATCTGTTTGTTAGTGATCCAATAGTTCACACATAAATCCCCACCCGTATCTGACCATGGCAACCTGTTATTTTTTAATGAAAAATCCAAATTTTTTAATGAAAAATCCAAGATGGCCGCCAATCCAAGATATCCGCCGTTGCACTAATAGACGTAACTTTCTAACTACTTCACAATTAAACACATATGAGGTGTCAAATAGTTACCTTTTACATATTTTCAATAGGTTTTCGATAGGATGGTCCAAAGGACGTGCCATTATTGACCGGGAGGGGGGTCCCTTTTTTCAAATAAGGCCAAAACATAGGACCGTCCCCTTGAACATAACAAAAAAAAGTGTGACCCTCCCCCAGTTGTAGGTAAACAAATTCTGACCCTCCCAGGAAATGTTTTTTCCTCAAAAACCTATCAGATAAACTCTTGTCCGAGTGATGCAATGTCTATTTCATTCTTCTTAATTGTTTCAGGAGGATCGTGAGGAGCATGTCGGCGATCTCATAGACGTGAGTAAATGGACGTCTATTGTGCGGGTTCGACGGTTCAAAGACCTCCTGAAGTTGTGGCTTTATGGAAAACTGCATTAACGTGTGCGACTTGCTAGAGTTTCACTTGTTATCAAACGAATTATTACAGTGAAACCGGATGTTTGTTTCCTCACTACTTTGCAACATCGCTGAACAACATTGCAATATTGATTATCAACTTGCTCGATCAATTTGCAAATGTGTCAAGCAAATTGCTAACCAGCGCCGAACAATTTCCTAGAACAAAATCCACGAATTGCTGAGATTTGATAAAACAATGGCTGTTTAAAGCATTATAATATGACCTCAGTCATTCTTGCACTTTGATTGGTTGAGTTAAGTGTGATTTCAGCGTAACAGTGTGATTTCAATCGTCGAGGAGTGTGATCTCAAGCCGCAATCAGAAATCCAAGAAAACTTCAGTTTCTTTCAGCAGGCTTATTATTTTTCAAAGCCTGTTGTTAAGCAGATTTACCAGATTTACAAAAATAAGCGTAAAAAGGAGTAAAACACACGAGAGTTTTGAGTCAAAAGCTTTCAATTTTTGCACGCGCTTCTGACGTATCTCAACGGATCTGGTTGTTTGGGAGCGTTGTATCACCCGGATATGTAATAACCAACAGGATTTGTAATAACAACCGGATTTGTAATAACAAGCAACCGGATTTGCAATAACAACAGGATATGTAATAAAAATCAACCAGATTTGTAATAAAATATCAACCTGATTTGTAATAAAATTTCAACAGGATTTGTAATAGCATAGCCAACCGGATTTGTAATAACCAATCAACGCGATTTGTAATAATCAAAAAGGTTGGAAATGCGACGTTAAGTAAAACCCCGCGTATAAGAACCTGGATTTTTTAAGTTAACCTAAACAGGTTCTTATATAAATGGTCATCAAAGTTTCCATAACAACGGAACAGCGGGTCACTGTTTCTAAATAGCAAACCTTCCACATGAAATTCGATTTAAAATTTTAAAATGACACATCATGCGCCAATCCTTAGGTAATTGTCTATACGTATACAAAGTTTAGAGAAAATTTATTAAGCCGATTTTAAGATATTCAAGGCGACTTTTTTTTCCTTTGAAATTCAAAACTTTTCACTTGCTTTCTCATAATTATATAATTTAATGGGAAAAAGGCTAGCAAAATCTTTTACCTCAAAATTCATCCCAAGGTATACAACTACTTGTTTGCCAAATTTGATGCCAGGAAGTGCTTTTGATTCCATAATGAACATCGACGCAAACTTCAATTTTTGAGCAATTTCGCGAATATCATTTCGAACACAAAAGTTCCTGATGGCGAAGTTTTTTCTCGCGCTCTTCAAATTGATCATATTAGGCTGCATTCAGTATGTATACTACAGTGGGGGCAGATGATTTTAGGGGGGACCTCAAAATTTAGGAACTGGAAAAGGGGGGATGTCAAGTTTTTTTCATAACATGAAGGGGGGATGCATATTTTTGTTGAGATATATATTTGAGACGAGGTGCAGCTTGATAGTAAATGAAGGATGGCTCAATTGTTGAACACCGATTTTAAACCTCCTGAAGAAATATCACTTGCACTACTATTCTCGTGTATTTACACTCTTTCAACTGATATGTTGAAAAAAGCTGCGCGCGAAAAAGAATGATAAACTTAAAAAATCGTAAAAAGGCCTTCTTGTTTTACAACAATTCCTCGAGGTGCTCTTCAGTGACTTTTGTCTCCCAGTACTCGTATTTTTAAAATCTTCTGTAATCTAAAAATAGCATCATCTACTCCCGTGCGTCGGGCATTCCCGAATGCCTTATGCAGGCTCTTGGTAATAAGCTCTTGACCTTGTGGAATTGGCTTCACAGGATCACGTGGGAATTACGTTCAAAAATCACTTCGACCCCTTTCTTGACGTGTTTTTTTCTTATCGGGTACCCTGTGGATAAAGCATCATAGGAACACGCGGGAATTACGTTGAAAAATCACTTCGATCCCTTTCTGGTTCTGGACGCTTTTTTCTTAGGTTAGTGCTCCGCTCTGCGGCCGAGTAGCTCCGCTATAATATGACCTCAGTCATTCTTGCATTTTGATTGGTTGAGAAGTGTGATTTTAGCGTAACTGTGTGATTTCAATCGTCGAGGA
The DNA here is from genome assembly GCA_033964015.1 of Scolanthus callimorphus. NCBI lineage: Eukaryota > Metazoa > Cnidaria > Anthozoa > Actiniaria > Edwardsiidae > Scolanthus > Scolanthus callimorphus. Next base: position 16,547,924 of record CM066922.1, read on the forward strand.
GTGTGATTTCAAGCCGCAATCAGAAATCCAAGAAAACTTCATTTTTCTTTCAGCAGACTTACAGATCATTATTTTTCAAAGGCTGTTGTTAAGCAGAATCACCAGATTTACAAAAATAAGCGCAAAAAGAGTAAAACACCCGAGAGTTTGAGTCAAAAGTTTTCAATTTTTGCACTTTTTTGCACGGGCTTCTGACGTATCGCAACGGATCTAGTTTGGGAGAGTGCGCGCGCTGGTTTTGGAGACAAAATTTGCAGTGAATGACTTAGATCATATTATAAACAATTAATAAGACAGCTCGTGAAATTACAAACAGTTTAGACGTATCACTCGTGGTATTTATGCCAAATATCACTACAAACCATGATATTACCTATACAAATCATACAAATAGCGAAAAACTGAGCTGCAGCATAGTAATTGTAAGATAAGATTTTCTTCTAGGAAATTGTTCAGCGCTCAACTTGCTCGACACATTTGCAAATTGATTGAGCAGGTTACAATCATTACTGCAATCTTGTTATACAAATCATACAATCATACAAATAGCGAAAAACTGAGCTGCAGCATAGTAATTGTAAGATAAGATTTTCTTCTAGGAAATTGTTCAGCGCTCAACTTGCTCGACACATTTGCAAATTGATTGAGCAGGTTTACAATCATTACTGCAATCTTGTTAAGCAATGTTGCAATGTTGTGAGGAGACGAATATCCGGTTTGACTGTAATGGACTAAACAACGAAAACCATGATCGTGAAGTAGGGTTTGAATACGCGATCATATGTTGATTTCCATATAACAAATGTCCGAGGTTGGACAAATATGTTAACAAAGCCGTTTTGTCATAAATCTGTTTGTTAGTGATCCAATAGTTCACACATAAATCCCCACCCGTATCTGACCATGGCAACCTGTTATTTTTAATGAAAAATCCAAATTTTTTAATGAAAAATCCAAGATGGCCGCCAATCCAAGATATCCGCCGTTGCACTAATAGACGTAACTTTCTAACTACTTCACAATTAAACACATATGAGGTGTCAAATAGTTACCTTTTACATATTTTCAATAGGTTTTCGATAGGATGGTCCAAAGGACGTGCCATTATTGACCGGGAGGGGGGTCCCTTTTTTCAAATAAGGCCAAAACATAGGACCGTCCCCTTGAACATAACAAAAAAAGTGTGACCCTCCCCCAGTTGTAGGTAAACAAATTCTGACCCTCCAGGAAATGTTTTTTTCCTCAAAAACCTATCAGATAAACTCTTGTCCGAGTGATGCAATGTCTATTTCATTCTTCTTAATTGTTTCAGGAGGATCGTGAGGAGCATGTCGGCGATCTCATAGATGTGAGTAAATGGACGTCTATTGTGCGGGTTCGACGGTTCAAAGACCTCCTGAAGTTGTGGCTTTATGGAAAACTGCATTAACGTGTGCGACTTGCTAGAGTTTCACTTGTTATCAAACGAATTATTACAGTGAAACCGGATGTTTGTTTCCTCACTACTTTGCAACATCGCTGAACAACATTGCAATATTGATTATCAACTTGCTCGATCAATTTGCAAATGTGTCAAGCAAATTGCTAACCAGCGCCGAACAATTTCCTAGAACAAAATCCACGAATTGCTGAGATTTGATAAAACAATGGCTGTTTAAAGCATTATAATATGACCTCAGTCATTCTTGCACTTTGATTGGTTGAGAAGTGTGATTTCAGCGTAACAGTGTGATTTCAATCGTCGAGGAGTGTGATCTCAAGCCGCAATCAGAAATCCAAGAAAACTTCAGTTTCTTTCAGCAGGCTTATTATTTTTCAAAGCCTGTTGTTAAGCAGATTTACCAGATTTACAAAAATAAGCGTAAAAAGGAGTAAAACACACGAGAGTTTTGAGTCAAAAGCTTTCAATTTTTGCACGCGCTTCTGACGTATCTCAACGGATCTGGTTGTTTGGGAGCGTTGTATCACCCGGATATGTAATAACCAACAGGATTTGTAATAACAACCGGATTTGTAATAACAAGCAACCGGATTTGCAAAAACAACAGGATATGTAATAAAAATCAACCAGATTTGTAATAAAATATCAACCTGATTTGTAATAAAATTTCAACAGGATTTGTAATAGCATAGCAAACCGGATTTGTAATAACCAATCAACGCGATTTGTAATAATCAAAAAGGTTGGAAATGCGACGTTAAGTAAAACCCCGCGTATAAGAACCTGGATTTTTTAAGTTAACCTAAACAGGTTCTTATATAAATGGTCATCAAAGTTTCCATAACAACGGAACAGCGGGTCACTGTTTCTAAATAGCAAACCTTCCACATGAAATTCGATTTAAAATTTTAAAATGACACATCATGCGCCAATCCTTAGGTAATTGTCTATACGTATACAAAGTTTAGAGAAAATTTATTAAGCCGATTTTAAGATATTCAAGGCGACTTTTTTTTCCTTTGAAATTCAAAACTTTTCACTTGCTTTCTCATAATTATATAATTTAATGGGAAAAAGGCTAGCAAAATCTTTTACCTCAAAATTCATCCCAAGGTATACAACTACTTGTTTGCCAAATTTGATGCCAGGAAGTGCTTTTGATTCCATAATGAACATCGACGCAAACTTCAATTTTTGAGCAATTTCGCGAATATCATTTCGAACACAAAAGTTCCTGATGGCGAAGTTTTTTCTCGCGCTCTTCAAATTGATCATATTAGGCTGCATTCAGTATGTATACTACAGTGGGGGCAGATGATTTTAGGGGGGACCTCAAAATTTAGGAACTGGAAAAGGGGGGATGTCAAGTTTTTTTCATAACATGAAGGGGGGATGCATATTTTTGTTGAGATATATATTTGAGACGAGGTGCAGCTTGATAGTAAATGAAGGATGGCTCAATTGTTGAACACCGATTTTAACCTCCTGAAGAAATATCACTTGCACTACTATTCTCGTGTATTTACACTCTTTCAACTGATATGTTGAAAAAAGCTGCGCGCGAAAAAGAATGATAAACTTAAAAAATCGTAAAAAGGCCTTCTTGTTTTACAACAATTCCTCGAGGTGCTCTTCAGTGACTTTTGTCTCCCAGTACTCGTATTTTTAAAATCTTCTGTAATCTAAAAATAGCATCATCTACTCCCGTGCGTCGGGCATTCCCGAATGCCTTATGCAGGCTCTTGGTAATAAGCTCTTGACCTTGTGGAATTGGCTTCACAGGATCACGTGGGAATTACGTTCAAAAATCACTTCGACCCCTTTCTTGACGTGTTTTTTTCTTATCGGGTACCCTGTGGATAAAGCATCATAGGAACACGCGGGAATTACGTTGAAAAATCACTTCGATCCCTTTCTGGTTCTGGACGCTTTTTTCTTAGGTTAGTGCTCCGCTCTGCGGCCGAGTAGCTCCGCTATAATATGACCTCAGTCATTCTTGCATTTTGATTGGTTGAGAAGTGTGATTTTAGCGTAACTGTGTGATTTCAATCGTCGAGGAGTGTGATTTCAAGCCGCAATCAGAAATCCAAGAAAACTTCATTTTTCTTTCAGCAGACTTACAGATCATTATTTTTCAAAGGCTGTTGTTAAGCAGAATCACCAGATTTACAAAAATAAGCGCAAAAAGAGTAAAACACCCGAGAGTTTGAGTCAAAAGTTTTCAATTTTTGCACTTTTTTGCACGGGCTTCTGACGTATCGCAACGGATCTAGTTTGGGAGAGTGCGCGCGCTGGTTTTGGAGACAAAATTTGCAGTGAATGACTTAGATCATATTATAAACAATTAATAAGACAGCTCGTGAAATTACAAACAGTTTAGACGTATCACTCGTGGTATTTATGCCAAATATCACTACAAACCATGATATTACCTATACAAATCATACAAATAGCGAAAAACTGAGCTGCAGCATAGTAATTGTAAGATAAGATTTTCTTCTAGGAAATTGTTCAGCGCTCAACTTGCTCGACACATTTGCAAATTGATTGAGCAGGTTTACAATCATTACTGCAATCTTGTTAAGCAATGTTGCAATGTTGTGAGGAGACGAACATCCGGTTTGACTGTAATGGACTAAACAACGAAAACCATGATCGTGAAGTAGGGTTTGAATACGCGATCATATGTTGATTTCCATATAACAAATGTCCGAGGTTGGACAAATATGTTAACAAAGCCGTTTTGTCATAAATCTGTTTGTTAGTGATCCAATAGTTCACACATAAATCCCCACCCGTATCTGACCATGGCAACCTGTTATTTTTTAATGAAAAATCCAAATTTTTTAATGAAAAATCCAAGATGGCCGCCAATCCAAGATATCCGCCGTTGCACTAATAGACGTAACTTTCTAACTACTTCACAATTAAACACATATGAGGTGTCAAATAGTTACCTTTTACATATTTTCAATAGGTTTTCGATAGGATGGTCCAAAGGACGTGCCATTATTGACCGGGAGGGGGGTCCCTTTTTTCAAATAAGGCCAAAACATAGGACCGTCCCCTTGAACATAACAAAAAAAAGTGTGACCCTCCCCCAGTTGTAGGTAAACAAATTCTGACCCTCCCAGGAAATGTTTTTTTCCTCAAAAACCTATCAGATAAACTCTTGTCCGAGTGATGCAATGTCTATTTCATTCTTCTTAATTGTTTCAGGAGGATCGTGAGGAGCATGTCGGCGATCTCATAGACGTGAGTAAATGGACGTCTATTGTGCGGGTTCGACGGTTCAAAGACCTCCTGAAGTTGTGGCTTTATGGAAAACTGCATTAACGTGTGCGACTTGCTAGAGTTTCACTTGTTATCAAACGAATTATTACAGTGAAACCGGATGTTTGTTTCCTCACTACTTTGCAACATCGCTGAACAACATTGCAATATTGATTATCAACTTGCTCGATCAATTTGCAAATGTGTCAAGCAAATTGCTAACCAGCGCCGAACAATTTCCTAGAACAAAATCCACGAATTGCTGAGATTTGATAAAACAATGGCTGTTTAAAGCATTATAATATGACCTCAGTCATTCTTGCACTTTGATTGGTTGAGTTAAGTGTGATTTCAGCGTAACAGTGTGATTTCAATCGTCGAGGAGTGTGATCTCAAGCCGCAATCAGAAATCCAAGAAAACTTCAGTTTCTTTCAGCAGGCTTATTATTTTTCAAAGCCTGTTGTTAAGCAGATTTACCAGATTTACAAAAATAAGCGTAAAAAGGAGTAAAACACACGAGAGTTTTGAGTCAAAAGCTTTCAATTTTTGCACGCGCTTCTGACGTATCTCAACGGATCTGGTTGTTTGGGAGCGTTGTATCACCCGGATATGTAATAACCAACAGGATTTGTAATAACAACCGGATTTGTAATAACAAGCAACCGGATTTGCAATAACAACAGGATATGTAATAAAAATCAACCAGATTTGTAATAAAATATCAACCTGATTTGTAATAAAATTTCAACAGGATTTGTAATAGCATAGCCAACCGGATTTGTAATAACCAATCAACGCGATTTGTAATAATCAAAAAGGTTGGAAATGCGACGTTAAGTAAAACCCCGCGTATAAGAACCTGGATTTTTTAAGTTAACCTAAACAGGTTCTTATATAAATGGTCATCAAAGTTTCCATAACAACGGAACAGCGGGTCACTGTTTCTAAATAGCAAACCTTCCACATGAAATTCGATTTAAAATTTTAAAATGACACATCATGCGCCAATCCTTAGGTAATTGTCTATACGTATACAAAGTTTAGAGAAAATTTATTAAGCCGATTTTAAGATATTCAAGGCGACTTTTTTTTCCTTTGAAATTCAAAACTTTTCACTTGCTTTCTCATAATTATATAATTTAATGGGAAAAAGGCTAGCAAAATCTTTTACCTCAAAATTCATCCCAAGGTATACAACTACTTGTTTGCCAAATTTGATGCCAGGAAGTGCTTTTGATTCCATAATGAACATCGACGCAAACTTCAATTTTTGAGCAATTTCGCGAATATCATTTCGAACACAAAAGTTCCTGATGGCGAAGTTTTTTCTCGCGCTCTTCAAATTGATCATATTAGGCTGCATTCAGTATGTATACTACAGTGGGGGCAGATGATTTTAGGGGGGACCTCAAAATTTAGGAACTGGAAAAGGGGGGATGTCAAGTTTTTTTCATAACATGAAGGGGGGATGCATATTTTTGTTGAGATATATATTTGAGACGAGGTGCAGCTTGATAGTAAATGAAGGATGGCTCAATTGTTGAACACCGATTTTAAACCTCCTGAAGAAATATCACTTGCACTACTATTCTCGTGTATTTACACTCTTTCAACTGATATGTTGAAAAAAGCTGCGCGCGAAAAAGAATGATAAACTTAAAAAATCGTAAAAAGGCCTTCTTGTTTTACAACAATTCCTCGAGGTGCTCTTCAGTGACTTTTGTCTCCCAGTACTCGTATTTTTAAAATCTTCTGTAATCTAAAAATAGCATCATCTACTCCCGTGCGTCGGGCATTCCCGAATGCCTTATGCAGGCTCTTGGTAATAAGCTCTTGACCTTGTGGAATTGGCTTCACAGGATCACGTGGGAATTACGTTCAAAAATCACTTCGACCCCTTTCTTGACGTGTTTTTTTCTTATCGGGTACCCTGTGGATAAAGCATCATAGGAACACGCGGGAATTACGTTGAAAAATCACTTCGATCCCTTTCTGGTTCTGGACGCTTTTTTCTTAGGTTAGTGCTCCGCTCTGCGGCCGAGTAGCTCCGCTATAATATGACCTCAGTCATTCTTGCATTTTGATTGGTTGAGAAGTGTGATTTTAGCGTAACTGTGTGATTTCAATCGTCGAGGAGTGTGATTTCAAGCCGCAATCAGAAATCCAAGAAAACTTCATTTTTCTTTCAGCAGACTTACAGATCATTATTTTTCAAAGGCTGTTGTTAAGCAGAATCACCAGATTTACAAAAATAAGCGCAAAAAGAGTAAAACACCCGAGAGTTTGAGTCAAAAGTTTTCAATTTTTGCACTTTTGCACGGGCTTCTGACGTTTCGCAACGGATCTAGTTTGGGAGAGTGCGCGCGCTGGTTTTGGAGACAAAATTTGCAGTGAATGACTTAGATCATATTATAAACAATTAATAAGACAGCTCGTGAAATTACAAACAGTTTAGACGTATCACTCGTGGTATTTATGCCAAATATCACTACAAACCATGATATTACCTATACAAATCATACAAATAGCGAAAAACTGAGCTGCAGCATAGTAATTGTAAGATAAGATTTTCTTCTAGGAAATTGTTCAGCGCTCAACTTGCTCGACACATTTGCAAATTGATTGAGCAGGTTTACAATCATTACTGCAATCTTGTTAAGCAATGTTGCAATGTTGTGAGGAGACGAACATCCGGTTTGACTGTAATGGACTAAACAACGAAAACCATGATCGTGAAGTAGGGTTTGAATACGCGATCATATGTTGATTTCCATATAACAAATGTCCGAGGTTGGACAAATATGTTAACAAAGCCGTTTTGTCATAAATCTGTTTGTTAGTGATCCAATAGTTCACACATAAATCCCCACCCGTATCTGACCATGGCAACCTGTTATTTTTTAATGAAAAATCCAAATTTTTTAATGAAAAATCCAAGATGGCCGCCAATCCAAGATATCCGCCGTTGCACTAATAGACGTAACTTTCTAACTACTTCACAATTAAACACATATGAGGTGTCAAATAGTTACCTTTTACATATTTTCAATAGGTTTTCGATAGGATGGTCCAAAGGACGTGCCATTATTGACCGGGAGGGGGGTCCCTTTTTTCAAATAAGGCCAAAACATAGGACCGTCCCCTTGAACATAACAAAAAAAGTGTGACCCTCCCCCAGTTGTAGGTAAACAAATTCTGACCCTCCCAGGAAATGTTTTTTTCCTCAAAAACCTATCAGATAAACTCTTGTCCGAGTGATGCAATGTCTATTTCATTCTTCTTAGTTGTTTCAGGAGGATCGTGAGGAGCATGTCGGCGATCTCATAGATGTGAGTAAATGGACGTCTATTGTGCGGGTTCGACGGTTCAAAGACCTCCTGAAGTTGTGGCTTTATGGAAAACTGCATTAACGTGTGCGACTTGCTAGAGTTTCACTTGTTATCAAACGAATTATAACAGTGAAACCGGATGTTTGTTTCCTCACTACTTTGCAACATCGCTGAACAACATTGCAATATTGATTATCAACTTGCTCGATCAATTTGCAAATGTGTCAAGCAAATTGCTAACCAGCGCCGAACAATTTCCTAGAACAAAATCCACGAATTGCTGAGATTTGATAAAACAATGGCTGTTTAAAGCATTATAATATGACCTCAGTCATTCTTGCACTTTGATTGGTTGAGTTAAGTGTGATTTCAGCGTAACAGTGTGATTTCAATCGTCGAGGAGTGTGATCTCAAGCCGCAATCAGAAATCCAAGAAAACTTCAGTTTCTTTCAGCAGGCTTATTATTTTTCAAAGCCTGTTGTTAAGCAGATTTACCAGATTTACAAAAATAAGCGTAAAAAGGAGTAAAACACACGAGAGTTTTGAGTCAAAAGCTTTCAATTTTTGCACGCGCTTCTGACGTATCTCAACGGATCTGGTTGTTTGGGAGCGTTGTATCACCCGGATATGTAATAACCAACAGGATTTGTAATAACAACCGGATTTGTAATAACAAGCAACCGGATTTGCAATAACAACAGGATATGTAATAAAAATCAACCAGATTTGTAATAAAATATCAACCTGATTTGTAATAAAATTTCAACAGGATTTGTAATAGCATAGCCAACCGGATTTGTAATAACCAATCAACGCGATTTGTAATAATCAAAAAGGTTGGAAATGCGACGTTAAGTAAAACCCCGCGTATAAGAACCTGGATTTTTTAAGTTAACCTAAACAGGTTCTTATATAAATGGTCATCAAAGTTTCCATAACAACGGAACAGCGGGTCACTGTTTCTAAATAGCAAACCTTCCACATGAAATTCGATTTAAAATTTTAAAATGACACATCATGCGCCAATCCTTAGGTAATTGTCTATACGTATACAAAGTTTAGAGAAAATTTATTAAGCCGATTTTAAGATATTCAAGGCGACTTTTTTTTCCTTTGAAATTCAAAACTTTTCACTTGCTTTCTCATAATTATATAATTTAATGGGAAAAAGGCTAGCAAAATCTTTTACCTCAAAATTCATCCCAAGGTATACAACTACTTGTTTGCCAAATTTGATGCCAGGAAGTGCTTTTGATTCCATAATGAACATCGACGCAAACTTCAATTTTTGAGCAATTTCGCGAATATCATTTCGAACACAAAAGTTCCTGATGGCGAAGTTTTTTCTCGCGCTCTTCAAATTGATCATATTAGGCTGCATTCAGTATGTATACTACAGTGGGGGCAGATGATTTTAGGGGGGACCTCAAAATTTAGGAACTGGAAAAGGGGGGATGTCAAGTTTTTTTCATAACATGAAGGGGGGATGCATATTTTTGTTGAGATATATATTTGAGACGAGGTGCAGCTTGATAGTAAATGAAGGATGGCTCAATTGTTGAACACCGATTTTAAACCTCCTGAAGAAATATCACTTGCACTACTATTTCGTGTATTTACACTCTTTCAACTGATATGTTGAAAAAAGCTGCGCGCGAAAAAGAATGATAAACTTAAAAAATCGTAAAAAGGCCTTCTTGTTTTACAACAATTCCTCGAGGTGCTCTTCAGTGACTTTTGTCTCCCAGTACTCGTATTTTTAAAATCTTCTGTAATCTAAAAATAGCATCATCTACTCCCGTGCGTCGGGCATTCCCGAATGCCTTATGCAGGCTCTTGGTAATAAGCTCTTGACCTTGTGGAATTGGCTTCACAGGATCACGTGGGAATTACGTTCAAAAATCACTTCGACCCCTTTCTTGACGTGTTTTTTTCTTATCGGGTACCCTGTGGATAAAGCATCATAGGAACACGCGGGAATTACGTTGAAAAATCACTTCGATCCCTTTCTGGTTCTGGACGCTTTTTTCTTAGGTTAGTGCTCCGCTCTGCGGCCGAGTAGCTCCGCTATAATATGACCTCAGTCATTCTTGCATTTTGATTGGTTGAGAAGTGTGATTTTAGCGTAACTGTGTGATTTCAATCGTCGAGAAGTGTGATTTCAAGCCGCAATCAGAAATCCAAGAAAACTTCATTTTTCTTTCAGCAGACTTACAGATCATTATTTTTCAAAGGCTGTTGTTAAGCAGAATCACCAGATTTACAAAAATAAGCGCAAAAAGAGTAAAACACCCGAGAGTTTGAGTCAAAAGTTTTCAATTTTTGCACTTTTTGCACGGGCTTCTGACGTATCGCAACGGATCTAGTTTGGGAGAGTGCGCGCGCTGGTTTTGGAGACAAAATTTGCAGTGAATGACTTAGATCATATTATAAACAATTAATAAGACAGCTCGTGAAATTACAAACAGTTTAGACGTATCACTCGTGGTATTTATGCCAAATATCACTACAAACCATGATATTACCTATACAAATCATACAAATAGCGAAAAACTGAGCTGCAGCATAGTAATTGTAAGATAAGATTTTCTTCTAGGAAATTGTTCAGCGCTCAACTTGCTCGACACATTTGCAAATTGATTGAGCAGGTTTACAATCATTACTGCAATCTTGTTAAGCAATGTTGCAATGTTGTGAGGAGACGAACATCCGGTTTGACTGTAATGGACTAAACAACGAAAACCATGATCGTGAAGTAGGGTTTGAATACGCGATCATATGTTGATTTCCATATAACAAATGTCCGAGGTTGGACAAATATGTTAACAAAGCCGTTTTGTCATAAATCTGTTTGTTAGTGATCCAATAGTTCACACATAAATCCCCACCCGTATCTGACCATGGCAACCTGTTATTTTTTAATGAAAAATCCAAATTTTTTAATGAAAAATCCAAGATGGCCGCCAATCCAAGATATCCGCCGTTGCACTAATAGACGTAACTTTCTAACTACTTCACAATTAAACACATATGAGGTGTCAAATAGTTACCTTTTACATATTTTCAATAGGTTTTCGATAGGATGGTCCAAAGGACGTGCCATTATTGACCGGGAGGGGGGTCCCTTTTTTCAAATAAGGCCAAAACATAGGACCGTCCCCTTGAACATAACAAAACAAGTGTGACCCTCCCCCAGTTGTAGGTAAACAAATTCTGACCCTCCAAGGAAATGTTTTTTTCCTCAAAAACCTATCAGATAAACTCTTGTCCGAGTGATGCAATGTCAGAAGCTCATAAGTAGGAGCGTGCATCCCACGTAATGGGTGGGTCTCACATGTGTTTTATAGCTTGAGCTATTTTTAGAATCAGTTGCGCGGGAAAAATTAGCCAATCAGAAGTCTTCCTTACATAGTGACGTCACGCGTCAGAGCTCTGCTTTTAGCCAGTGGCTAAATCTATTTTTACTTGCAGCTCTTTTCGAGATGGAAAACCGAGTGAAATTGTTATCTCTTTGCATGGTTTCTGACTGTACAAGTTGAGTAAACTAAAACAGATAACAGATTGCTTCAGACATCAAGAAAAATTACTTGAAAACAATCTAAACGACTAAGGGAAAGCAGAAAAGAACCGCGGCCTCGCCACTTCTTCTCACGGTTCTCGCACAGCGAAAGTTCATGAAGGACTATAAATTTATGCACTAAGCTGATAAATCTCGTGGCTACGGATGGATTAGGGAAGCATAAAGGATTTACAACGAAGTACCAGGACTATGTGGGTGATTTGATTTCTAATTTGGTACACTGACAGATGAAGTTCGCTACATACAAACGATCCAAGCAGGAAGGCGAGAATGAAAGTTTGTCAAAAACTTTACAACGTGTTCGCCGAAAAAACTGAACACATATACAACTCGGTAAGCCGGGACTATGAACTTTTTCAATTCCTAAGTCGATATGGACGTTTTTAGTTTCTTCTTTTTGTTTTCATTTGTGTGAAATTATTTTTTTGATGCACGAAATTTGTCAAGTTTGTTTTTTGTTTGCGAGAACTGGAGTCGGTGGTAAGGACGTAGTAGCGTTGAACTTGTACTTGAACTTCTTGAATGAAGCACGACTTGAAAGAGTTTGATCAGGCGTTTATTAAAAGGTATACTTTATAAACGACAGAAGTTTATTGCTTACATTCTATAAACTATTTGAAAACAAAATGAATGGTACCGGTGCGAAAGGTGTATGCACTGCATGATATTGATGGCACTCTGCGAATCGACAGGAAACTCGAGGAAACAGCAAGCGTTTTCTAAAATTGTCGGCCAACAGGTGCCAACGGAGCACTGCTTTGATTTCCGTGAAATACATGGCAGTCGAGGATGGCATCTGCTTAACAACCAGTCAGTCTGAGGGCAGAAGTTAGCTTACGAAGTTGTCGATGTTCCTCTTGTAGCGTACTGCTTTGGTCTCTTTTATTTGCCCATTCTTTGCTGTTCGCTAACAATCATAACAATTTTTAGCACTTCGTGGATATGTACGCCTGCTAGCTTGGCACTTCATCGTGTGCTTTGCTATTTTTGCACACTGGATCTAAATCACTAGACTAGTAAAAATATTTGCTTCATTTTTTGGCAAAGGGATAAAGTAAAAGCCGTTCTTGTCGTGTCAGAGGAAGATTTCGTATTTCGTGCGCCTGCTGCGTGTATGACGTAATTTGTTTACTTCTCTCTGATTGGTTGATTTTTCGCGCGATAATCTAAAGATAGCCCAAGCTATAAAACACATGTGAGAACCCCCCAATAGGGGATGCACGCTCCTACTTATGAGCTTCTGGCAATGTCTATTTCATTCTTCTTAATTGTTTCAGGAGGATCGTGAGGAGCATGTCGGCGATCTCATAGATGTGAGTAAATGGACGTCTATTGTGCGGGTTCGACGGTTCAAAGACCTCCTGAAGTTGTGGCTTTATGGAAAACTGCATTAACGTGTGCGACTTGCTAGAGTTTCACTTGTTATCAAACGAATTATTACAGTGAAACCGGATGTTTGTTTCCTCACTACTTTGCAACATCGCTGAACAACATTGCAATATTGATTATCAACTTGCTCGATCAATTTGCAAATGTGTCAAGCAAATTGCTAACCAGCGCCGAACAATTTCCTAGAACAAAATCCACGAATTGCTGAGATTTGATAAAACAATGGCTGTTTAAAGCATTATAATATGACCTCAGTCATTCTTGCACTTTGATTGGTTGAGAAGTGTGATTTCAGCGTAACAGTGTGATTTCAATCGTCGAGGAGTGTGATCTCAAGCCGCAATCAGAAATCCAAGAAAACTTCAGTTTCTTTCAGCAGGCTTATTATTTTTCAAAGCCTGTTGTTAAGCAGATTTACCAGATTTACAAAAATAAGCGTAAAAAGGAGTAAAACACACGAGAGTTTTGAGTCAAAAGCTTTCAATTTTTGCACGCGCTTCTGACGTATCTCAACGGAACTGGTTGTTTGGGAGCGTTGTATCACCCGGATATGTAATAACCAACAGGATTTGTAATAACAACCGGATTTGTAATAACAAGCAACCGGATTTGCAAAAACAACAGGATATGTAATAAAAATCAACCAGATTTGTAATAAAATATCAACCTGATTTGTAATAAAATTTCAACAGGATTTATAAAGCATAGCCAACCGGATTTGTAATAACCAATCAACGCGATTTGTAATAATCAAAAAGGTTGGAAATGCGACGTTAAGTAAAACCCCGCGTATAAGAACCTGGATTTTTAAGTTAACCTAAACAGGTTCTTATATAAATGGTCATCAAAGTTTCCATAACAACGGAACAGCGGGTCACTGTTTCTAAATAGCAAACCTTCCACATGAAATTCGATTTAAAATTTTAAAATGACACATCATGCGCCAATCCTTAGGTAATTGTCTATACGTATACAAAGTTTAGAGAAAATTTATTAAGCCGATTTTAAGATATTCAAGGCGACTTTTTTTTCCTTTGAAATTCAAAACTTTTCACTTGCTTTCTCATAATTATATAATTTAATGGGAAAAAGGCTAGCAAAATCTTTTACCTCAAAATTCATCCCAAGGTATACAACTACTTGTTTGCCAAATTTGATGCTAGGAAGTGCTTTTGATTCCATAATGAACATCGACGCAAACTTCAATTTTTGAGCAATTTCGCGAATATCATTTCGAACACAAAAGTTCCTGATGGCGAAGTTTTTTCTCGCGCTCTTCAAATTGATCATATTAGGCTGCATTCAGTATGTATACTACAGTGGGGGCAGATGATTTTAGGGGGGACCTCAAAATTTAGGAACTGGAAAAGGGGGGATGTCAAGTTTTTTTCATAACATGAAGGGGGGATGCATATTTTTGTTGAGATATATATTTGAGACGAGGTGCAGCTTGATAGTAAATGAAGGATGGCTCAATTGTTGAACACCGATTTTAAACCTCCTGAAGAAATATCACTTGCACTACTATTCTCGTGTATTTACACTCTTTCAACTGATATGTTGAAAAAAGCTGCGCGCGAAAAAGAATGATAAACTTAAAAAATCGTAAAAAGGCCTTCTTGTTTTACAACAATTCCTCGAGGTGCTCTTCAGTGACTTTTGTCTGCCAGTACTCGTATTTTTAAAATCTTCTGTAATCTAAAAATAGCATCATCTACTCCCGTGCGTCGGGCATTCCCGAATGCCGTATGCAGGCTCTTGGTAATAGGCTCTTGACCTTGTGGAATTGGCTTCACAGGATCACGGTGGGAATTACGTTCAAAAATCACTTCGACCCCTTTCTTGACGTGTTTTTTTCTTATTGGGTACCCTGTGGATAAAGCATCATAGAACACGCGGGAATTACGTTGAAAAATCACTTCGATCCCTTTCTGGTTCTGGACGCGTTTTTCTTAGGTTAGTGCTCCGCTCTGCGGCCGAGTAGCTCCGCTATAATATGACCTCAGTCATTCTTGCATTTTGATTGGTTGAGAAGTGTGATTTTAGCGTAACTGTGTGATTTCAATCGTCGAGGAGTGTGATTTCAAGCCGCAATCAGAAATCCAAGAAAACTTCATTTTTCTTTCAGCAGACTTACAGATCATTATTTTTCAAAGGCTGTTGTTAAGCAGAATCACCAGATTTACAAAAATAAGCGTAAAAAGAGTAAAACACCCCACTGGGCGAAAAAGTAATTTTAAACATCTTTAAATGGTGCCCAAAAAGTATCTAAATATGATATTTAAGTACATTTCGTTACAACTTTAAGGATTCTTAAAGGTCAACTTTCAGTAGCTTTCATGGGCTTTTAAAAGGCACCGAATTGTTCATTTTGGTAACTTTAAGGAACTCCATTAAAGGCAATTACAGTGTAACTTTAGAGCGCTTTAATGGGATCCTTAAATGCCATTTTTCGTTAGTTTTAAGTGGTTTAAATAGACTTAAAGTGGCACTTAAAGTACCACTTCAAGTGGCTTTAAATTGATTATAAGGTATCTCAGTAAAACCCATCCGACCTCGCTTAGCTCTGCTATCTGTGGCATGAGTTCATTTTCAGCCATATATTGTGGGATACGTTGAAGCTGAGTTATAAAATTTTTACTTTCAATTTCGGGGAACAACGCAGGGTCCTTAAAGTCTTCTTCAAATTATGTTATATAAAAAGCATACATTGGGAATTTTTATTCTCAACATTTTCTCAACAACACAAATCACTTTTTTTAATGAGAAAGACATTTATTTTATCAATTCATATATACAGATGCTAATGCACCATAGCTGAATGCACAAACTGAAAAAATAATTACACATGAACTTCATAATCACAGTAAGATAGGACTACCATGTCAAAATCTATTATTTTACATTGATTCTGGGAGATCCATCTTAAAAATATCTCAGAAATGCTATAATTACAATTAGTAATAAAAAGCAATGTGTTGGTACAGCCCCCTATCTATATAAAATGAAATAGACTTAAAATAGCAATATATAAAAGTGCCACACTTTTAAAAGAAATATGTTACAAAGAAGAAATCATATAATGTAACAAAGAAAAAAAAAGCCCTAGGCCATGAGGTTGAGAGGAATAATTGTTTTAGTCAAATCACATTAGTAAGTCAATTTGGAGACAAAAAACTTTTTCTGGTCTGGTCATTTGCCATTTTGTGGCTTTCAAATCCGACACTTTTTGCTACAATAGACCACTAGTATGATTTGACCAAAAAAACATTCTATTGAAAAAAATCTGATATCTGGTGATTTGAATTTTGATCAGGTTTTGAAGAGAATTATTAGCCTTATACAGTCGCAGTAAGTGTCTGCTACATGACTAATTGGGTGAGGATGCTGCCTGTGGTGCACCCATAGAGGAGTTATCTGCAGATGGTTTGCGCACTGCCCACTTTAAATAACCATCAGGCCTTCGCCTAGTGGATTCCCTTCGGCTCCTTATTCTCTTGAAACGCTTCAGCTGTGCCCTTTGGCTCAACGTAGACAGATGATGTTCATCTAACTCCTTCTTCCCTGCCACCAATGCCTTTCTTTCCCATGGCAGTTCTTTCACAAAAAACACAACCCTCCTGTCTCTCCCTTCTCCTTCCTCTCCACTCTCCTCAGATGACATGTAATCTACAGTTGTCATCACTCCTGCCCACTTGTCTTTCTTCTCTTGCGGCCATCCAATTGTTTTCAATGATTCACATCTGCTTTGTAATTTCTGTGATAAAGGAAAAATGTCCATGTAAGCAACACTCAAGAGTAACAATAAACATTTCACATGTTACCAGACCCTGGTTCCCCATTTTAGCAACATCCTATAAAAAAATCTGCCATATTGCATTTTGATGCTCAGTTCCAGACTTCCACTATTTGTAATGGGAAATTGAAATGTTGTCTAACACCAGTACATCGCATTAGAGCACTATGCGCTACCTTAATTACTCAAAAGCCACCATGAAAGAATGACCTTTTTTATTGCGATCAATTGCTTTTAACTACTTTGGTAAACTTTGGTTGTGGCAATTTCGGAGGACTGAAATTTTCGCATGGCATTGCAATTGCATACTAAACAAAAGAGTTTTTTTGTCATGAGATAATCTCAAATGACTGAAATGGTCACCAGGGGTGTACACAGGATTTTAAAAAGGTGCAGTCACAGCCTCCAGGCATAAGAAGGATTTTAAAAACAGGCCAAGCTCATCAAAGCTATAAAGTACTTAGTTGGCTTTATAGGCTATATACACCATTTGTCACTGGAGTCTTAACTGAAGGGAAAATATGATGAATTGGAATCGAAAACCATTTGTGTTGGCTGTTTTAGTCATTTTAGGGTAGCATCATTATCGCCACATTATTGCTTTTAAAGGATCCCCCTCACCCTGCCCACTAATATGTGAGAACTGTTGTTAAGTGTATTACTGTGCGACTATGTCAACCGGGCCATCCCATAAAAAGTTTGTCATTTAGAGATTCAAACCTATTGCTGATGATGATGAGTAATTAATTGTTTTGAAGTTATTTCTGCTCATGATTTTCAATTTTTTTAGAGAAAACAAATATTTCGATGTCTGAGATCTCAAGAAAGTGAAGATCATTTGTTTTGTACTCGCAATGTGATTGGCTAACTTCTTACAAAATGGCCCGGTTGACGTAGTCACACAATAAAAGTGCAGATTTCAGAAGACTTGATATTTGGTTGATGATATGATGATGATATTTGGTTTGTTGCTGACTGACTTTTTATAAAATGTCAGGATATGATCAACATGGTATTGCAGTTTTAAATATTCAACGCCCTCATGTTTCTGACACTACTGCAATGCAATCTCATTTGTACATACCTTTGCAAGTCTCTGGTGCTTTCGACAGGTAGTCCTGTGAGCTGCTAAGGTGCCTTCCACGCCCCTCTTGTGGTCTTCTTTTCTACTAATGAAGTAACGCTTCACTGCCACTGAAATACGTAAAAGCCATTTTTAAAATTGGGGCACAATTAAAATGATAAAGACTTTATTATAGACACTGAATATTTGCTTTTGTTGTAATTTAATAATGAGGTACTCCAGTCATCATACCTGCCAGCTCTCCCGGTTTACACGGAGACTCCCGTTTTTTACCCTCAGTCTCCCAGGAAAAAATGATACTTTCCATATATTATTTACTGGTATATCTCCTGGGTAAATTTCTTGAGATTTTCTCATACAGTTGTATTTGAGACAAAATCTCACGGTTTTGGAGTTTTCAGGGTTGGCAGGTATGAGGGGGTTTTGTTGATTGCTGTATGACATTCCACTTCCACATGAAGATTGTTTGGGCTGTTCCATTTAATATTCTGATATCCCCCACCCCCTTGGAAAACCTGGAATTTCCACAGGAACCTTAGACGTGAAATTACTACAGAGTTCATTGTTTTCCAGAGGGCCTTAATTATAACCAAGAATTTCCACAGGGTATATTCATTTGT
Organism: Scolanthus callimorphus; assembly: GCA_033964015.1. Classification (NCBI taxonomy): domain Eukaryota; kingdom Metazoa; phylum Cnidaria; class Anthozoa; order Actiniaria; family Edwardsiidae; genus Scolanthus; species Scolanthus callimorphus. Next base: position 16,566,438 of record CM066922.1, read on the forward strand.
AATTTTAAAAACTCCATTTTAAAAACTCCATAAGGGTCAAAAGAAAATCTGAAATTTCCTCACGGGTTATGTTAATTTTCCCAAGGGGAAGAGCAGAAGTACAGAAGCCTGGAATTCCACAGGGGTAAAGCAATTTTTGAAGAACTTTTAAATTAACCCATAATCTTAACTTGTTTCTGTCCTAGATGCTAGATGATGACGTCATAGATTTAAATAACACAACATACATTTGACTTGAGAGAAGGTGTATTCACAGTTTTCCCCTCCTAGGTCTTGAATTGTCTCTTGGCAAAGTTGAAAGACAATCTCTCGGTTTGATGGAGAATCAATTCTGAAAGAATGAACAAAACTGCATATATAAATACAGAATTAAATAACTATATATCATTCAAAATGGTATAGTATTAACCTTAAAGGGGCTCTCACACACTTGCCAGCCACTTCTCTGACAAGAAAATAGTTCAAATCGCAATCCAATTCCATCCTCTTGATAACATGTCAGAACAACCTAGAACTGCATTTGTCCAACTCTTGAAAGTTCTTTCTATGAATCTGGAGGATTATTTTGATTACTACAGGCAAATGTCAGGGTTCAAATTTCCCTAAAGCTAACTCGCTAAATGCGAGTAGAATTTGCAATTATCAAACTTAGAAAAAAATCACTCGCATTTTCTAACGAAGTGTTTTAGTGCTGCTACTACATCCAGTAATGAAGAAAGCATTTTTTTTTTGCCCATTTAACTTGTAGATCTCATGTGTTGTGACAGTTACAATTTTACTTATTTTATGTCCACGGTGGACAAAAATTAAGTGTGCGAGTGCCCCTTTAAGGTGAACCCCATCTCATCTTTTCAAGGGATGTTCCACATTACCATTATCTTACCTATAAATTTCTGGAATAACAAGTACAGTAATCAGTAATAATGGGGTTCTGGTGCTCATGGATCCCCCCCCCCCCCCCCCCCCCCACGGAAAGCCCAGACTGGTGCATCTGATTAATCCCATCAAAATTTCCCATGCCTCTTTTCTCATTCCTTACCCGGTTTATGTACCAGTCCTTTCCCTTTTCACCAACAGATTAAATTAATTTCAAAAGTAATGATTAATCAAACATGAAGCTAGCAACAAGAAATTTCAGCAGGGGATATTTTGATCTTTGCCTCTTTACTGTCTCTCAAAATGCAGCAACTATTATATCTAAAATCACACTAAACATAGCCATGCCCTGACCTCTCTTCAAAGTGAAATCCTGCAAATTGCTGTCCATCATCATCATCACTTCTTGATTGCATAAGAGAATTATATACTGCTTTTACAGAAGCCTACAAAAGAAACAAATTGCCATTTAGATACACTATTCAGGAACAATGAATTTACAATATTTTAAACAAGCCTGTAATACAAAATACAGCTGGCATGATTATATTATATTACCAGGTTTTGCATGCTCAGAAAATAAAAATAAAAATCAGGGGCCTTTTGGGGTATTTTCCAGGAGTTTTCCAAGACAATTTTCATTCTACTGTCTAGTTTGGATAGCTTTTTTGCTTGAAAATTATGTTCCTGATCACTGTATTCTGGTTTTGCAAATGATGAAATTCAGTTCTGTTTTTTTCCAGGAGTTTTCCAGAAGTATTACATTTTGAGTTGATAGAGTATGAGACTAAAAACACGAAGCATGTTCCTCTTAAATGGCAGTGTCACTGTGAAAGAACAGCAAATTTTGAGCAACTATATTAAAGGCTCACTGTCAACCACCATCCTTTGCGAGCAAGGGTACATTTTCTCAATAAAAGAAAATGTTCTTTATAGCGATACTCGAAACAAACTTTTTCAGACAGTCTCACTATTTTCCATCCAAGTTGTTGCGATATTTCTTATAAAAGTGCAAGATGTAGCAATCCAAAACAAGGAGGGCCTTTAACAATGCTTTAGCAACATTTAAGAAATTTTATGCCAACTTGCTGAAAAGTCTGACATATTTGTCCTTTATAAAGACAAAAAAAGAGATTTTTGCATCAATTCTAAATAGTTATTTCCACTTTTATGAAATAAATGTTTGTCTGAAATTACCCATAATTCCTATAGCACCGTGAAGGCGGCAGTTTTCATATATGAAAAATAATGCAAAAGCTAACCTAAGTAACCCATTTGGGATACTAAAACTAGAAGTTTTCTAGCTGATCATCACACAGATAATTAACTGTAACTGATAAAAAGATTTAACGTAAGTTGATGGGTAACTGGTGATTCAAATAAGACCAAAAGATTCAAACAATGTGGTAGCGTAGGGACGTCACACGAATGTGTGAAAAACGTTGGGTCGACCACGTTCCCTCGAACTGCAGTACATTTGACTGATCATATAGAAAACTAGCTAAAAACATCAAACGAACATGAAAGGCAAAGTTCAAGAAAGGATTGTTTACCTGGCAATCTCTCGGAGCCGTTTTCCTTCGGCGTTTGCGAGGGGTTTCAGTTTCGTTCACCAATTCAATTGTCTTTGGTCTTGATGTTTGGTTCCGAACTCATCTCGCAACCGCTGATTATCCTCTCTTAGCGCTCTTGTCTCTCGTAAAAGCTCTTGTAAAATAAGAGCCATATTTTCATTTGGCGCATTCTCCATGGGATTCGCTGCCATCGTTATTATGTACGTAAAATCGACTCTTTCCAACAAGAAACAGAGCAAGACCTGTGTCAACTGCGAAAGGGACGCCGTGAAAACAGAGAGCATGACGGTACGGCGGCATGGGAAAAGCCCGCCAGATGAGACACAGCTGATCGTTGTCATGGGGATTGTCATTCCGATGCGGATTCAACCTTTTTGAAACGCGGGCTCACTGCTCTATCACGCTTCGAGCAAAGATCTAAAACAAACTCCTGTGTATTCTTCGTCAGAAAAAATATCTCAAACGCTTTGAAAATGCCAAAGTTTTATGATAGAAAGCAACAAAAAAAGACCGACAGACGGCCGTGTAGGTTGTGTGGCGTGAAACTCTCCAGTCGTGCTCGGTATCTGCATTCAAAATACCGAAGTTGTGTGAAACCAAAAGCGCCACAATCGTCTGTCCTGGCTTCTTCTACAGCTGCAGTATTATTAGCCGATGATATGTCTTCAGAATCTGACGAAAATATGGAGGAGACTCAACGATCAACTGTGAACGGTATGTAAGGCTCTATAATTCAAACGTAATTCGGATTTTAGAGATCCATGATCTTGTCGTTTCTTTGTGGGAAAGCGATACGCTTTGCCAGGCCAGCGGTACTTCTTGCACAGAGCGGGTAGGTACTTCATGTAACCTTAAAGTGCTACTAATGCTTTTCGAGAGACTTTTTGAGCAAAATCCTCTAATCAAGTAATGAGCTTCTATGAAAAAATTTTTCGATTCGGTTAAATCCGATTTTTTAGGAATCATTTCATGTTGCAAATTTCCCGCCATCTTTGAAACACTTAACTCCGCTGACTGCATTTGTTTCTTTTGAGATCGCAGGCTCATTACAAGATAACCGGTGCGCGTGAGTGCGCGCGCTATCTGTCACAACAAGCGGAGGAATCTTTTATTCTTTTTAATGAGTTTTTAAAGCGAGAACAGTTTATTGTGAGTACAACCTCGGGTTTGCACAAAATTTCTTCGCAGTAGTCGCTAAAATACCCGACATTTTCTGTGTTTCTTTCCGGTAGCACCGCTCAAGAAGACCATTTTCAAAATGGCTTTGCTGTTCTAGACGTGGGTCCTTTATCATCCCACTATTATAAATAACGGGGTATGACATTGAAATTTAATATTAGCTATTTCACACCATAAAGGACCCTCATAGAGGACAGATAGAGGCTATTTTATTCGACGGAAATAATACGTGACAAACGGTAATGGCGGCAACCGTTGTCACTGAAATCTAAAATCTCCACTCGCATTCAATGTTCTGACGTTAAAAACTTTAAAGATCAATAATTTAAGCAACAAAGAAATACATATCAATAAATGGCCTACATTCCACTAATACCAACATCGCAAAAGAACGATAAAACTAGGGAATTCTTGCCAAGAATATGCTGTAAACTGAGAAGACGACTTGAACCTTGAACGTCCTTATTTGGGCATTGCTTTGATCTTGGCCGCGCGAAGACGATCCGTGAGGGAGACTGGTAAGTGTTTCAAAGATGGCGGGAAAATTCCAATATGAAATGATTCGTAAAAAATTCAGGATTTAACCGAATCGAAATTTTTTTTCACAGAAGTTCACTACTTGATTAGAGGATTTTGCTCAAAAAGTCTCTCAAAAAGCATTAGTAGCACTTTAATATAGTGTGTCCTATACTGTGTTTCCCATATAGTGTCTCTTATACTCCCATGTGCTCCTCTGTACTCCCCTGTATTCCCATGTGCTCACCTGTACTCCCATGTGCTCCCCTGTACTCCCATGTGCTCCCCTGTACTCCCATGTATTCCCCTGTATTCCCATGTACTCCCATGTACTCCCCTGCACTCCCCTGTATTCCCATGTGCTCCCCTGTATTCCCATGTACTCCCATGTACTCCCCTTCACTCCCATGTATTCCCATGTACTTCCATGTACTCCCATGTATTCCCATGTACTCCCCTGTACTCCCCTGTACTCCCATGTACTCCCATGTACTCCCATGTCCTCCCATGTGCTCCCCTGTATTCCCATGTGCTCCCATGTGCTCCCCTGTACTCCCCTGTATTCCCATGTACTCCCATGTGCTCCCCTGTATTCCCATGTGCTCCCCTGTACTCCCATGTGCTCCCATGTACTCCCCTGTACTCCCATGTACTCCCATGTACTCCCATGTACTCCCCATGTACTCCCCATGTGCTCCCATGTACTCCCCTGTACCCCTGTATTCCGATGTACTCCCATGTACTACCCTGTACTCCCCTGTACTCCCATGTACTCCCCTGTACTCCCCTGTATTCCCCTGTATTCCCATGTACTCCCATGTACTCCCATGTGCTCCAATGTACTCCCATGTACTCCCATGTACTCCCATGTGCTCCCCTGTACTCCCATGAGCTCCCCTGGACTCCCATGTCCTCCCCTGTATTCCCATGTGCTCCCATGTACTGCCCTGTACTCCCTGTACTCCCATGTACTCCCCTGTATACCCCTGTACTCCCATGTACTCCCCTGTATTTCCATGTACTCCCTTGTACTCCCATGTACTCCCATGTACTCCCCTGTACTCCAATGTGCTCCCCTGTATTCCCCTGTGCTCCCATGTACTCCCATGTACTCCCATGTACTCCCATGTACTCCCCTGTATTCCCATGTGCTCCCCTGTACACCCATGTACTCCCCTGTACTCCCCTGTACTCCAATGTACTCCCATGTATTCCCATGTACTCCCATGTATTCCCATGTACTCCCATGTACTCCCATGTATTCCCATGTACTCCCCTGTACTCCCTTTATTCCCATGTACTCCCATGTACTCCCATGTACTCCCATGTACTCCCGTGTACTCCCATGTGCACCCCTGTATTCCCATGTACTCCCCTGTACTCCCATGTACTCCCCTGTACTTCCATGTACTCCCCTGTACTCCCCTGTACTCCCCTGTACTCCCCTGTACTCCCCTGTACTCCCCTGTACTCCCCTGTACTCCCCTGTACTCCCATGTGCTCCCATGTGCTCCCATGTACTCCCATGTGCTCCCCTGTACTCCCATGTGCTCCCCTGTACTCCCATGTCCTCCTCTGTATTCCCATGCGCTCCCATGTACTCCCATGTACTCCCCTGTACTCCCATGTACTCCCCTGTATTCCCCTGTACTCCCCTGTACTCCCCTGTACTCCCCTGTACTCCCCTGTATTCCCCTGTACTCCCATGTACTCCCCTGTACTCCCCTGTATTCCCATGTACTCCCCTGTACTCCCATGTACTCCCCTGTACTCCCATGTACTCCCCTGTACTCCCATGTACTCCCCTGTACTCCCATGTACTCCCATGTACTCCCATGTACTCCCCTGTACTCCCCTGTATTCCCCTGTATTCCCCTGTACTCCCCTGTATTCCCCTGTACTCCCCTGTACTCCCCTGTATTCCCCTGTATTCCCATGTACTCCCATGTACTCCCATGTACTCCCATGTGCTCCCATGTACTCCCATGTCCTCCCCTGCATTCCCATGTGCTCCCCTGTACTCCCATGTACTCCCCTGTATTCCCATGTACTCCCCTGTACTCCCCTGTACTCCCCTGTACTCCCCTGTACTCCCCTGTACTCCCCTGTACTCCCCTGTACTCCCAAGTACTCCCAAGTACTCCCATGTACTCCCGTGTACTCCTGTGTACTCCCCTGTATTCCCATGTACTCCCCTGTACTCCCCTGTACTCCCATGTACCCATGTACTCCCCTGTACTCCCCTGTACTCCCCTGTACTCCCCTGTACTTCCATGTACTCCCCTATACTCCCCTGTACTCCCCTGTACTCCCCTGTATTCCCTTGTATTCCCATGTACTCCCATGTACTCCCATGTACTCCCATGTGCTCCCATGTGCTCCCATGTACTCCCATGCGCTCCCCTGTACTCCCATGTGCTCCCCTGTACTCCCATGTCCTCCCCTGTATTCCCATGCGCTCCCATGTACTCCTCTGTATTCCCATGTACTCCCCTGTATTCCCATGTACTCCCCTGTACTCCCATGTGCTCCCATGTACTCCCCTGTACTCCCCTGTATTCCCATGTACTCCCCTGTACTCCCATGTACTCCCCTGTACTCCCATGTACTCCCCTGTACTCCCATGTGCTCCCCCCCATTCCCCTGTGCTCCCATGTACTCCCATGTACTCCCATGTACTCCCATGTACTCCCATGTATTCCCCTGTATTCCCATGTGCTCCCCTGTATTCCCCTGTACTCTCATGTACTCCCCTGTACTCCAATGTACTCCCATGTATTCCCATGTACTCCCCTGTACTCCCCTTTATTCCCATGTACTCCCATGTACTCCCTTATACTCCCATGTACTCCCATGTACTCCCCTGTACTCCCGTGTACTCCCGTGTACTCCCATGTGCTCCCCTGTACTCCCCTGTACTCCCCTGTACTCCCCTGTACTCCCCTGTATTCCCATGTACTCCCATGTACTCCCATGTACTCCCATGTATTCCCATGTACTCCCATGTATTCCCATGTACTCCCCTGTACTCCCCTTTATTCCCATGTACTCCCATGTACTCCCTTAGACTCCCCTGTACTCCCATGTACTTCCATGTGCTCCCCCGTATTCCCATGTACTCCCATGTGCTCCCCTGTACTTCCATGTCCTCCCCTGTACTCCCACGTGCTCCCCTGTACTACCATGTATTCCCATGTACTCTCATGTACTCCCATGTACTCCCATGTACTCCCGTGTACTCCCATGTGGTCCCCTGTATTCCCATGTACTCCCATGTACTCCCATGTACTCCCATGTGCTCCCATGTACTCCCATGTAATCCCATGTATTCCGAGTTAGGCGCGGTATGGACACACTATCGAATATCGGATATTCAGATATTGATAATATCCAATATTATTAGATGTCTACTTAGATCTCCCTCTCTCCTCTTGCTCATCTAGTCAATATTACCTGATATTATCGGATATTTATCTATTAGATTCCTAGTTAGATCTCCTTTTCTCCTTCTCCTAGGTGCTCATCTAGTCGATATTATCAGATATTTATCTATTAGATGTCTAGTTAGATCTTCCTCTCTCTTTCTCCTAAGTGCTAAGTGATGGTGAACTAGTTTTCTCCATCGCATTTGTGGAACGAGGCTATGTGTTTAGTGAACTAGTTTTCTCCAGCGCATTTATAGGACGTGGCTATGTGTATTAGTGAACTAAGTTTCTCCAGCGCATTTGTAAAACAAGTCTATGTGTATAGTGAATTAGTTCTCTCCTGCGCATTTGTAGAACGAGGCTATGTGTATAGTGAACTAGTTCTCTTCTGCGCATTTGTAGAACGTGGCTATGTGTATAGTGTACTAGGTTTCTCCAGCGCATTTGTAGAACGAGGCTATGTGTATAGTGAACTAGGTTTCTCCTGCGCATTTGTAGAACGAGCTAGGCTATGTGAATAGCCTAGCTAGAACTGATTTAGTTCTCTTTTGTGCATTTGTAGAACGAGGCTATGTGTATAGTGAACTAGTTCTCTCTTGCGCATTTGTAAAACGTGGTTATGTGTGTAGTGAACTAGTCTCTCCTGCGCATTTGAAGAACGAGGCTATGTGTATAGTGAACTAGTTCTCTCTTGTGCATTTGTAAAACGTGGCTATGTGTGTAGTGAACTAGTTCCCTCTTGCACATTTGAAGAACGAGGCTATGTGTATAGTGAACTAGTTCTCTCTTGCGCATTTGTAGAACGAGGCTGTGTATAGGGATTTGACAGGTCAGATTTTTATCCAAATACCACACCTTCAAAAATGCTGTAAAGCAGCGACTTTTCACTCAACGTAGCTCAAACTTAGTGTGGTGACCACCGAATGATAGTCACTTATCGATTTGTATCACCCGTTGCTAGGCGCTGTATCTATGGCAACAGACAAAGGCTTTAAGTTGAGAAAAAGTTTTTTATTTTCAATGTTTAGCAAAATTGACCGTATTTTGGACGAATTCGCGGACGAACTAGCATACATATGAGCACATATTTTGAGTAGCGATCATTGGCAGGTATCAGGCTATAAGTGCTCCAAATTTGATGTTATTTGAGTGTAGTCTGACTGATTTACAGCCATTCTTGCAAGCATGATATATGGGTCTTTCCAGCACTTCCGATTAAGAAGTCCGCAAATTTTTACCCAAATACCGCACCTTCAAGAAATGCTGTAAAGCAGCGAGTTTCCACTCAACATAGCTCAAACTTAGTGTGGTGACCAACGAATGATAGCCATTGATCCATTTTCATCACGCGTTGCTAGGCGCTGTATCTATGGCAACAGACAAAGGCTCAAAGTCGAAAGAAAACGCTCTCTTTACTTTGAAATTTTCGCAAAATTGGTCGTATTTTTGACAAATTCGCGGACAAACTAGCATACATATGAGCATATACTTTTAGTAGGGATCATTAACAGATATCAGGCTATACGTGCACCAAATTTGATGTTATTTGAGTGTAATAGTGTCTGATTTACAGCCATTCTTGAAAGCATGATATATGGGTCTTTTTAGCACTTCCCATTGACAAGTCAAATTTTTACCCAAATACCGCACCTTCAAGAAATGCTGTAAAGCAGCGAGTTTCCACTCAACGTATCTCAAACTTAGAGTGGTGACCAACGAATGATAGTCATTGATCAATTTGTATTTCTCGTTGCTAGGCGCAGTATCTATAGCAACAGACAGAGACTCAAATTCGAGAGAAAACGCATTTTTTACTTCGAAATGTTCGCAAAATTGGCCGTATTTTGGACAAATTCGCGGAAAAACTAGCATACATATGAGCACACACGTGAGGTAGGGATCATTGGCAGGTATCAGGCTATACGTGCTCTAAATTTGATGTTATTGGAGTGTAATCTGACTGATTTATAGCTATTCTTGAAAGCATGATATCTGGGTCTTTTTAGCACTTCACATTGACAGGTCAGATTTTTACCCAAATTCCACACCTTCAAGAAATGCTGTAAAGCAGCAAGTTTTCACTCAACGTAGCTCAAACGTAGTGTGGTGACCAACGAATGATAGTCATTGATCCATTTGCATCACTCGTTGCTAGGCGCTGTATCTATGGCAACAGACAAAGGCTCAAAGTCGAGAGAAAACGCTCTCTTTATTTTGAAATTTTCGCAAAATTGGCCATATTTTGGACAAATTCGCAGACAAACTAGCATACATATGAGCACACACTTTTAGTAGAGATCATTAACAGGTATCAGGCTATAATTGCACCAAATTTGATGTTATGTGAGTGTAATCTGACTGATTTACAGCCATTCTTGCAAGCACGATATATGGGTCTTTCTAGCACTTCCGATTGACAAGTCTGCAAATTTTTACCCAAATACCGCACCTTCAAGAATGCTGCAAAGCAGCGAGTTTCCACTCAAAGTAGCTCAAACTAAGTGTGGTGACCAACGAATGATAGTCATTGATCCAATTGCATCACGTGTTGCTAGGCTGTATCTATGGCAACAGACAAAGGCTCAAAGTCGAGAGAAAACGCTCTCTTTACTTTGAAATTTTCGCAAAATTGGCCGTATTTTGGACGAATTCGCGGACAAACTAGCTTACATATGAGCACACACTTTTAGTAGGGATCATTAACAGATATCAGGCTATACGTGCACCAAATTTGATGTTATTTGAGTGTAATCTGTCTGATTTACAGCCATTCTTGAAAGCATGATGTATGCGTCTTTTAGCACTTCCCATTGACAAGTCGGTAAATTTTTACCCAAATACCGCACCTTCAAGAAATGCTGTAAAGCAGCGAGTTTCCACTCAACGTATCTCAAACTTAGAGTGGTGATCAACGAATGATAGTCATTGATCAATTTGTATTTCCCGTTGCTAGGCGCAGTATCTATAGCAACAGACAGAGACTCAAATTCGAGAGAAAACGCACTTTTTATTTCGAAATGTTCGCAAAATTGGCCGTATTGATATATGGGTCTTGACAAAACTTTCAACTTTGTCACGTAATCTTATATAATACGTGATGTTGGGGGGGTCAAGGTCAAACTGTTGGCCCAGCAGCCTGGAAAAAACGGCTGCACCACGGAACTTCTAAACCACGCCATTTTCTTGCATACTTGGGGAACTGTGTTATAGGATACATTTTATTCGAAAACGAGAAAGTGGACGGAATATCGAATTCAAGATCGAGTTCGCAAAGGAGCCATTTTAAGTCTTCCACAGAAACCAAAAAATAAACAATTTCTCGCAGCCGAAAGCAACAAATACGTCCAAACCTACGCGATTCTCTCACAAATAACACAGTAATGTTCGTTTTTCCCAAAAGTTTAGAGTGAACAATATATCCCATTCAAAGGTTTTGGCGCGTTGCACGAAGCGCCGGCGCCGCCATTTATAAATAAACAAACACTCAGTTCACAAACAACAGTCCTTTGACAGCCTATTTATTTCAAAATCTATACTAAAAACAGAGAAGTTCGAGCCGAGAAAACGAAGCTCTCAAACGAGACCGGAAGGAGGAAATGTATGAAATCTTCGAAATCTATACTAAAAACGGAGATGTTCGAGCCGAAAAAACGAAGTTCACAAACCCGAGCGGAAGGAAATCTCTCCAGTGTGCATGTTTTTGTTGGAAAATGTTTTACTTGAGCTACGGGTCTAATTCAAGCGATTTTCCCAAGTTTAACTGATAAGCTTAGATTGTTTAAGCTAAGATTTTAAATCACACACACTTGAATTCAATTCAGGGGAGTACATGGGAGTACATGGGAGTACATGGGAATACAGGGGAGCACATGGGAGTACATGGGAGTACATGGGAGTACATGGGAATACATGGGAGTACATGGGAGTACATGGGAGTACATGGGAGTACATGGGAATACATGGGAGCACATGGGAGCACATGGGAGCACATGGAGTACATGGGAGTACATGGGAGTACATGGGAGTACATGGGAGTACATGGGAGTACATGGGAGTACATGGGAGTACATGGGAGTACATGGGAGTACATAGGAATACATGGGAGCAAATGGGAGCACATGGGAGCACATGGGAGTACTTGGGAGTACTTGGGAGTACATGGGAATACATGGGAATACATGGGAGTACATGGGAGTACAGGGAGTACAGGGGAGCACATGGGAATACATGGGAATACATGGGAGTACATGGGAGCACATGGGAGCACATGGGAGCACATGGGAGTACATGGGAATACATAGGAGTACATGGGAGTACATGGGAGTACATGGGAGTACATGGGAATACATGGGAATACATGGGAATACAGGGGAGTACATGGGAGTACACGGGAATACATGGGAGTACATGAGAGTACACCGGAGTACATGGGAGCACATGGGAATACAGGGGAGCACATGGGAGTACATGGGAATACAGGGGAGCACAGGGGAGCACAGGGGAGCACAGGGGAGTACATGGGAGTACATGGGAGTACAGGGAAGTACAGGGGAGCACATGGGAGCACATGAGAGTACATGAGAGTTCGGGGAGTACATGGGAGTACAAGGGAGTACCTGGGAATACAGGGGAGTACATGGGAGCACATGGGAGTACATGGGAGCACATGGGAGTACACGGGAGTACACGGGAGTACATGGGAGTACATGGGAATATAGGGGAGCACATGGGAGGACATTGGAATACAAGAGTACACGGGAGTACATGGGAGCACATAGGAATACAGGGGAGCACATGGGAGTACATGGGAATACAGGGGAGCACAGGGGAGTACATGGGAGTACATGGGAGTACATGGGAGTACAGGGAAGTACAGGGGAGCACATGGAAGCACATGAGAGTACATGAGAGTTCGGGGAGTACATGGGAGTACATGGGAGTACAGGGGAGTACCTTGGAATACAGGGGAGTACATGGGAACACATGGGAGTACATGGGAGTACACGGGAGTACATGGGAGTACATGGGAATATAGGGGAGCACATGGGAGGACATTGGAATACAGGGGAGCACGTGGGAGTACATGGGAGTACATGGGAGTACAGGGGAGTACATGGGAATACAAGGGAGCACATGGGAGTACATGGGAATACAGGGGAGCACGTGGAGTACATGGGAGTACATGGGAGTACATGGGAGTACAGGGGAGTACATGGGAATACAAGGGAGCACATGGGAGTACATGGGAATACAGGGGAGTACAGGGAATACAGGGGAGTACAGGGGAGTACAGGGGAGTACATGGGAATACATGGGAGTACAGGGGAGTACAGGGAGTACATGGAATACATGGGAGCACATGGGAGTACATGGGAATACAGGGGAGCACGTTGGAGTACATGGGAGTACAGGGGAGTACATGGGAATACAGGGGAATACAGGGGAGTACAGGGGAGTACAGGGGAGTGGATGGGAATACAGGGGAGTACAGGGGAGTGCATGGGAATACAGGGGAGCACATGGGTGTACAGGGGAATACAGGGGAGCACAGGGAGTACATGGGAGTTCGGGGAGTACAGGGAGTACAGTGGAGCACATGGGAGTACATGGGAGTCCAAGAGAGTTCAGGGGAGTACAGGGGAGTACATGGGAGCACATGGGAATACAGGGGAGCACATGGGAATACAGGGGAGCACAGGGGAGCACATTGGAGTACATGGGAGTACATGGGAGTACATGGGAGTACATGGGAGTACATGGGAGTACATGGGAGTACATGGGAGTACATGGGAATACAGGGAGGACATGGGAGTACATGGGAGCACATGGGAGCACATGGGAGTACATGGGAGTACATGGGAATACAGGGGAGGACATGGGAGTACATGGGAGCACATGGAGCACATGGGAGTACATGGGAGTACATGGGAGTACATGGGAGTACATGGAATACAGGGGAGGACATGGGAGTACATGGGAATACAGGGGAGGACATGGGAGTACATGGGAATACAGGGGAGCACATGGGAATACAGGGGAGCACGGGAGCACATGGGAGTACATGGCAGTACATGGCAGTACATGGGAGTACAGGGGAGTACATGGGAGTACATGGGAGTACATGGGAGTACAGGGGAGTACATGGGAATACAGGGGAGTACATGGGAACACATGGGAGTACATGGGAGTACAGGGGAGTACACGGGAGTACACGGGAATACAGGGGAGCACATGGGAGGACATTGGAATACAGGGGAGCACGTGGGAGTACATGGGAGTACAGGGGAGTACATGGGAGTACAGGGGAGTACATGAGATTACAGGGGAGTACATGGGAATACAGGGGAGCACATTAGAGTACATGGGAATACAGGGGAGTACATGGGAATACAGGGAGTACACGGGAATACATGGGAGTACATGGGAGTACATGGGAATACATGGGAGCACATGGGAGTACAGGGGAATACAGGGGAATACAGGGGAGTACATGGGAGTACAGGGGAGTACACGGGGTGCATGGGAATACAGGGGAGTACAGGGGAGTGCATGAGAATACAGGGGAGCACATGGGAGTACAGGGGAATACATGGAGTACATGGGAGTACAGGGGAGTACATGGGAATACATGGGAGCACATGGGAGTACAGGGGAATACAGGGGAGTACATGAAAGGACAGGGGAGTACAGGGGGGTGCATGGGAATACAGGGGAGTACAGGGGAGTGCATGAGAATACAGGGGAGCACATGGAGTACAGGGGAATACAGGGGAGCACATGGGAATACAGGGGAGTACAGGGGAGTACATGGGAGTACAGGAGAGTACAGGGGAGTACATGGGAGCACATGGAATACAGGGGAGGAGATAGGAGTACAGGGAGTACATGGGAGCACAGGGGAGCACATGGGAGTACAGGGGAATACAGGGAGTACAGGGGAGTACAGGGGAGCACATGGGAATACAGGGGAATACAGGGGAGTGCATGGGAATACAGGGGAGCACATGGGAGTACAGGGGAGTACATGGGAGTACAGGGTAGTACATGGGAGCACAGGGGAGCACATGGGAGTACATGGGAATACAGGGGAGTACAGGGGAGCACATGGGAGTACATGGGAATACAGGGGAGTACATGGGAGTACATGGGAGTACAGGGGAATACAGGGGAGCACATGGGAGTACAGGGGAGTACAGGGGAGCACATGGGAATACATGGGAGTACAGGGGAGTACATGGGAGTAAAGGGGAGTACATGGAATACAGGGGAGCACATTAGAGTACATGGGAATACAGGGGAGTACATGGGAATACATGGAGTACAGGGGAGTACAGGGGAGTACATGGGAATACATGGGAGCACATGGGAGTACATGGGAATACAGGGGAGCACGTTGGAGTACATGGGAGTACAGGGGAGTACATGGGAATACAGGGGAATACAGGGGAGTACAGGGGAGTACAGGGGAGTGGATGGGAATACAGGGAGTACAGGGGAGTGCATGGGAATACAGGGGAGCACATGGGTGTACAGGGGAATACAGGGGAGCACAGGGGAGTACATGGGAGTTCGGGGAGTACAGGGGAGTACAGTGGAGCACATGGGAGTACATGGGAGTCCAAGAGAGTTCAGGGGAGTACAGGGGAGTACATGGGAGCACATGGAATACAGGGGAGCACATGGGAATACAGGGGAGCACAGGGGAGCACATTGGAGTACATGGAGTACATGGGAGTACATGGGAGTACATGGGAGTACATGGGAGTACATGGGAGTACATGGGAGTACATGGGAGTACATGGGAGTACATGGGAATACAGGGGAGGACATGGGAGTACATGGAGCACATGGGAGCACATGGAGTACATGGGAGTACATGGGAATACAGGGGAGGACATGGGAGTACATGGGAGCACATGGGAGCACATGGGAGTACATGGGAGTACATGGGAGTACATGGGAATACAGGGGAGGACATGGGAGTACATGGGAATACAGGGAGGACATGGGAGTACATGGGAATACAGGGGAGCACATGGGAATACAGGGGAGCACGGGAGCACATGGGAGTACATGGCAGTACATGGGAGTACAGGGGAGTACATGGGAGTACATGGGAGTACATGGGAGTACAGGGGAGTACATGGGAATACAGGGGAGTACATGGGAACACATGGGAGTACATGGGAGTACAGGGGAGTACACGGGAGTACACGGGAATACAGGGGAGCACATGGGAGGACATTGGAATACAGGGGAGCACGTGGGAGTACATGGGAGTACAGGGAGTACATGGGAGTACAGGGGAGTACATGAGATTACAGGGGAGTACATGGAATACAGGGGAGCACATTAGAGTACATGGGAATACAGGGGAGTACATGGGAATACAGGGAGTACACGGGAATACATGGGAGTACATGGGAGTACATGGAATACATGGGAGCACATGGGAGTACAGGGAATACAGGGGAATACAGGGGAGTACATGGGAGTACAGGGGAGTACACGGGGGTGCATGGGATACAGGGGAGTACAGGGGAGTGCATGAGAATACAGGGGAGCACATGGGAGTACAGGGAATACATGGGAGTACATGGGAGTACAGGGAGTACATGGGAATACATGGGAGCACATGGGAGTACAGGGGAATACAGGGGAGTACATGAAAGGACAGGGGAGTACAGGGGGTGCATGGGAATACAGGGAGTACAGGGGAGTGCATGAGAATACAGGGGAGCACATGGGAGTACAGGGGAATACAGGGGAGCACATGGGAATACAGGGGAGTACAGGGAGTACATGGGAGTACAGGAGAGTACAGGGGAGTACATGGGAGCACATGGGAATACAGGGGAGGAGATAGGAGTACAGGGGAGTACATGGGAGCACAGGGGAGCACATGGGAGTACAGGGGAATACAGGGAGTACAGGGGAGTACAGGGGAGCACATGGGAATACAGGGGAATACAGGGGAGTGCATGGGAATACAGGGGAGCACATGGGAGTACAGGGGAGTACATGGGAGTACAGGGTAGTACATGGGAGCACAGGGGAGCACATGGGAGTACATGGGAATACAGGGGAGTACAGGGGAGCACATGGGAGTACATGGGAATACAGGGGAGTACATGGGAGTACATGGGAGTACAGGGGAATACAGGGGAGCACATGGGAGTACAGGGGAGTACAGGGGAGCACATGGGAATACATGGAGTACAGGGGAGTACATGGGAGTAAAGGGGAGTACATGGGAATACAGGGGAGCACATTAGAGTACATGGGAATACAGGGGAGTACATGGGAATACAGGGGAGTACACGGGAATACATGGGAGTACATGGGAGTACAGGGGAGTACATGGGAGCACAGGGAGCACATGGAGTACAGGGGAGCACATGGGAATACAGGGGAGTGCATGGAATACAGGGGAGCACATGGGAATACAGTTGAATACAGGGGAGTACAGGGGAGTACATGGGAGTACAGGGAGTACAGGGGAGTACATGGGAGCACAGGGGAGCACAGGGGAGCACATGGGAGTACATGGGAGTACAGGGGAGTACAGGGGAGCACATGGGAGTACATGGGAATACAGGGAGTACATGGGAGTACAGGGGAGCACATGGAGTACAGGGGAATACAGGGGAGCACATGGGAGTACAGGGGAGTACAGGGGAGCACATGGGAATACAGGGGAGCACAGGGGAGCACATGGGAGTACAGGGGAGTACAGGGGAGTACATGGGAGTACAGGGGAATACAGGGGAGTACATGGGAACACATGGGAGTACATGGGAGCACATGGGAGTACAGGGGAGTACACGGGAGTACATGGGAGTACATGGGAATACAGGGGAGCACATGGGAGGACATTGGAATACAGGGGAGCACGTGGGAGTACATGGGAGTACATGGGAGTACAGTGGAGTACATGGGAGTACATGGGAATACAGGGGAGCACATGGGAGTACATGGGAATACAGGGGAGTACATGGGAATACAGGGGAGTACATGGGAATACAGGGGAGTACAGGGGAATACATGGAGTACCGGGGAGTACATGGGAATACATGGGAGCACATGGGAGTACAGGGGAATACAGGGGAGTACATGGGAGTACAGGGAGTACAGGGGGGTGCATGGGAATACAGGGGAGTACAGGGGAGTGGATGAGAATACAGGGGAGCACATGGGAGTACAGGGGAATACAGGGAGCACATGGGAATACAGGGGAGTACATGGGAATACATGGGAGTACATTGGAGTACATGGGAGTACAGGGGAGCACATGGGAATACAGGGGAGCACATGGGAATACAGGGGAGCACATGGGAATACAGGGGAGTACATGGGAGTACATGGGAGCACAGGGGAATACAGGGAGCACATGGGAGTACAGGGGAGTACAAGGGAGTACAGGAGAGTACAGGGGAGTACATGGGAGTACATGGGAGTACATGGGAGTACATGGAGTACAGGGGAGTACATGGGAGTACATGGGAATACAGGGGAGGACATGGGAGTACATGGGAGCACATGGGAGCACATGGGAGTACATGGAGTACATGGGAATACAGGGGAGGACATGGGAGTACATGGGAGCACATGGGAGCACATGGGAGTACATGGGAGTACATGGGAGTACATGGGAGTACATGGGAATACAGGGGAGGACATGGGAGTACATGGGAATACAGGGGAGGACATGGGAGTACATGGGAATACAGGGAGCACATGGGAATACAGGGGAGCACGGGAGCACATGGGAGTACATGGCAGTACATGGGAGTACAGGGGAGTACATGGGAGTACATGGGAGTACATGGGAGTACAGGGGAGTACATGGGAATACAGGGGAGTACATGGGAACACATGGGAGTACATGGGAGTACAGGGGAGTACACGGGAGTACACGGGAATACAGGGGAGCACATGGGAGGACATTGGAATACAGGGAGCACGTGGGAGTACATGGGAGTACAGGGGAGTACATGGGAGTACAGGGGAGTACATGAGATTACAGGGGAGTACATGGGAATACAGGGGAGCACATTAGAGTACATGGGAATACAGGGGAGTACATGGGAATACAGGGAGTACACGGGAATACATGGGAGTACATGGGAACACATGGGAGTACATGGGAGTACAGGGGAGTACACGGGAGTACACGGGAATACAGGGGAGCACATGGAGGACATTGGAATACAGGGGAGCACGTGGAGTACATGGGAGTACAGGGGAGTACATGGGAGTACAGGGGAGTACATGAGAGTACAGGGGAGTACATGGGAATACAGGGGAGCACATTAGAGTACATGGGAATACAGGGGAGTACATGGGAATACAGGGAGTACACGGGAATACATGGGAGTACATGGGAGTACATGGGAATACATGGGAGCACATGGGAGTACAGGGGAATACAGGGGAATACAGGGGAGTACATGGGAGTACAGGGGAGTACACGGGGGTGCATGGGAATACAGGGGAGTACAGGGAGTGCATGAGAATACAGGGGAGCACATGGGAGTACAGGGGAATACATGGGAGTACATGGGAGTACAGGGGAGTACATGGGAATACATGGGAGCACATGGGAGTACAGGGGAATACAGGGAGTACATGAAAGGACAGGGGAGTACAGGGGGGTGCATGGGAATACAGGGGAGTACAGGGAGTGCATGAGAATACAGGGGAGCACAGGGGAATACAGGGGAGCACATGGGAATACAGGGGAGTACAGGGGAGTACATGGGAGTACAGGAGAGTACAGGGGAGTACATGGGAGCACATGGGAATACAGGGGAGGAGATAGGAGTACAGGGGAGTACATGGGAGCACAGGGGAGCACATGGGAGTACAGGGGAATACAGGGGAGTACAGGGGAGTACAGGGGAGCACATGGGAATACAGGGGAATACAGGGGAGTGCATGGGAATACAGGGGAGCACATGGGAGTACAGGGGAGTACATGGGAGTACAGGGTAGTACATGGGAGCACAGGGGAGCACATGGGAGTACATGGGAATACAGGGGAGTACAGGGGAGCACATGGGAGTACATGGGAATACAGGGGAGTACATGGGAGTACAGGGGAGCACATGGGAGTACAGGGGAATACAGGGGAGCACATGGGAGTACAGGGGAGTACAGGGGAGCACATGGGAATACATGGGAGTACAGGGGAGTACATGGGAGTAAAGGGGAGTACATGGGAATACAGGGGAGCACATTAGAGTACATGGGAATACAGGGGAGTACATGGGAATACAGGGGAGTACACGGGAATACATGGGAGTACAGGGGAGTACATGGGAGCACAGGGGAGCACATGGGAGTACAGGGGAGCACATGGGAATACAGGGGAGTGCATGGGAATACAGGGGAGCACATGGGAATACAGTTGAATACAGGGGAGTACAGGGGAGTACAGGGTAGTACATGGGAGCACAGGGGAGTACATGGGAATACAGGGGAGTACAGGGGAGTACAGGGGAGCACATGGGAGTACATGGGAATACAGGGGAGTACATGGGAGTACAGGGGAGCACTTGGGAGTACAGGGGAATACAGGGGAGCACATGGGAGTACAGGGAGCACATGGGAATACAGGGGAGCACATGGGAATACAGGGGAGCACAGGGGAGCACATGGGAGTACAGGGGAGTACAGGGGAGTACATGGGAGTACAGGGGAGTACATGGGAATACAGGGGAGTACATGGGAACACATGGGAGTACATGGGAGCACATGGGAGTACAGGGGAGTACACGGGAGTACATGGGAGTACATGGGAATACAGGGGAGCACATGGGAGGACATTGGAATACAGGGGAGCACGTGGGAGTACATGGGAGTACATGGGAGTACAGTGGAGTACATGGGAGTACATGGGAATACAGGGGAGCACATGGGAGTACATGGGAATACAGGGGAGTACATGGGAATACAGGGGAGTACATGGGAATACAGGGGAGTACAGGGGAATACATGGGAGTACCGGGGAGTACATGGGAATACATGGGAGCACATGGGAGTACAGGGGAATACAGGGGAGTACATGGGAGTACAGGGAGTACAGGGGGGTGCATGGGAATACAGGGGAGTACAGGGGAGTGGATGAGAATACAGGGAGCACATGGGAGTACAGGGGAATACAGGGGAGCACATGGGAATACAGGGGAGTACATGGGAATACATGGGAGTACATTGGAGTACATGGGAGTACAGGGGAGCACATGGGAATACAGGGGAGCACATGGGAATACAGGGGAGCACATGGGAATACAGGGGAGTACATGGGAGTACATGGGAGTACATGGGAGCACAGGGGAATACAGGGGAGCACATGGGAGTACAAGGGAGTACAGGAGAGTACAGGGGAGTACATGGGAGTACATGGGAGTACATGGGAGTACATGGGAATACAGGGAGGATATGGGAGTACAGGGGAGTACATGGGAGCACAGGGGAGCACATGGGAGTACATGGGAATACAGGGGAGTGCATGGGAATACAGGGGAGCACATGGGAGTACAGGGGAATACAGGGGAGCACATGGGAGTACAGGGGAGTACAGGGGAGCACATGGGAATACATGGGAGCACATGGAAGCACATGGGAGTACATGGGAATACATGGAAGTACATGGGAGTACAAGGGAGCACATGGGAGTACAGGGGAGTAAATGGGAGCACACGGGAGTATAGGGTATAAGACACATTAGTATATACTACACGGGAACCTCCATAGATCGCGCGTTTTGATTGGTTCGCTATCTCGGGATAATGCCACAATATTCCGAGATCGAAAGCATTATTCCGAGATTGAGAAGCCCGAGTGCAAGTGGTTCGGATATTTTTACTTTCTAAAGGAACTATCTGATTCGAAATGCAACGGAAAAATCCTTCTCAATTAACTTATGTTGTCTCTTTAGTTTTTCAAGGTGAATCAGAGAGAGAATGTATTTCTTGAACTTCGAAAATGTGCTGTTCTTGTTTTTCAGTTCTTCGGAATCACAGAGATCGATGATTCGTTCACGGCACTTTTGAGACGAATTACATTCACAACAACATATTAATTAAGGCAATTTTGTCGAAATCATATCTACTTTGCCTAACATTTACATGTACCTGTAGGTTGGAAGGGACAGTAAATCGTAGAAGCCAGTCATTGAGTGCAGTTTAAGAGAGAATTTCAGTTAAGCTTACCGTCGACTTTTTGATTCGCTTGATCACGAGCCATCCGACATCAAACGTATTTAAAGTGGTCTCTCTTAGTTTTATGAACAAGGTCTTCCTCGTTGTCCCAGAGTTGAAGAGGATAATTTCCCAAATTTCTGTTTGAATATTCCAAACGAATCTTGAATTTCTCTGCCAGCAGGTTGAAAATTATAGTCATCCATCGGTGGTGAAATGGCGACCAAAGGCAAAGTGTTTTCAGCGAAGCAACTCTGCAGTTTCACAATCCATAATCCAAGGCACAAAATGGGAATTTATCCCTTGAATCCATCCTTGCAACCTTCTAAAAACTTAAATCGTTTATCGTAGTCGGTATTAAGGTTTTAAAACAAGTGTTTTCTAGCGTTTTTGCTTCTCTAAAACAGCAGCAAGTTTCCACCATGTGTTCAGTAGCCGAATGCTTGTAGTGAAGTCTGACGTAATGTCACGTGCGTGACAAACGTCACGCATACAGAAAGAGGCTAAACAATGTCGGCAAATGCCACATTTAGTGTCGTTCGGATATTTTTTGGAGTGTTCCCGTGTAGTATATACTAAAACAATTATTCTCCTCAGGCTCAGTGAATAGTGGCGAATAGTCCCCTCGACCTCCGGTCTCGGGGACTATTCGCCACTATTCACTTCGCCTTCGGCGAATAATTGTTAAGTATAAGACACACGATATGGGAAACACAGTATAGGACACACTATATTAAGGTTAGATGAAGTAGCAACCACAGAGCGGAAACATGACCTGCTAAAGTCACTTAAAATAGTAAGCTCGGGTTAGCTCATATAAGCTTGCATTTTTGCATAGAGACTCCTTATGTGATGAAAAAAAAAAATATCAAAAATGTATTTTTACAAATGCCCTCTTTTAACAAACGTAATTCCATTGTTATGTACTTCACGGGAACACTCCAAAAAACATCAGAATGACACAGCCTCGTCCCCAGGGTCTTGTGGGTAATTTTCAA
The DNA here is from genome assembly GCA_033964015.1 of Scolanthus callimorphus. Classification (NCBI taxonomy): domain Eukaryota; kingdom Metazoa; phylum Cnidaria; class Anthozoa; order Actiniaria; family Edwardsiidae; genus Scolanthus; species Scolanthus callimorphus. The sequence goes on from CM066922.1 coordinate 16,589,210, forward strand.
GATGGCGGTTGGTCGAGCACAAGACCCTGGGGAGGCTGAGTCACATGACCACTGTTTGAGGACTTCGGAACGAGGTTGTCCTTTTGATTCGAAAGGGTCATCTGTCTCAGCCTCCCCCAGGTTCTTTTCCGAGTCAACCGCCATTTTGAAAAATGACCAGTAAAACACAGTAAAACACACGAGTGTTTTACTGGTAAATACGCCACTTGTAGATCTCATACGAAGCTACATCCGGGACCTGAGTGACATATTTTCCATATCTCACTAGTGAGGTTATTCGGCCAAAACAAAGTGCTTGGAAATCAATTTGGAATATTTTTTCTGGTTTGTCTATACAATAAAAAGAAAATTACACAGTGACTTGAGGATATGAGTTTTATTTTCGAGTGTCAAAATCAAATTTTTACTCAAACGCTGTGCTCATTCGTAAAATATGTTCTTGCCACTCGAAAATGAAACTCATATCTTCGCGCCACCATTAATATCCTCTATATATTGTCCGTCAGAAGTGATAACTGTCCTCAGAGAAATGCAGAAACTGACATTTTTCGTTTAAGAAATAATGGAAAACAGGCAACCAAGGATTTTTGTCTATGAATGTTGATGAAATATGGAAATTGGTGGCTGAGGCGACACCGGAAAACACAAAAAAGTCAACTAAAATATGCTGTGAACCTTATCAATGGAAACAAAGTTGTATTTCAGTGAAGTCGCTGGGATATAAAATAAATGGCTTGCTGCAATATTGGCACTAATGTCCGCAGATGATAAATGGTCCTCAAAATTTCTTGGCTAACTGTTCATTTTTCGTACCATTTCTCATCCTTGGACATTATCTGCTGATATAAGAGCTGCCGGAAGGGGTTTATTTAGTAAATAATCGGGCAAGTTTGGTTTGATTCTGCAAAATATGAAGCGAGTTTGGTCAAGCTGTGGCTCATATTTGGCTCATATAACATTTTGCAGACCTGCCAACCTCTCGGTAGTCAAAACCTGGAGACCATAAAAATCTGGCCATAAAAAATCTGGAGATTGGGGTCAAAACCTGGAGATCAGCCAAACGGCTGTACAAACCAATAAAACAATTTCTTATTAAAAAAAGTCAAATAGCCAATAAAGGACTTTGTTTATTTGTGTTCCTTATTTTATTGTTTTGTTGCCTTCTTTGCTCTTATAATTCAAATCGGTTTTAGCTGTTTTTACAGCTAGTTTCATTTTGGATTGCACAAATCATGGCTCAAATCATTTATTTTTTTCTCTAATGAAACAACGTTTCAAAAAACCTGAGATTTTCAAGGCAAACCATGAAATCATGGCTCAAACCCTGAGTCTCATGGTGAAACAGTGAGAGTTGGGAGGTCTGTTTTTGTTTTCATACAGCAAAGTATGACCTTATGACCCTTTGTAAAGTATGACCATACCAGTAATTGGTTCTAATCTCTATGATTTTCACATTGAAGACAAATAAATAAACTAATTATTATTTTTTTCATACAACAGAATGTGGGACAGATTCAGGCCCATCTTGCAACCACATCGAAGAAGAAAACAGTGCTCACCAAGAATATGACAACCAGGTAAAGAAACTTGAGTTTCAGAAAAGGATTGGAAGCTAAATAATATGTAGTCTGCTGGCATCCATAGTTTATGGTGACTACATAGAAACATGCTGAAATCATGGTAATCTTTTCTCTTTTAAAATGTGCAGCATATCAAGTGTCATTTCCATGTTTAAATGTCAGTCATGCTTAAGGCATTAACAGAAAGCTGAGGCTTGGTATGCTGTAGCTCTTTTGACATGAAAGGCTTATCAAATATTTTTTTGCAAATACAACAGTAATGTCATGATCCGGCCATTAGTTTGTACCAAGCCTTGTTTTCATGTCCATTGTGCAGAAGGCGTATTTGATGTGTTACTTGCTTTCAGGATGAGTCATCTGATAGCTGCTGCACCAGCAGTGATGAAGAAGCAGAAGAATGGCACGGGACTGCTGCAAATAATTTGCTGCAGGACATGGATGTAGCACTGAACACACCCCTTGCACCTGGTCAGTGTGGTACCACCATGAGCCATCAGAAAGCCCTCATCACTTGGCTGCTCTACTTCCTGTTGGTCTGGCAGACTGCGTGTCACTTGAGTGACAATGGCCTTGAATGGCTGCTTCGCTTCATGGCAAGCTTCCTAAATGTGATTGGCCTACAATCCAGTTATGTTGCAGGGATAGCTAGTATTTTCCCTGGGACATTGTATATCATGAGGAAGTACCTTGGTCTGGATAGAGATGACTTCGAGCGGTATGTGGTCTGTGGTAAATGCACTAAGCTCTATAAGCCAGAACAGTCCACTGCTATGGTAAATGGTTACCAGGTAGGTGTGAGGTGCACTAACATGGTTCGACACAGATTCCAGACGCGGGAGTGTGGACACCAACTTGTTAAAGAGGTGCTGCTATCAAATAATCGAAGGGTCTTTTACCCATTGAAGGTATATTGCTACAATGGTGTCCTCAATACACTGGAACGTTTTGTAAAGCGCAAAGGATTTACAGATAAATGTGAACTGTGGAGAGATAGGACTATAAGCAATGGCGAATATGGGGATGTCTATGATGGTCAAGTCTGGAAAGATTTCATGGATTATAGAAGCCAACCATTTCTTCAGAATCCCAGGAACTATGGTTTCATGCTCAATTGTGACTGGTTCCAACCTTACAAGAGAAGATCAGACTTTTCAGTCGGAGTCATATACATGGTTGTCATGAACTTGCCTAGAGAGGAGAGATTCAAGAAAGAGAATGTGTTCCTTGTAGGTATTATCCCAGCTCTCTCAAAGGAACCTGCCTCAATCAATCAATTTCTTGTTCCTTTAGTGGATGAGCTTCGAGCTCTTTGGATTGGTATTCGGTTGTTGACCAACTCATCTCCAATGTTTCCTCTGAAATTTCGAGCAGCGTTGTTGTGTACTTCTTCAGACATTCCAGCAGCAAGAAAGCTTTGTGGATTTATGGGCCATTCGGCCAAACTGGGATGTAACAAGTGTTTTAAATCATTCCCCACAGGATTTATGGAGAAAACAGATTATTCTGGTTTTGACAGGGAGAATTGGGTCTTACGAACAGACAGAGAACAACGTAGAAGAGTGGCTAGGTGTCTCGGGCGCAAAGTAAGTCCGCAAGGAAAAAACTTGAGTGAACTGGGTGTGCGATACACAACCCTCTTGGAGCTGGAGTATTATGATGCGATTCGTTTCTGTGTTATCGATCCAATGCATAACCTGTTTTTAGGTACGGCTAAATCGATGTTCAAATTATGGATTGACAGGGGGACACTTTCACCAAAAGCTTTATGCGAATTGGATGTCCGTATATCGTCCATGAATGTGATGACCGATGTTGGGCGGATTCCTTCAAAAATATCGTCCAACTATGGTTCGTTCACGGCAAGCGAGTGGAAGAATTGGACAATGCTCTATTCGGTTTTCTGTTTGAAGGGGATTCTACCTGAGAGGGAACTGAAGTGCTGGCAGTCGTTTGTGTTAGCCTGCAGGACATTGGTAAAGCCATTTATCACTGCAGACGATGTGCGAAAAGGAGATCATCTACTCATGAAGTTTTGCCGACAGTTTGAAGGGCTATATGGAGATTTGGCTGTCAAGCCAAATATGCATCTGCATGGACATCTCAGGGAGTGCATCTTGGATTACGGACCTCTTTATGGATTTTGGGCTTTTAGTTTTGAGCGCTATAATGGTCTTCTTGGAAGCTACACAACAAACAACAAGAACCCTGAACTTCAGATTATGCGAAAATTTACTGTGTGCTCATTTGCGGGAAACTTCTCACCCCCAGAACAGTTTGCTGAACACTTCGGAGATTTTGTTCCCCAGCTTGACGAAGAGCAGTGTAGTGCCGACAGTTCGCGGGGTCAGTACCATGCAGCAACTAGCCCAATTGCTAATGTTCAGTGGGATGATCTTAGCATGGTGACTCTCCCTGATAGATTCAAAAGAGCGGCCTTTGACAGAGAAGACTTGAATGTGTTAAAGGGAGTTTATCAGGTCCTGTATCCCACCTTGGATTTGTCTGAATGTGTGCTTGGACAGGTCATAAAGAAGTATGCATCCATTGATGTTGGCATGGTTACCTACGGTTCTCAGATGTCATGTCGTAATCTCTTGTCTGCCCGGGTCAGAGCAGCCTGGGCATCGTCTGGTGGGGACATAACCACTAACCTGGACTTGAGGCCAGGGTTTGTCCATTCCTATTTCACTCACGAGATTAAAGTGAACTCTTCCTGGAAAAGACATGTATTTGCCATTATGACCTGGTATAAGGAACATCCTAACAAAGACTACTATGGGAGTCCTGTTGAAGTTTGGAAAGAAAAAGAGTTCATCTCTGGGGGCTGCTCAACTTTCATGCCGGTGCAGAGAATATTAGGGAAATTTGCTGCCGGATCTGTGAAAGTGTCAGACATGATAGTTTAGTTGTTTGTCCCGTGCCCACTAAGGTGTTTGCATAAGTCAATAAGAAATAATTGGTGGACCTTTTGCTATCTAAATTTCTGTTTTTCTCTTTTATCAGATTGATATGAGATACATAGTTTACACAAGGCTGTCTTAATGAGGAAGAAAAAAATGATCATAATTCTATTTAACAGTTCATATAGCCAGTAGATACAGTAGATTTTATTGGAGATCTTGGCTATATAAAATATGAATTTAGAACCATTTTCAGAATCTTGACTTATCTTAACTTATTAATTGTAACTTAACCTAAACATGTGTGCATTACCCAGCAAGAGTTGAGTAATCTGGGGTTGTTTGTATGGTAGGCAATAAAGAATGGGAGGCGTGAGATCCCATATGTCTTGTTTACTCTAATAAATTTAGTATGAAATGAAAACATTCTATGTAAGAAAAATAACCAGAATAAAACGGTTTTAGGGGCAATCCACTAAGTCTCGGTGCTTACATGGGTTATGTCTGATTGCCTTTTGAACTATTCAATTGCATCCATGATGAGCTTTTCACGAAAAGTACTGATAAAATGTAGAGTTCCATCAGTGGAAAGGATAGACCTCTCTGAGAAGGGCAAATGTATTTTACCCGGATTATGCTTATTGTGTGTGTATGCTAAAATTTACCAAACAATAACAAATATACTTTGCCTTTTCATAGGTGGCAAGAATGTTAAGGGACTTCAGTCCTGTAAAGGTTGCGTCCGTAAATACACGGAAATAAATTTACCTATACGCATATTTACGTGTTGTGTAAAGAAGTACTATGTTTACGCAACTTTACGATTGCGTAAAGATTTCAAAAACTGGATTATAATTATTTTTGTTTAGGTGCTACAATATACCAAATAATAAGAAATATAATTTGACTTTGCCACAACGCATAGTACGCAGGCAATAAAAGTGTCAAGATTAATAAGTGGTATGTTGGATAGGCACTTGGTCTTGAGAAAAAATGAGAAGAATATGTACTGTGCCACTCTGTCCTCATCACGTTTTGACAGCCTTTTTTGCACCGAATGAGAGTGTTGGATTAACCTGAAATTATATTAAAATTCGATTTTAAGGATCAGTTAAATGTTCTTAAACATACTATTAGATTTTAGTACACTTAAGTACTTATAAAATTACCTTAAATTGACTACTTACTTTAATGCCTTTAAGATGTTTCCGAAAGGCACTGAAATTTAGTACTAACTTTAAGGCCCACCTTAAAGTTACATATATACAGTACTGAATTTCGGGCTAGTTTAAGGGAGCACTTAAATACACTTAAATTGGCATTTTTGCCCAGTGCCCGAGAGTTTTGAGTCAAAAGTTTTCAATTTTTGCACTTTTTTGCACGCCCTTCTGACGTATCGCAACGGATCTAGTTTGGGAGAGTGCGCGCGCTGGTTTTGGAGACAAAATTTGCAGTGAATGACTTAGATCATATTAATAAGACAATAAGACAGCTCGTGAAATTACAAACAGTTTAGACATATCACTCGTGGTATTTATGCCAAATATCACTACAAACCATGATATTACCTATACAAATCATACAAATAGCGAAAAACTGAGCTGCACCATAGTAATTGTAAGATAAGATTTTCTTCTAGGAAATTGTTCAGCGCTCAACTTGCTCGACACATTTGCAAATTGATTGAGCAGGTTTACAATCATTACTGCAATCTTGTTCAGTAATGTTGCAATGTTGTGAGGAGACGAACATCCGGTTTGACTGTAATGGACTAAACAACGAAAACCATGATCGTGAAGTAGGGTTTGAATACGCGATCATATGTTGATTTCCATATAACAAATGTCCGAGGTTGGACAAATATGTTAACAAAGCCGTTTTGTCATAAATCTGTTTGTTAGTGATCCAATAGTTCACACATAAAACCCCACCCGTTTCTGACCATGGCAACCTGTTATTTTTTAATGAAAAATCCAAATTTTTAATGAAAAATCCAAGATGGCCGCCAATCCAAGATATCCGCCGTTGCACTAATAGACGTAACTTTCTAACTACTTCACAATTAAACACATATGAGGTGTCAAATAGTTACCTTTTACATATTTTCAATAGGTTTTCGATAAGATGGTCCAAAGGACGTGCCATTATTGACCGGGAGGGGGGTCCCCTTTTTTTCAAATAAGGCCAGGGGGGATCTCAAAATTTAGGAACTGGAAAAGGGGGATGTCAAGTTTTTTTCATGACATGAAGGGGGGATGCATATTTTGTTGAGATATATATTTGAGACGAGGTGCAGCTTGATAGTAAATGAAGGATGGGCTCAATTGTTGAACACCGAGTTTAAACCTCCTGAAGAAATATCACTTGCACTACTATTCTCGTGTATTTACACTCTTTCAACTGATATGTTGAAAAAGCTGCGCGCGAAAAAGAATGATAAACTTAAAAAATCGTAAAAAGGCCTTCTTGTTTTAGCGGAGCTCCTTGCGGCGGCCGAAGGCCGCCGCAAAGCGGAGCACCATACCTAAGAAAACAGCGTCAAAAACTGAAAATATAGTATTGGGTACCCTGTGTGAATTTATTGAGTAACCTGTGGAAATTGCTAGGGGTCGATCCGATTTTTGGACGTCTCAAGCCCCGGATGTGTACGAGTTCGTGAAGCCTGACGTCACAATAGCCCTATTGTGACGTCAAGCATGCTCAACTAACTGGGGGAGGGTCGCGTTGTCAGGAGGGAGGAGGGAGTGCTCAACTAACGGGGGAGGGGCGCGTTGTCAGGGGGGATGCTGATGCTCACGTGAAAGGTAAAATCGCAGGCACAAATACCAGCATGTTTTGGCAACATCCAAAAAAGACTACAGGGCTGCTAGCGGCTGAAAAAACGACATACAATAATTACTCAAAGGAGAAATGCCCGAAAAGAAGCCATGGAATCCAAACATTTGGTAGAGTGGGGAATAATAATCAAGTTGGAGTATTTTCTTTGCCGGCTTGCTCCTGAAATTCTTCCAGTCGGAGTTTCAAGGCCGAGAAATGACAGCTAACTGCAGAACCGTGCTATCACGCATTACGCCTCAAAGGATAAAAATACGAAGAGGAAGCCATAGAATACAAACATTGGGTCGAGGGATGAGGAAGGAATCGAGGAATGATAAATTTGGTTAAAATTATCTCTAGTAGAAGAGCAGAAAGCAGAAAGAAATGGAAGCACCAGAGACTCTCAGAGAGACCTAGACGGAAATTGCGCCCGGGAAGAAGGGTGAAGAAGCGGGGCAAGATCAGAGCAGAAAGTAAACCACCAAAGAGAGGCATCCTGTTTTTTTCCATCATATCTTTTTGAGACTACTCGATAGTCGAGGATTAATAATGGTAATTGAACTGAGTGGAGTGCAATTTGGTCTGAAATCATACGCGTGATTTCAAAATCAAACGAGCGCGCGTAGCGAGAGTTTGATTTGAAATCACAAGTATGATTTCAGACCAAAATTGCACGACACGAAGTTCAATTACCACTTTATTATATCCATTTTGAAATCACATTCTAGGCCCAGAGGATTCTATCATTTTATTTTTTTGAAACCGGAAATGCCTCACAAAACCATTGTATGCAAACGAACTCATTACTTAACTTATATGCAGAAATTGTCATGTGACAAACAAAACGATTTCGATTACTCATAACCTGCAAAGTTCATTCAGAGTTGAGATCACTTATGTTTAAAATTACACCATACACAATTCAACAAAGTAATTTTCATTGTCTGACAAAAGGAAGGAATGCTCGTCGCTTTTATTGCGGCCTTGGAGATGGAGTGGAGTTGGAGACGTAGAAATATTGAAATATTGAAGTTTTGCGATGGAACTGTGACTTTGCTGGGCGAATGACTTGCGATGGCATAAAATCAAAACTTGGCTGCAAGTTATGCTTGGAAGCCATGAGCTGTATTGCTAAATTTCATCACTTGCTGCATCTGGCTGTGGTTGGTAGTGTTATTTATGTTTGAAGAGAGTGGAGTTTGACAGACGAGCGGAGGTGATATTCAAGATGGCGGCATCGTTTCACTATCAGCTGTGAATTTGCGACAAATCAGCTTTGTGTTAACCGGGAAGCTTTGTGTTAACCGGGAAGTGTTATTGATCACTTTAGACTTCAGCTCTTCTACCACATTGTCTACCGGAAAGCATGTAAAATCATCATCTTTTGATTTTGTGGAATTTGCTGTTGTTTGTTTTTCGGTGGACTCGGATTCCTGGACTCGGCCTCGGGACCGGAATTTTGCACCAGACGTGCTGGATTATTCGCTTGAAAATCCTCCATATTGTCGTGAAACTGATATCATACTCTGGAAAAACGACAGATAAAAAGGTACTGTAAATATTTAAAGTTTTATCCATAGTTTTGTCTTTGTTTCTTGTTTTTCTTTTCAAGCAGAAGAAGAAAGTGGGGAATTTCCCCAAAAAATTGCAGGAAGATGGTTTCCTGCCATTATTTTCCTGTAATCTGATTGGTCACTGCCTTTTAACCCTGAAATCTGATTGGCTGATTGATTTTTGTGCTTCATTTTGATTGGCTGAGAAAAAGATGCGATTTGGACTCAAAAGGATGCGATTTGGGAATAAATCGCACTGTTGTAAGCTAATCAGATTGCAGGGATTGACAGTGATTTCAAAATGGATATAATAAACATGGAAACGGTTTCGTTTGTTCCCCTATTTTCGGCTCTCCTCGACAGCTGATGGACTTAGTGTCAGGACTATAGCTGGATTCACAGGAACTGAAAAGGTTTGTCACGAGTTACAGTACAACAACAATGGTGCCCAAATCGAGCACGGGAGTTTTCGTGTTTTGCCGTGTTTTTTGGGTTCTTCAGCTCCCTAAAGACATTGAAGAGCTTTGAAAGTCACGGATATAATGGGTGCGGTGTGGATTGGAAACTCACTGTTCGCTGGAGTTGGACAAACATTCAGTATGAAGTGGATTAAACTGCAAGCTCTTTGGTAAGAATGTTTTTTTTATTTTTTATGAGAAATATTTTCTCTGACTAGACGAGATCTCCTCAGGAAATTTGATTCCTCGGTCGTACGATTTAGAAAAGATGATCATAGACTTTCAACTGTGTTTTGGCCATTCATTGATTTATAGAATTGATTACTTTATTCTATCTATTGATAGCTATCTATTATAAGATATTTCTTGAAAACTTTCGACCTGTGTTTCAATTTGTTTGGATTCTTCGTGAGTAATGCACTAGTCAATTGAAACCCCCACCCCTAGGGACTCGGGGAAGGGTGGGGTTATCGTGGGGGTTTAAAGCATTTTAAAACAAGAGTCTGTTCCGAGGGGGTGGTGGATTTGACTGGTTTTGATTCTGGAATCTGTCCCCACCCCCCGGGGAATGTTTATTTGCTTTCAAATAAATTATTTCGGTCAATCTCTCACTTTGATTTTGGCCATGAAAATCTACATGTTCTACGATGCAATTCATTGAAATCATTCGATTTTAATGCATTTTTCTGTACTTGCATCCCTTGTTTCATATAGGACACCACACTAGCTGAGGCCCACTCCCCTTTGACGATCATAGAAAGGTGTGTTCTTTCTTTGATGCTTGCAAGTAAAAGGTGATTTCGGAGGCCCCAAGGGTAGGGGCATTTCACAGGAATTTCCTCCCGATGGAGTGGGGACTGAAACAGCTTTTGTTCAGGGGTAAACTCGAATCCCCAACCCTTCCCTGAGTCCCTAGGGGTGGGGGCTTCAATTAACTAGTGCATAACCGGTTTGTCCCCAGCCAAATATAAGTTAAATGTTATGCATCAATAATATTTTCCTTGCTCAAAGGAAAGTCAGTAGAGTGCACAGAACGTTTTCCCATTTCTGTTGGATCAGAATAAAGAGAGCCTCTGTTATATGTTTCTGCTGTAGTTTCATTGTTTTCACCTCTTCCTAAAACCCAATAGAAGTATCTTGATCCAAGTTTTTCAAACTTTTCTCAGGGGGAGCATGCCCCCTCAAACAGAAATTATTTTGTTTTTCTGTCTTATTTCTATTTTCTCTCTTCCCCCCCCCCCCCCATATTTTTTCAGTATTTTAAGTGCAATTAGGTGAAATTCAAGAACTTTTTTTTTCCTTTTCTGGACATCTTGTAAACCTGAAACTTCATGAATTTCAGACCCTTCTACAAAATTGCTCCACCCATAATATGGAGTTATGTATTTGGAACACTTTGGACTTTGCGGCCTTCTGCTTAACACCTGTATGGCCAGGAGTAGTGTCTGGTCCAATATCTTTTGAAGGGTCTGCACGCAAGTATAGTAACTTGTGTTATTTCCATTATGAAATCTAGTAGCAACCTGTTTCAATATACAGCTGAGGGTTTTTATAGAATTGGGTCAACATAGAGTTTCATTGTAGTACTCCAGGGTGGAGAACTTTGACATTATATTTCTCTGTTTTTTCATTTTGTTGTTCATGGCATACATTTAGTTTCAAAAATAGACCAAAATCAAGGAAGTGATTCTAAGTGTTTCAGCAACTGGATTTTTGGCCACTTTGCAAAAATTGCCCAGAATCCTGGTAAAATGTCTCATATTAATTTCTCTGGTGTATCTATCAATAATATTGTCTTGTGAATATATACTACTTACTATTCTGTCAGATAATGCAGTTTTTTCCACTGAGGAATAAATTTGTCCTCAATAAATCATGAAAGTTATTCTGTCCCCTGGTTATTGTGTCCCCCAGCTGACCCCCAGCCAGTAATCCTCGTTGAGAGGGGTAGACTGTATTGGAAAAAGTAAAAAAGTAAAGTCCCCCCCTGCCCAGAAGGGTGTTGAAAAGTGACCCCCACCCCTATGGAATTTCTAAAAAAAATTACAGTATTTGTATGGAAAAGAGCAGGGAGCATGCTAATTCTGACTGTAAGCTGTGGGACATGTGCCAAGCAATAAAATAAATCAAGCCAATCAAGCAATCAAATTTATTTGAAAATTTAGTCATTACAAAATTTGAAACTGCAAACTTTTTTAGGGTTGAAAAGATTACCAAATATTTTAGGGGGATATTTTTCGGATATTTTGCAGGGATACAGCTGAGGCACCAAATGAGGCAAGATATGGGATAAGGGGATATTTTGGTCCCCAGACTTGCCTCTATACAATCCCTCTGTGTTGAAATCAAACAATTCACTTGTGACCGAGACAACTCTGGGCTGAGAGATATGGTATTTGTGTAGGGACAGCATAAAACTGTCTATCTCAGGGGTCATATGAGTCAAGAAATAGGACAGGGCAATTCTTGTTAGGGGCTGATGTAAGGCCTAACAGCCCCAAACAGCACAGGGCTGCTGTTAGGGACAAACAGCTGGGAGGAAGCATTCCTTACTCCCACGTCTAAAAGGCGGGGTACATATTATGATCAACACCTACAGCCCTAACAGCCCTTACAGCCCTTACAGCCCTGGCTGGCCTGACAACCCTAACAGCCAACAAACCTAACAGCCCTAACAAACCTAACAGTCCTAAACAGCAGAGAGGAAGCATTCCTAAAAGGCAGGGCACATATTATGATCAACACCTAGACTGTTAGAGCTGATAGGACTGTTAGAGCTGTTAAGACTGTTAGGGCTGTTAGGTCTGTAAGTGGTGTTCAGGGGCGTAGCCAGGTGGGGGTTCCAGGGGTTCCGGAACCCCCCCCTCTCCCGCAGCGGAACCCCCTCGCCTCTGTTCTGGACCGACTTACTACTAAAATTGTAAATATTTAATAGACAACAAATAAAAGCTCCAATAAAATGTAGCAAATTTCTTCAAACGCTAGTTTTTCCCCGATATCAATATTTTTGGCTGGGTTTCCTGTGGCGAGAACCCAAAAACATGTCTGATCTATGGAGTTTTTTATTTTTTGAATTTTGGAACCCCCCTCTCATAAGTGCTGGCTACGCCCCTGGTGTTAGGGTTGTTAGTAGGTGTTAATCATAATGTGTGTGGAAGTAAGGAATGTTTTCTCAATACTGTTTGGGCTGTTAGGTCTGTTAGGCCCAACAACAGCCCTAACAAGAATTTCCCTGTCCTATTCCTTGACAGGTCAGGGGTTGGGCCAACTTTCTTGATAGTGCGTGCCGCATGTGTTAGCCACAACACCAAGATAACTTGCATTTTTTTTCTCATGTGAAACAGGTGCCAGTTTTGTCCCTACCCCAAAGTTGTCTCAGGGTCTTCTCCATCGTTTTTCAAAATGGTGGTTGACTCGGGAGAAAACCCTGGGGGAGGCTGAGTCACATGACCATTTCACAACAAAGGACAACCTCGTTCCCATGTTTTCAAACAGTGGTCATGTGACTCAGCCTCCCCAGGGTCCTCTACTCGACCAACCGCCATCTTGAAAATTACCCACAAGACCCTGGGGACGAGGTTGATATCTCACCTCATGTGAACTACGGGTGTCTACATTTTTATTAGTTGAGTTGTCCTCGTGCTTTTTGTGTTTTGTAAAAGGCACAAAGGCAATAATATTAGTCTAAATATAATAAATGTATTTTTGATACTACAATTAACTACTACCATCTTTTATTCCTTATAATAGTTGGAAGCTCCGCTTTTAGGCAGTGCCTAAATCTATATATTACAACCATTCCTCGAGGTGCTCTTCAGTGACTTTTGTCGGCCAGTACTCGTATTTTTAAAATCTTCTGTAATCTAAAAATAGCATCATCTACTCCCGTGCGTCGGGCATTCCCGAATGCCGTATGCAGCCTCTTGGTAATAAGCTCTTGACCTTGTGGAATTGGCTTCACAGGTTCACGGTGGGAATTACGTTGAAAAATCACTTCGATCCCTTTCTGGTTCTGGACGCTTTTTTCTTAGGTTAGTGCTCCGCTCTGCGGCCGAGTAGCTCCGCTATAATATGACCTCAGTCATTCTTGCATTTTGATTGGTTGAGAAGTGTGATTTTAGCGTAACTTTGTGATTATCCCCTAATATCCCCTAATACCGAGCGAAATTGGAAATATGTGGCACACGATGAAAAATCGAAATCCTTCATATTTGGTCCAAAGATAGCCTAATATACCAAAAGAAATGTGATGGGATTTTGTTCTTCAGTTATTAATTTTAACTCCTGAAAATTACGATTTTCTGACAGCACCCCGCGAATGGACAAAACGCACAATTTTCAGCCGAAATACCTAAACTTACAGACACTGTCATATCCACTTCGCGCCAGCCCCAAACCCGAAAATCGGTTCAGAAATGTCTTTTGTATGTCCTAAGAAGTAATTTAAGGCTTAATATTATCTTTTGCGTTCGATAATTTTGGCACGGGAAGCCGCTAAAACTGATCAAAATTTTGCTCGCTAGAAATCGGCTATCTGGCGGTCATTTTCAGGAGGGAATATCCAGTTCCGGTAGTGTCCCAAGTCAATCCAAAAAATTTTTTCTCATAAGTAGATATATAACTTCATTATTTAACCACGGTAGCTACATTCAGTTAATAAAAAGGTTAAGATCAAAGGCACCGAGTGCCTCGGTGAAATCGTGGATACTGTTTATCCAAGTTTTGAATTTTTGGTCCTCTTCCCTTCCCGAGATATCAATTTTCTAGTTGTGATGACGTCATCGATGATGTTACACCACGTGACCTTGGTGCTGGACCCCCATTGTCACGAAGACCATTTTACCCAACTCTTGTAACCTAGCAATATTCCCTTGTTGAAATATTTTTTCTAGTTTTGATGACGTCATCGATGACATGATGTCATGTGACTTGGTGCTGGACGCCCGTTGTCACTCAGATAACTTTGTCTAAGTTTGGTGACCTAGCGATGTTCCGTTCTCGAGATGTTTTTTTCTAGTTTTGATGACGTTATCGATACATAATGTCATGTGACTTTGTTGCTGGACCCCCCTTGTCACTCGATAACTTTGTCCAAGTTTGGTCACCTAGCGATGTTTTGTTCTAGAGATATTATTTTTTCTAGTTTTGATACGTCATGAGCTAACGCGTATCCACGATTTAAAAACTGTTTTTCAAGTAGGCCGTGCACTATACTAATGTAACAATAATCTATTAAAATGCTAATCTACTTTTACTATATATTTACAAGTCTTAATTTGAATAACCTCTAGCCCTAGAAAATTAGCTTACCCCGTAGTACCTTGCTACAGTATCCCCAAACAGTCGAGCAGTAATCAAAGTGGGGAAGTACTATGGAGGTATAAATGGCAACAAGTGTGCTACAGTTAGGATAAATCGGCTCACTCGTCTTATCACTTTTAAGTTCTCGCGTCGCAATTTATGTTATGATAATTAACAACTATCCCCCTCGGTATATATCCACCGCTAGGCACCGACCCTGAGGGGGATAGTTGTTTTAGTATATACCAAATCAGTAGAATGAAATACGGTGATTAAAAGGTTCAAAACGTAGTATCGCGCGCGAAACGAGCTGCCATTTTGAGAGTTTTCTCAAAAGAGTAAATAGTTAGCACTTATTCTATTTCAATTGAGGTGGATAGTGGCAGAATATTTACCGAGAGCCGCAGGCTCGAGGTAAATATTCCTAAAGCCACTATCCACCGAAATTGAAATAGAATAAGTGTTTTAGTATATACCAGCAAGGCAACCTGCCGAATTTTTCAGTCGGAAAACAATAAGAAAAGTTGTGTTAGCGTTTTAAAACTGCGTGCGTGACAAAACTCACGCAAACTTTTTTGGTCGATTTTGACAGCTCTAGAAAGTTTGCAAGCATTTACTTCGAAAAGCTGCAGAAAAAAGTGGACAATTCAAGGGATTTTCAACAAATTTGGACATGTAGCGAGCAATATATTGCATCATTTCAATTCAAGAAGGAATATAGCTGCAAATTGGAGAGCATTTGTAAGCAATTCGCCAAAAGTTTCCGAGATGAAAATTATTTGTCGGCAGCCACTCGTTGCACAAGTAATTCTTAGTTTGCTGGAAAAATGGAGTGAGCAAACACCGTAAACACTGGATATTTGAGGGAAAAACGATTTAGCAGGATAAAACAACTACACGAAACCTTATGAAAAGGCTTTATGGGGTTATCATCAGGCAAGAAGAAGGATAACTAACTACTAACAGAAGTTTCCTTTGTGGCGGACAGTTCGCTCGCAAAAAAAACTACAAGAAAGCTGCCGATCAGTCGTTGCAAGACACAAACCATTCTCAGGTACTTTGAAAATTAGCTCTTTCGACTGTATTTTCTCGACATATTGTAGATTATAATTTTGATTTTTGTCAAATAAATAAAATAAGGGAAAGTACATGCCGAAAAAGAATTTTCATTCATGCTTTGCCAGCTAAAGTTTTTCAACTCGGGTTTCACAGTGCAAGCGTGTTTTTCACAAACAATGCTCAGACGATTTGTGAGACATATTAAATCCAGAGAGACCGATTTTGAGACAAAGAAATCTAATTTGTTGCTTCTTTAGTTTTGTTGACTGACATTTCTTCGCCTCTACATGAAATTTGCTTGCCAACACAATATCTACTGTTTCGGAGGTAAATAATGTCTCAGATTCCGAGACTCTAAACCAATCAAATTGGTCGTTCTTAGGAGGTTGCCGAGCTGGTATATACTAATGCTGGATATCTACTAGTTAAGGAACCAATCAGAGCGCGCGAAAATGACTATTCTCTGATTTGGTATATACTAATCAGCTATATTATATCATTTTAAAGCTAAAAACTAGCGATTTGTTGCACAATTTCATATTTTGTCGGATTTAAGTCTCGGAGAAATGAACTGCAAAACCGTGTCAGGGATTTTCGATATTTTGCATATTTACGAAAATATGAGGTCGCGAAGTTGAAAGTCTCATTTTTTACAGTTTGTGGCCGGAATAATTAACATAATATCTTTAAAAAAATAAAAATTCCTCACACGGTTTTTAGTTGTTATCATTTTCTAACGACACAGAACATTTGACGCCGATATATTAAATTGTGCGGGGATAGGAGCTTCGTGAAGGTGAAAATTTGACTTAAAATTAAAGTGCTAGAAAAACCGTGTAAAGTTAATTAATTTACAGAAAATGAGTGGCGGCCAATACAAAAGAATGGTGAATTGAGGCCTAGGAGAACAGTTCGCGCGTCACTTGAGGGTTTAGAAATATACTTTAGGACTGTGTGAAATGAATTTCGGGAAAAAGCCATATTATGGATTTTTTACATTTTTACCTTTCACGAGACCTTAAGGAACATGATATCTTTTTGATAATTTTGTCAATATGCAGGTTCCATTGAAGCCTCTCATCTATGATAACTCCAAGGGAGTTTTTAGTGGTTACTCTCATTAATGATCGAGCCAGACAGAGCAATAACTGGGTCGATCTCTAATGTCACCACCATGTATTCCGTTTTAGCTGCATTAATGTGTAGGCATTTGGCTCTAAGCCACTAATTTATACGGATAAGTTCCCGTGTAGTCTTGTTTCAATCTCGCGTGAGTTAGAACCAGTTACTGTAATGTTTGTGTTGTCAGCATACATGTTTGGGGAAGCCTCTGAGAGACAACGTGGAAAGTCGTTGATATTGATAATAAAGAGAAGTGGCCCAACTACCGAGCCTGGGGCACTCCATGTGTAATAGGTTTTTCAGATGAGGCTACCCCATTGACACAACAATGCTGACGGCGATCTGAGAGATATGATTTGAACCACTTTAGAACAGACCCCTTGACCCCAAAGAGAGAAAGTTTCCGGATTAAGATATCATGGCCGACTGTGTCGAATGCCTTTTCGAGATCAACAAACAGAATACCATTTAATAGGCCTTCGTCCATATTAGTCAGCCAAAGGTCAGTTGCTTTTAGCAGTGCCGTTAGTGTAGAGTGGCCGGAAACCAGACTGTTGTTTATCATGAGATAATTATAGAATTGGTCAAAAATGATTCTTTCGAAAACTCTTCCAACAATAGGTAGTATGGAAATTAGGCTGTAATTGGACGGATTGGAATGCAGATCAGCCTTGAAAATAGGCGTCACCCGAGCCGATTTCCAACCCTTTAGGAAAAATACCTTTGTTTCCAGAGCTTTTTGGTCTAATTGTTAAACATGACTTAACTTAAACCAGCTTTAGACCAGAGGACGGATTCCATTCCATTGACACTGATTGAGTTCATTACTTTACTTCCCTCATTAGCATAGACATTCATGGGCTACAGAACTACATGTCACGATAATTGTAACGGTTTTTGTTTCCTTCATCAGTTGCCCTGATGAAGTCCATTAAACATGGCCGAAAATTCGGCAAAACAAAGAATTGTTTATTACAATTTCAGTATTTATGATATTCACGCTCAACGCAGGTATTGTTCCTATATTTTATAGGTGGGTCTGCACGAGCTGAAAAAGTTTATCCAGGAACTTAGGGAGGAAAACACAACAATGAAAGACAACCTCGCGAGCGAAAGGGTTCGTAAGTCCCTGTGCTTCACAAACATATGCAAATGTATATGCCCTATTATAAGCCTTCAGAGCTTCAGTCTTCTAGATACAGTTCTTGCCATTCGTTATTTAACACTTTCTATTTCAATTGAAATGGATAGTGGCAGAATATAGTAAATGTTCCTAAAGCCACTATCCACCGAAATTGAAATAAATTAGTACATACCAGCATGGTAACCTGTCGAATTGTCAGTCGAAAAACTGTTATCGTTTAAAAACTACGGGCGTGACACTCACGTAAATTTAAATGATTTGCATCAGCACATTTTTGGTCGATTTTGACAGCTCTAGAATGTTTGAATGTTTGCAAGCATTTACCTTGAAAAGCTTGGGAAAAAAGTGGACAATTCAAGGGATTTCCAACAAAATTGGAAATGTAGCGAGCGATATATTGTACCATTTCAATTCAAGAAGAAACATAGGCTCAAATTAAAGAGCGTTTTGTAAGCAATTCACAAAAGTTTCCGAAAATAAATTATTGTCGCAGCAACTCGTTGCACTAATAAGTTAGTTTGCTGGAAAAATGGAATGAATAAACACCGCAAACGCTGGATATTTGAGGGGAAAAACAATTTAGCAGGATAACACAGCTACACGAAACCATGTTAACAGGCTTTACGGGGTTATCATTAGACAAGAAGTAGAACTAACTACGCAGAGAAGTCACCTTTGTGGCGGCCAGTTCGCTCGCAAAAAAGAAATACAAAGAAAGCTGCCGATCAGTCGTCAGGACGCAAACCATCCTCGGGTACTTTGAAAATTAGCTCTTTCGACTCAATGGTTTCTGACATATTGTACATTATAGTTTTGATTTTTGTCAAATGAATAAAATAAATAGAAAATACATGCCTAAAAAGAATTTTCATTCATGCTTTAAACAGCTAAAGTTTTTAACTTTGGTTTCAGTGCAAGCGTGTTTTTCACAAACAACGCTCGGAAGATTTGTGTGAGAACAGAGAGACCGATTTCAGACAGAGAAATCAAATTTGCTTCTTATTTAGTTTTTTTAAAATAAAAATCGCCACTACATGAAATTTTCTTGCCGCCATTTTGACAGCATAGCATATTATTCTGTAATCTGTCCCGTGTTTGGTATATTATTTTTTATATACCCTTTCCGGGATACGTTGTCACCAAAAAGCATATAAGCTTGGTGCGCTAGGGAGTATGGGTAAAGATTTATTTAAATTTCTGTAAAATATTAGAAACAAACATGCTTGGAAATGTGTTGAAATTTAATCATTTAACCTGTGGTTGCGATAACTGTCTGAATTTAGATCAAACTGCAGCAGTTTAGATGCCCCCATCATCCTTTGCGCTTCAAGCTTATAGGCTTTTTGGGTGACAACGTTTCCCGGAAACGGTATATACCACGCCACAGAAAATACAGCCAATCAGAATGCAGAAATGGCGTTGTATGTTCGGTGGTATTACACTCAACCTCCCCATCGTGCATTGCGTTAACGTCAAACGTTGCTTTAATTTCTGTAACGTGATTTCTCGTTGCATACTGCAGAATATCCCACTTATCACTTGTATGCTGATCACTAAGCATACACACTCGCCTAAAGGCTCGTTCATACTCGCCCGATAGCTCGTGTGCATACTTGAAAATACAAGTGACGCGTGGGATATTCTGCAATATGCCACTCGAAAGCATTGTATAACAACTATTTAATCCGTCTCTTGTTGATGGAATACGACAAAAACTTTCAAAATAACACTATTAGTTTGATGTTCTATTACTACATATCACTTGCTTAAACCAGCTTTAGACAAGAGGAAGGGGCTAGACTGCAGAATACCCCCTCGCGTATAGCTATACCCTAAAAGAAACGCGTCATTGCATCAACGCGACCACACTTCAGTTGACGAGTTGACACGTTGACCAGTTGACGAGTTGATCAGTTGACCAGTTGACGAGTTGACACGTTGACCAGTTGACACGTTGACCAGTTGACGAGTTGACACGTTGACCAGTTGACACGTTGACCAGTTGACACGTTGACCAGTTGACGGGTTGACCAGTTGACGAGTTGACACGTTGACCAGTTGACACGTTGACCAGTTGACCAGTTGACGAGTTGACCCGTTGACGAGTTGACGAGTTGACCCGTTGACACGTTGACCAGTTGACCAGTTGACCAGTTGACACGTTGACACGTTGACCAGTTGACACGTTGACCAGTTGACGAGTTTTTAAAAAGGTGGAGCTATACGCGAGGGGGTATTCTGCAGTCGCTCATGGTCTACAAAACCACATGTCACAATAATTGTAACGGTTTTTGTCTCCTTCATGAGTTGCCCTGATGCATGAGGAGCTTAACGCGACTCGAAAAAGTGGCACCCCACAGGTTAGGGAAAATATTTTGCCCTAACCTGCGGGAGATCACACTACTGCGTGTGAGCAGATTCTGTCAGAACGCCGACTTAATCCAATAAAATACATCGGCAGTTTCGCAACCCGCTTCAGGTTAGCTATTACTAAGTGACTGCTCAAAATAGCGCGCTCAGAACACCATGATCAAGCAACAACAGAAAAACTTGCTAGCCGATTATAAATTCCGTGGTAAAAAGCGCGCTTTGGAAATCGAATACCGTTATAGATTCAAAGAAACATTCATTCCCAGACCCATCTAAAATAGCGCGGAATTCATTATATATATATTGTTTACATTATTTAAGCCCCGTTTACGAATCCAGAAACATGGTTCTACAGAAAAACATCCTACAATTGTAGCTATCCCTCTCAGGTTCACTGAAGTATAATTATACTTCCTATATCGGCGCGAAGCTGTGATGATAAATAAACAGGCTAGGCTGTGCAGCCAGCAGTGTATGCCATGATGTTGTATGCGCTTCAGATATGAAACAAGCAACAACTTCCTCAGTTTCTTTTGTGCCTCCCAGTTTTGAAAACATGTAAAACGAGAATCATGAGTAACAATAATGACAACTACAGAATATGCTTGAGGTTCCATATCCACTATATCCTGCATCCCCCTCATAATTCTATGGAATTAAAATGATCACTAAGTTATATAGCTAAGAAATTCAGTATTACTGACATGTAAATAAAATACCCTATGTAGGCCAATATGAAAAATCATACCCCTGTTAACGTGAATACTAGGACAGAACCTGACAGGTATATAAATACCCAGGTGGGCCCTGTAATTATATTTTTAGCTGTAAAGTGAAAACTAGGACCCTAGTGTAATGTCAAAACAAGGACAGAACCCGACAGGTAAATAAATACCCAGGTGGGCCCTGAATTGGCGTGAAATGTGAAAACTAGGACCCTAATGTTATGTGAAAACTAGGACAGAACCCGACAGGTAAATAAATACCCAGGTGGCCCTGTAATTGACGTGAAATGTGAAAACTAGGACCCTAATGTTCTGATGAAAACTAGGACAGAACCCGACAGGTAAATAAATACCCAGGTAGGCCCTGTAATTGGCGTGAAATGTGAAAACTAGGACCCTAATGTTATGTGAAAACTAGGACAGAACCCGACAGGTAAATAAATACCCAGGTGGGCCCTGTAATTGACGTGAAATGTGAAAACTAGGACCCTAATGTTATGATGAAAACTAGGACAGAACCCGACAGGTAAATTAATACCCCGGTGGGCCCTGTAATTGGCGTGAAATGTGAAAACTAGGACCCTAATGTTATGTGAAAACTAGGACAGAACCCGACAGGTAAATAAATACCCAGGTGGGCCCTGTAATTGACGTGAAATGTGAAAACTAGGACCCTAATGTTATGATGAAAACTAGGACAGAACCCGACAGGTAAATTAATACCCCGGTGGGCCCTGTAATTGGCGTGAAATGTGAAAACTAGGACCCTAATGTTATGTGAAAACTAGGACAGAACCCGACAGGTAAATTAATACCCCGGTGGACCCTGTAATTGGCGTGAAATGTGAAAACTAGGACCCTAATGTTATGTGAAAACTAGGACAGAACCCGACAGGTAAATGAATACCCAGGTGGGCCCTGTAATTGGCGTGAAATGTGAAAACTAGGACCCTAATGTTATGTGAAAATTAGGACAGAACCCGACAGGTAAATTAATACCCCGGTGGGCAGTGTAATTGGCGTGAAATGTGAAAACTAGGACCCTAATGTTATGTGAAAACTAGGACAGGACCCGACAGGTAAATTAATACCCAGGTGGGCCCTGTAATTGGCGTGAAATGTGAAAACTAGGACCCTAATGTTATGTGAAAACTAGGACAGGACCCGACAGGTAAATGAATACCCAGGTGGGCCCTGTAATTGGCGTGAGATGTGAAAACTAGGACCCTAATGTTATGTGAAAATTAGGACAGAACCCGACAGGTAAATGAATACCAAGGTGGGCCCTGTAATTGGCGTGAAATGTGAAAACTAGGACTCTAATGTTATGATGAAAACTAGGACAGGACCCGACAGGTAAATGAATACCCAGGTGGGCCCTGTAATTGGCGTGAAATGTGAAAACTAGGACTCTAATGTTATGTGAAAACTAGGACAGGACCCGACAGGTAAATGAATACCCAGGTGGGCCCTGTAATTGGCGTGAAATGTGAAAACTAGGACCCTAATGTTATGTGAAAATTAGGACAGAACCCGACAGGTAAATGAATACCAAGGTGGGCCCTGTAATTGGCGTGAAATGTGAAAACTAGGGCCCTGATGTTATGTGAAAACTAGGACAGGACCCGACAGGTAAATGAATACCCAGGTGGGCCCTGTAATTGGCGTGAAATGTGAAAACTAGGACCCTAATGTTATGTGAAAATTAGGACAGAACCCGACAGGTAAATGAATACCCAGGTGGGCCCTGTAATTGGCGTGAAATGTGAAAACTAGGACTCTAATGTTATGTGAAAACTAGGACAGGACCCGACAGGTAAATGAATACCCAGGTGGGCCCTGTAATTGGCGTGAAATGTGAAAACTAGGACCCTAATGTTATGTGAAAATTAGGACAGAACCCGACAGGTAAATGAATACCAAGGTGGGCCCTGTAATTGGCGTGAAATGTGAAAACTAGGGCCCTGATGTTATGTGAAAACTAGGACAGGACCCGACAGGTAAATGAATACCCAGGTGGGCCCTGTAATTGGCGTGAAATGTGAAAACTAGGACCCTAATGTTATGTGAAAATTAGGACAGAACCCGACAGGTAAATGAATACCCAGGTGGGCCCTGTAATTGGCGTGAAATGTGAAAACTAGGACTCTAATGTTATGTGAAAACTAGGACAGGACCCGACAGGTAAATGAATACCCAGGTGGGCCCTGTAATTGGCGTGAAATGTGAAAACTAGGACCCTAATGTTATGTGAAAATTAGGACAGAACCCGACAGGTAAATGAATACCAAGGTGGGCCCTGTAATTGGCGTGAAATGTGAAAACTAGGGCCCTGATGTTATGTGAAAACTAGGACAGGACCCGACAGGTAAATGAATACCCAGGTGGGCCCTGTAATTGGCGTGAAATGTGAAAACTAGGACCCTAATGTTATGTGAAAATTAGGACAGAACCCGACAGGTAAATGAATACCCAGGTGGGCCCTGTACTTAGCGTGAAATGTGAAAACTAGGACACACTGAGTGTTATGTGGAAACTATGACAGGACCCGACAAGTAAATAAATACCCAGGTGGGCCCTGATGTGAAACCCACTGTACACTAACTAAGACCCCTATAAATGTGAAACTTAGGGCAGAAACTGGCAGCCGAATGAATACCTAGATAGACCTTATATTGTAATGTGAAAAATGATCATTTATACAAGTGACAAGTTGGATGTTCTGCAGTTTGCCACTTGAAAGCATCAGACAAATACCACTATTTTATATCAAGCTACAGAAAATTAAAGGCAACATTTTATGTACATGTATTCTGATTGGCTGTATTTTCTGTGGCATGGTATACTGTAATATTGATATACAAAAAAATAGATCTCAATGTAACACAATGTTATAGCCCAGAATGTTTCAATTCAGAACCCTCTTCTCAACTATAGAGACTGGTAATGTTGCTTAATTTTACACAAACGAAAAATTATCTTTAGATGTTACTCAGATCCTGAAACAGAAGCAAGGGCTTCGCTCCAGACATTAATTCTTATTGATGAGGAAGAGAGGGCCCTTAAGAGCCTTTGTAATTACTCTGATGCCTGGATGAATATTGTTGCTGAAATGCCAACTGTGATTGGGTATATGGGGAAGTATCTTGTTTTGACAACAGGGGACTGGCCTACATGGTACTTTCAGAAGAAAATGATTGCAAAGGTAACTAATACATCTGTCACATAAGTATAAACCTTTTCAAATCAGTCATAAAAGTGGCAAAAAATCAATAGCAGGTCAATAAATATTTTTACACTATTTATCTACTTTGAAAGCTGCAAGCAATTAGTATATAATATAATAGGACTCCATGCTGTCCAATTAAGAAAAACTTGGATGAGAAAATTCAGAGGAACTTCAAACTGGACGAGGCCGCAGGCTGAGTCCAATTTGGAGTTCCGAGGAATTTTCTCATCCATTTTTTTTCTAAATTGGAAAAGCATGGAGTCCTGTTATTGATTAATTATATAGCATCCATGTTCAAATAAAGCCTGTCCAATATTAGCATTCGAACTGTCCAATTAGAGCACGCGTGACCCAATAAAAAAATAATTGGACAATTCAAGAAAAATCAATCTGTCAGCACAATGGGATTTCGAGCTGGCTATATAATTAACAATGCTATGTTTTCCTACCCAAAAGTAATCCTTCATATTTCCCTGGCATCCTGAATCTTGACTTCCCTGAAAAAAAAAAAGAAATGGCTGCTAAGGCTTTTGATTATAGATACAGCTTTATAAAGCCTTGCAAGTTTAGACAGCATTCTTCCTACATTAAGACCAGTCTGGTCTAAAACTAGGATTGCTCCTTTTGTTTTCAATTCACAGTGGAGCCCAGATGTTCAACCCACATACCAGATGTCCCTTATACCATGGAAGGGTCCATTCCACATCAGTTATAATGCCCAACAGAATGTCGTAATTATTTACCGTTTCCTGTTTGAGCCAATGTATAAGTTCATCTTTGGTGCCCGGAAAGTGCTTGCAAAAAAACCAAAGCCATACAGAATCAGTACCCTTATAACTGCATGTTTTGGAGGATGGCTGCTTATAAGAGATTTGGTCCAAAGGCAGTTTGGTCAAACATACAAATCAACAGAATTTGTTACTCTAGTACACCTACTAGATGAGATCGTACCTCTTGTTTTTTATTTCTATCCTATTGTTTTCCGTGGAGGCAGTTATGAAGACTACCAGTCCGGCTTGCTTCATGCTTCCATGATGTTTATCATTCATTGTCGAAGGCACTACGACAAGGCCACACTTGCACAATTAAGTGACATGAGATATCATGAGCATCTCTTTTTATGTTTTCTTTAATCCAACAGCCATACTACTTACCCACAATGGATGCCACAGTGGATCAGCGAAGCCTTCCTATGGGCTACTCATGGTTAGATGCAGCACCAGATCCTTCAAAGAAGTGTGATCACAGTAATTGCAATGCTGTACAGGAATCTGAGAATCATGTTATGCTAACTTGTGGCCATTCCTTCCATTGTGTGTGCCTTAATAGAAGAAGCAGTTGTCCTATTTGCTTGCCAAATGTTATGTCAAAACTAGAGCAGCTAGCAGAATCCTTCAATAGTGGTCTATTAAAAGACACAGACGAAGAAGAGACCAACGATGAGGTGGAAGATGGTGGTGATGATGATGGCCATGATGACAAGATTCCAGAACATTCCAGAGATAGCTCATATTATTCATCTGAGCAGTTCCAAAACTGCCTAGCAAATCGTTTCCGTGAGAAAATAATTGAGCAATAAGGTAGGTAGATAAATGGCAGAAAACATAACTTACAGTGAAACGCTAACAATTCCAACACAGTCTGGTCACAAATATTTTGATTTCTTCAAACAATAATTCTGAAACAAAATTCGAATTCGAAAAAATTATTAAATTATAAAACAAATTAAAGAACAAAAATATCCATAAACCGTGCAATGCTTAGACTTGCAAAAAATATAAACATAAACATATTTTTTCCTTCTGTTCGACTATTTTCGCACGGAAAACCGACCAGATGTCAATACAACATTTGCACAGCCATGCTGCTAGCTAGTTTATAGCTCTCCTTTTGTTTACCACCATCTCAGTTCCGTATCAGAATATTCAGAAGCTTCGTTTAAAAAACCATATGAAAATTATGAAGACCATATTTGATATTTTGTAGAGCGGTTCTCGATCCGTTTCTGACGAGAGTCTGGAGCTTAACTTTTCACGTACGTCCTTATTTTCTGAGAGTTTCAAGAGTCACTTGGAAAGTAGCACGAATTCCGCCATGTTCGCATTTACACTCGAAGAATCGCGAAAATATCCTTTGTTACTCTACAGGAACCATCCATTTATCCAGCCATTTCTTGCATTTAGCTACTATTCTACCAGCTGGTTAAACGGTATAGTAATCAAGGCCTCATGTGAGTCACAATTATCCCATAAAGAACGCAGAAATTATCCCCCTTCGCATGGCCGCCATTTTGTCAAATTTGCCATGTGAGCGCGCGCGCATGCGCTGTACGTTTTTCCGCTATGCCGTTCGGTGGTACTAGACTCAAACCTCCCCATCGTGCATTGCGTGAACGTCAAACGTTGCTTTAAAGCGGGACTGTCACGGTACACGCATGCTCGAGCAAAGACCGCCGATCCCATAACTATCATTCAAAACGGGGATTCCCTGTTTAAATAAACGAATCACGGGACACTTCGTTTTCGCGGGAAAGTACCCACGCCCCGCGCGACGTCGCCTCAGGGAAAACATAATTTGGAGTTCATTCGTCAGGAGGCGACATTGTGGTAAGTTTTTAGGGGTTTTAAGGCAAATGAGCTGCAAAATCGTTGTCTGAGGTGAAGATACCGTAGCCCTTGAACAATTTCCATGTCTCGTGGACCCTTTTTTCGTGGACCCAGATCCTGCTTTTATTGTGTTCCCAAGCCATTTTGGCGTAAGGACGACCTCGATTAGGCCTTTCTTGTTGGGCAGCCATCAGTGAAAATGACGCTCGAGTCTCATTCAATTTAAAACGACAAACAATATTGCATCGACTCCAAAATTTGGTCACGATACTAAGGAGATCTCAGGAGAGAACACGTGTTAAGAATTAAGGGTAGATGGACCCCGAAACAACAAGATTTGAACGGATTCTACCCTCTCACAGCCATCGTTCCGGCCCGGACCAAAGTGATCAAAATTCGCACATGCGCGTACCGTGACAGTCCCGCTTTAATTTTCTGTAACGTGATTTCTCGTTGCATACTGCAGAATATCCCACTTATCACTTGTATGCTTATCACTAAGCATACACACTTGCCTGAAGGCTCGTTCATACTCGCCCGATAGCTCGTGTGTATACTTGAAAATACAAGTGACGCGTGGGATATTCTGCAGTATGCCACTCGAAAGCATTGTATAACAACTATTTAATCCGTCTCTTGTTGATCGAATACGACAAAAACTTTCAAAATAACACTATTACTTTGCTGTTCTATTACTACATATCACTTGCTTAAGGTGGATCGACCCAGTAATTTTGCACCAAGGCCAACCAATTTTGAACCTCATATAAAAACAGTTTGACTTATATAGCGCAGCCAATATAACACACATACTGCCAATAGACTGAAATGCATGTCAGTACAGAAGTTGGGGAGATTTGATTTGTATCACGTGACAATCGGGACACGCCTATTTTTTACTCTCACCCCAGTTTCATGCTGTACCGACATTTTTTCGATAAATGCTCTACGGGTACCTCGAGATTGACTGATTGCCTACGTGTAACCGAAGTTTGACTAAATTCTACAAGCCCGATCTGAAGATATTTTAGGAGTTATAAATCAGGGCTATAATTTATGTAAAATCCAGTGTTATGAATTAACATGGCAGAGTTTGGTACTTCATGGTTATAAATTGAAAGTTTTTATAGCTCATTCTATTTGTGTATGTTTAAGGAAGTCCATGCTTTTTATTAGAATTAAATATTTCTTTGCGATTTCGAAAAGGATACAAATGTAAGTATCAACATAATGGCCCCGCGCATCAGCTTACTGCGAAATTCGGGCCTACTTTCACGAAATTTGGACTGATTTGAAAAATCGTAGTTTTTTTTCACTTCAAATTTTTGGACGACTCCGATTGATCAATGTTAACTTTGTCTCCCAAATTTCATATTAATTGAAATCCTCTATGGTTATCAACTGTGGACGCAAAGATCGATAAATATTGGATGGATTCGTGTAGTATCTGCTCAGGGACTAGCTTTTGTTCTTCGCTCGGCACAAAATCGAATTCCAATGCGGCACACGTTGACATTCGCGCGTGACTGCTCTCCGAATCGTCCCCGAAATATGGTATGTAAATGCATAACAAAAGACCGAGAAACCTAAGAAAATTATCATACATCGGAGACTAGCAAAGCAAGGACAAGCCTGCGCTCCATTGGAATTCGATTTTGTACCGAACGGGGAACAATTGCAAATCCCAGAGTAGAAACTACAGAAATCGATCCAATATTTACCGATCTTTGCGTTCCCAGTTGACAGCCTTAGAGGATTTCAATTAATATGAAACGTTGGAGACAAACTTTACATTGATCCATTGGAGTCGTCCAAATATTTGAAGCGAAAAAAACTACGATTTTTAAATCAGGCCAAATTTCGTGAAAGTAGGCCCATTTCGCGTTGAGCTGATGCGTGGGGCAATATTGATGTTACTTACATTTCTATATTTTTTCGAAATCGCAAAATAATATTTAATTTTAATCAAAAGCATGACCTTCCTTGAACAATTACAAATAGAATGAGCTAAAAAAGCTTCAATTTATAACCATGAAGTAGCAAACTCTGACATATTATTCACTACACTGAATTTTACATAAATTATAGCCCTGATTTATAAATCCTAAAAAAATCTTCAGATCTGGCTTGTAGAATTTAGTTACACGTAGGCAATCAGTCAATCTCGAGGTACCGTAGAGCATTTATCGAAAAAATGTCGGTACAGTCTGAAACTGGGGTGAGAGTAAAAATAGGTGTGGCCCGATTGTCACGTGATACTAGCTCCGATCTTCCCAACTTTTGTACTGACATATATTTCAGTCTATTGGTAGTATGTGTGTTATATTGGCTGCGCGATAGAATTCAACCTGTTTTATATGAGAGTTTCAACATTGGTTGGCATGGGTGCCAAATTACTGGGTCGATCCAACTTAAACCAGCTTTAGACGAGAGGACGGATTCCATTACATTGACACTGATTGAGTTCATTACTTTTACTCCTCTCATTAGCATAGACATTCATGGGCTACAAAACTACATGTCACGATAATTGTAACGGTTTTTGTCTCCTTCATGAGTTGCCCTGTTGAAGTCCATTAAACATGGCCGAAAATTCGGCAAAACAAAAGATTGTTTACTATTTCAGTATTTATGATATTCACGCTCAACGCAGGTATTGTTCCTGTATTTTATAGGAGCGTCTGGCAGCGCTGAAGCGCGACCTGATAGGGCTGCGAGAAGAGAACAACTCCCTAAAAGAGAACTTCACCAGCGAAAGGGTTCGTACGTCCGTGTGCTTCACAAACATATGCAAATGTATATGCCCTATTATAAGCCTTCAGAGCTTCAGTCTTCTAGATACAGTTCTTGCCATTCGTTATTTAGCACTTATTTTATTTCAATTGAAATGGATAGTGGCAGAATATAGTAAATGTTCCTAAAGCCACTATCCACCGAAACTGAAATGGAATTAGTACATACCAGCAAAGTAGCCTGCTTCGTCGAATTTTTAGTCGAAAAACAACAACAAAATGTGTTATCGTTTTAAAACTACGGGCGTGACATAACTCACGTAAACTTAAATGATTTGCATAAGCACATTTTTGGTCGATTTTGACAGCTCTAGAATGTTTGCAAGCATTTACCTCGAAAAGCTGGGGGAAAAAAGTGGACAATTCAAGGGATTTTCAACAAAATTGGACACTTGTAGCGAGCAATATATTGTACCATTTCAATTCAAGAAGGAACATAGGCTCAAATTGAAGAGCGTTTTGTAAGCAATTCACAAAAGTTTCCGAAATGAAAATTATTTAATTGTCGGCAGCAACTCGGTGCACAAGTAAGTTAGTAGCCAAATTATAGCATATAAATTTAAGTTAATGTGACAACCAGGATGTGGCTTGCCCCCAAGCAGGAAGTTGATTTTATCTGCACTGATGTGCAGCCTTTAGTCCTCTGCATTTGATAATGTTATTTTGTCTCATGTTGCATGTCTCTGTAACTAAATAGCTCTATAAACAGAGACCCTTTCATCTGGGAGCAAAGTTCACTTTGTGTTTTGTTACATTACATTACTCTTTGTATCATTCTACCAATCACAGGCTTACTTTATAACACTGTCAATCACTGACACTGTCTCTAACGTTTCCTTACACATTTTGTGCTGACTCCTGGACAAAGTGTCCCTAAATCACTCGATTTTACTCTGGTGCAATTTCCCAAGCTCAGCAGGAGGCTTCAGTAAGACACTGGGGACAACACAAGTGATTATGAACATAGAACTATGAGTGGAACTGTTATACTAAACCACAAAGGTGGTTCTGTGATTAGGAAAATTAGTTGTATTTTGCGATCGAACCGATATGTATGTTTTACAAGTGTACATACTATTAATTACTGGGAAAGGGTGAAGTGCTCCTTACAGAGCACTTTTTCGGCCCATAGACTCTCATGGGATATTTTCAACTGGGATTTTTCTTGTGGCCTGGTTGCCATGGAAGCATAATCCTTGCTTCCTCGCGGTTGAGAGAATGATCACGTCTGATGGTCCAGGGGGATGCTTGGCCCCACTTAGGAAGCTTGCATACCTGGATGGTTATTCCAGGGGGATGTCTTGCCCCCACATGGGAATTTTGCCCTTATGATCATTGTTGCCATGGTAACTGGTATTTGCCAACTTAATCCAAAACGTTTAAAATTCCTTAGAAGCACTTTTCCCCCTTCCCCTTATCCCACATATTTGTCTCCTCATCTCTTCGTGGATTGGGAACATTAATTGCTGGAAAAATGGAGTGGATAAACACCACAAACACTGGATATTTGAGGGGAAAAACAATTTTGCAGGATAAAACACTCAATAGTCTAGGAGCAGACCTTAGAAAGAGGCCTAGAATGTGTTTTTTTGTAGCACCCATCGCGTAGACCCGGGAAAGTAGCATAGGATGATAAGTATGTGTATAAGGTTTAATTTAGGCCGGGTGTTACAAATGAGCCCATGGGACAACATCCGATTTCGGACACTTTTGTTAGAAGATGCTCACATGTTCCAGGGAAGTGTGAGAGATGGAAATGAAGCTGCATAAATTAACGCGATTTCGCACATCAATGCTCGTTGCGCTTTCCGCGAAGTTGATCAAGAAAAGTCATTATGTAAATCAGTTTGCTAGCAGCATCGCCATGGAAACGTAGGAAAACAACATATCCAGAATAGGAAAATGGCGGACAAGTTTTTCGTCTTGCAGCTTGATTTATCAATTTTTTTATATGATTCTGACCTCGAGGATGAAAGAAAAGTCAACTAGTTTATAGGTTTTGAATTTGATTCGGTGGCAGAAGTGTAAAACTAGAAATATGCCTTGTACGAGCTTCATTGCGAGCTTTAAACTCGTGGACAGCTGGCGTGCGCTTGACTACGAATGACGACCGTCAACAATTTGCTCCAAAATCAGAACTGGACCCAACAAACATAGCAAATTCTCTCTCTGATGCTTATTTTACTAAAATGTGACATTATAGATAGATTTAGAGCTAATTCTGAACATAAATACATGTATACACCGAAATGATGAGCAAGAGACTTTTTCGCGATTTTACACCAACATCGTGTTTACATATAACAGACTAGCATTTTCGAAGCCTCAATTTTAAATCTAAAATTTAGAAATCTCAATCGAACACGCAGACAATGCTCTCGCCTATGTTTATTTTACCAAAATATAGCATTCTAGATCACACCAGAGCGAATCTGAATCGAAATGTGTACCCAAATATGAGTAAGCGACTTCTCGATTTTTACAGTAGCAAAATACTTTCATCGCACGCTTTCATTTTCGTTGCATCTAGCATGTCTAGTGATTTGCTCTAAAACCACACATTTCACCCAAAAAGTAGCCAGTGCTTTCACCCAAAAAGTAGCCAGTGCTTTCCCTGGTCTTTATATTACCAAAATATGACAATATAGATAGAATTAGACCTTATTTTGATCAGAAATATCCAACGAAACGATGAGCTAGCGGCTTTTCGATTTTCTCACCCGCGCATGTTTAGCTTAACAGACTAGCATTTCGAAGCGTCTATTTTCACTCGAAATTTTAGAAATCTCAACCGATCAAGTAGACAATGCTCCTACCGATGTTTATTTAATCTAGATATGACATTCTATATCACTACAGAGCGAATTTCATTCAGAAATGTGTACCCAAATATGAGACGCGAATGTTCCGAATGCCCGACCATAGAGTACGTCATAAATTTGTATAAAATTCTCCTTCAAGCGATTTGTTTCTAACTGAAATACACACAAAAAGATTGAATTTGACAGGAAAATGTTCATACCTTAACTGATGTTTCATTACTGTCATTTATAATTTCCTTTCTACGCAGTTTAACTCTTTCTAATGCAGTCGGACTCAGTGTTGTTGTTGATTTCAAACTCGGCGCTCTGAGATTTCAGGCGCAACAAGCATTGCTTTTCGACTTAGCCAATCAGAACGCGCGATTCGCGCTTAATGCATTCAAATATATTCAGCTTCAATTCCATCTCTCACACTTCCCTGCATGTTCTTTATAAAATTCTAAACTAATTTAGAGCCTGTAAAATTGAAAATTTTATCAAGAAACACATCAAACTCTGCATACGTGTAGAAATTGCGTTTCAAATGGTTAGATGCAAACCTATGCCGTAATTTTAGGTTAAAGGGATGTCTCTCATGGCGGCCATTTTGAATCTTTTGTTATTCATGAGTTTTCTTTGTTATTCATGAGTTCCTGAATTCTGGAAAGTCAAGAATGACATAGAATGTAAAGCTTTCCGGCCAAATGTATATAGTTTTAATGGTCTGGTATCTCTTCATCGACTTTGTTTGAATCATTTAACTAAGTAATTTTGAATAAAGAAAAATGTTTTTGGTATTTTCTAATAAACCTATAATTTTTTGTTTATGTCAGCAGAGATCACAGAAAACATACAAAAGCAGTAAAATGTCCGCCTAAGTGTTCAATGCATTGGAGGGATATTTTGCCAACGCACACATTTAGGCACGCTGTACTAATGTAGCGCTACAGCCTATATCTGTGTCTTCAGGAGAGGAGGCACAACTCATTTGAATAACAAAGAACTAATATGGCTGCCAACTTCTAATTTCTATTTCTGACGTTAGAGTGGGTATTAAGGGAAGATTTACAGCTAGGAATTTAAAGTGTGTGATTTCTTACAGTGATACAAAGTTTTGGATACATTTGATCCTTAAATGAGGCGTATAAGTTCTCAATGTTTTGCAAAGGACAATGTTAGCAACAGGGGAACAAAATGCCAAATATCGGGGTGTTGTCCCACGCCAATCTGTGCAATACGGATCAAATTGAACCTTAGGCATGTACCTATCTCTCTATGTTGTTTTCCTGCGCGTTGGGTGCTACGACGCGATTTTTTTTTCCAGTAGCTGCTCCTAGACTACAACCACCCCATCGTGCATTGCGTTAACGTCAAACGTTGCTTTAATTTTCTGTAACGTGATTTCTCGTTTCATACGCAGAATATCCCACTTATCACTTGTATGCTGATCACTAAGCATACACACTCGCCTGAAGGCTCGTTCATATTCACCTGATAGCTCGTGTGCATACTAATATATAGATTTAGCCACTGGCTAAAAGCGGAGCTCCTGGTTATAAAATGTTCTATGTGAATGAAAGGGATTCCCATGTGTACATGGTTTATATGGTTGCTTTTGTGTGTCTATTAATCAACTATTTTAGGAGATTAATAGTTCTATTTTATTTTCTATTATTTAATTACATTGATTTATATATACATTATGTTAAAATTACTATATTATTATGTTAGTACTCTGACGGTGTCAAAAATTGTATTTCAGGCCTACTTAAGTACCATCTAAGATTTTAGGAGACTCTGTGAAAAAAACTAAAATTTACGAGTTCAGACACGAAGACTGCCTGGATGCATATGTTATGCCTTCACATAACATGTATATAACATAAGTCATCAAAAGTCAAAACCAGGAAAGGTCATCAAAGTGAAACTTATATATATAGTAAAAATGATAATTGAGTATTAAGTAACTAGGGGAATTATTAACAGATCTATAGCCCAATATAGATCTATTCATAGATCTATTTACAGAAAACCATGCATGGGGTTTCTAAAGAATTGTTTATGCCAACTGTGCATTTCATTCAGCCTTCGTCATCAGGGATTGGGAAGACTGAAGGACCATTACTCCCAGGTTAGATTCCTGAGAGGGCCACGCGTTTCTGCTTTGGTACCAAAGCCCAACCCAACGCGTAAATGCAACAAGGCCAGTTCTTTAGAGGATCACTTAAAAGGGATTTGAAAACATTATGTGATAATTTATTCATTAACTAATACACCTGGAAGGGAATGAAATCTATAAAATATCACGTAGTCTTTCAGTTGACGAATAAAGTCTCACAGGATAGTTTGTACAAAGGCTACCTCGGTATGATGATTACCAGGACCAAATGGACTGCCAACCATTATTAATTTATTCATTAATACACCTGGCAGGGAATGAAAACCAGTCCTATAAAATATAACACAAACCCCCAGTTATGAATAAAGTCTCATAGAATAGTTTCACATAATAGTTTGTACAAGGTTACCTCGGTAATGATGACCAGGACCAAATGGACTGCAAACCACCATGAAAATGATGCGTAATCTTAGCCAAAATTGCTGTAGCCATAGCATTTCCCCACAAAATAGATTTGAGATGATAAAATAATGCTACTAGGGATGAGCCAATTGCAGGAAAACCAACTATTTTTGAAAAAGTTTCTCCGCTCACGTCATTTCACACTCGCCATCTTATCTTGGTAGCAAGGTATCATGGGTACCACAGGGATTCCACCGTCAGAGTACTAACCGTCAGAGTACTAACATAATAATATAGTAATTTTAATCAGATTCCGAGATTTTAAACCAATCAAATTGCTCGTTCTTAGGAGGTTGCCGAGCTGATATATACTAATTCCCTTCCGGCCAATAAAGAGCCCGGCTTTGTTAGCCGCGATTTTGACAGCATAGCATATTATTCTGTAATCTGTCCCGTGTTTGGTATATTATTTTTTATCCCACGCCACAGAAAATACAGCCAATCAGAATGCAGAAATGGCGTTGTATGTTCGGTGGACTCAACCTCCCCATCGTGCATTGCGTTAACGTCAAACGTTGCTTTAATTTTCTGTAACGTGATTTCTCGTTGCATACTGCAGAATATCCCACTTATCACTTGTATGCTTATCACTAAGCATACACACTCGCCTAAGGCTCGTTCATACTCACCCGATAGCTCGTGTGCATACTACAAAATACAAGTGACGCGTGGGATATTCTGCAGTATGCCGCTCGAAAGCATTGTTTAACAACTATTTAATCCGTCTCTTGTTGATCGAACACGACAAAAACTTTCAAAATAACACTGTTTGCTGTTCTATTACTACATATCACTTGCTTAAACCAGCTTTAGACCCCGGGGGGGGGGGGGGGGGGGGGGGGGGGGGGACTCCCATATTTTTTGACCGGGGATGATCGTCGTATCTTTTTAGGGTTAAAATCACGGGGGCCTTGGTCTCTTTTAGGGGTGATCTTAATCTTCAATAAAATTAGGGAGATTGGTATCTTTTAGGGCCGAAATATGTGTCCAAATTGTTTTCTCTCATGATGGTGCTTCTAAAACCGTGTAAGAAAGAGAGATTACTCGATGAGAAGACGATAAATTAGAAACAAACACGGAAATTTCTTGATGGGTATCTTTTACCTGTTACCTGTCTCCTTCGCGCCTACTTTGCACATAAGGCCTCATCTTTTAGGGTATCTTTTAGGGCAAGAAATTATTTGAGCCACGCCATGGCCCGCCATGTTTGGTATCTTTTAGGGGTGAAACTGAAAATTTCCGACGATCATCCCGGTCAAAAAATATGGGAGTCCCCCCCGGGCTTTAGACCAGAGGACGGATTCCATTACATTACATTGACACTGATTGAGTTCATTACTTTTTACTCCCCTCATTAGCATAGACATTCATGGGCTACAAAACTACATGTCACAATAATTGTAACGGTTTTTGTCTCCTCATGAGTTGCCCTGTTGAAGTCCATTAAACATGGCCGAAAATTCGGCAAAACAAAAGATTGTTTACTATTTCAGTATTTATGATATTCACGCTCAACGCAGGTATTGTTCCTGTATTTTATAGGAGCGTCAGGCAGCGCTGAAGCGCGACTGATCGGGACTGCGAGAAGTGAACAACTCCCTAAAAGAGAAACACCACAGCGAAAGTGTCCGTAAGTCCATGTGCTTCACACACATATGCAAATGTATATGCCCTATCATAAGCCTTCAGAGCTTCAGTCTTCTAGATACAGTTCTTGTATTTAGCACTTATCTATTTCAATTGAAATAGATAGTGGCAGAATAGTAAATGTTCCTAAAGCCACTATCCACCGAAATTGAAATAGAATTAGTACATACCAGCAAGGTAACCTGTCGAATTTTCAGTCGAAAAACAAACAAAAAATGTGTTATCGTTTTTCAACTACGGGCGTGACATAACTCACGTAAACTTAAATGATTTGCATAAGCACATTTTGGTCGATTTTGACAGCTCTAGAATGTTGCAAGCATTTACCTCGAAAAGCTGGGGAAAAAAGTGGACAATTTCAGGGATTTTCAACAAAATTGAACATGTAGCGAGCAATATATTGTACCATTTCAATTCAAGAAGAAACATAGGCTCAAATTGAAGAGCGTTTTGTAAGCAATTCACAAAAGTTTCCGAAATGAAAATTTTTTCATTGTCGGCAGCAACTCGGTACGCAAGTAAGTTAGTTTGCTGGAAAAAATGGAGTGCATAAACACCGCAAACACTGGATATTTGAGGGGAAAAAACATTTTTGGCAGGATAAAACAGCTACACGAAACCTTGTTAAAAGGCTTTACGGGGTTATCATTAGACAAGGAGAACTAACTACGCAGAGAAGTCTCCTTTGTGGCGGACAGTTCGCTCCCAAAAAAGAAATACAAGAAAGCTGCCGATCAGCCGTCAAGACGCAAACCATCCTCGGGTACTTGAAAATTAGCTCTTTCGACTGTAGTGTCTGACATATTGTAAATTATAGTTTTGATTTTTGTCAAATTAATAAAATAAAGAGAAAATACATGCCTAAAAAGAATTTTCATTCATGCTGTAATCACCTAAAGTTTTTAAACTCTTGTTCAGTGCAAGCGTGTTTTCACAAACAACGCTTGGACGATTTGTGAGACAAGAGAGACAGACAAAGAAATCTAATTTGTTCCTTATTTAGTTTGTTTTTAAATAAAAATCGCCACTACATGAAATTTTTCTGCCTGTAATGTTTCGGGGGTTATGTTCAGCGGCCCTCAGAGCATAGTTATGGCGCTCAGAAGTTTTTTGAAAAAGCTCATGTAAATAACCAGGAGTAAGTCCATGAGTGACTTTATACATGAGATTTGAGTCGAAGCGCAATCGTCTT